>VWZE01010414.1:132119-142537 GCA_013396675.1 Eubucco bourcierii
AAAAGAAAGATAGTGATAGAAAAAAGTATGTCTGAAGGAGGACCAGATACAATAAATAAAGAATAAAGACTGTTGACTTCCAGATAGGACATGGAAAGGAAGATATTGAGAGAAAATAATATTAAATTATGGGAGAATCTGGAGGGATAGGGGCATGTGCAAAAATATGTTGAAAAAGATGGTACTTAGCCTTTATCTTTACTGAGCTGATGAATCCCAACCCTTATCTCTTCAAAACAGTTATTTAATCACTTTGATTCTCAAGTTGGTGGTGGGTTTTTGGTTGTTTTTTTTGGTGGTTTTTTTTTTAAGATAAGACTTTTTATTATAATTAACTATTTTTATACTTCAGTTTGGCTCTCATAAAGAATTAATAACTAGTTTTAAAAAAAACTTAATCTGGTAATTCCATTTGTAAGACAGGAGGAGGCTGGCAGATCTGAAAAATGCCAGTAAGGGAAATAGAATCTGCTACTTTTTCCTCAGGGAAATAGAATGTCTTTTCATCTTTCCTCTGGAATGAGTAAAACTGGACAAAAGAAATGTCAGACTCATTGACAAATCCTTCTCTCTCCCCAGGGAAATTATGCAGCATGACTCTAAGCATCAGATAACTTTCAGGGCAAAAGACAAGTACACCAATCCAGTAATTCACACTATTAGGTTTTTTGTTTTTTGCACAGTTGTCCTATGTCTAGCCATAACTTAACCAAAATATTTTTGTTACCTGTAACTTATTTGCAGTCCAAAATCTGTATCATGAGTCTATTTCTTGAAGTCTCTACAGAAAAATCAGCATACAGGTGGCACCTGATGCCACAACCAAGACTCCTAAACATTGTAATGTCAGAGTGTTGTTCCCATCAGTTGATAACTCTTCCTGTTTCAAGTTTATTAATACAGAAAGGTACTCCATTTATGAATGTGTTATGAAGAATAAAGCTAAATTGTCAGAACTGATATTTTGCATCTCTTTATTTCTAAGAGGAAACTATTTCAATGATTGCAATAGTCACATTTTTTCCGCGTTAAAAGTGATTAGACAAAGCTTTAAGAGCTGAGAATAGACAAGTCTTGATTATTGCTTGTATTACAAGGACAGACTTTGGGCATATGTATTTCTGTTTTCCATTCTTTGTAATGTAGTAACATTCAAGAAGGAAAAGATTGCCATTAAATACTGTATTTTGCTCTGTGTCTTTCCAAATACCTTTGTAAATTTGCTTCCTTATAAAGGATAAACCACAGCACCAACAGTTGCATTGCTATAACTGATCTTCTATCAAAGATTTTAGTAATTAACAATAATTGCTTATAGTGTAGACACTTCATATACCTGTGGTGTACTGGTATATGAAAAAAACCCCATATCCTCCATGTCAGATTATCAGTACTAAAGAAAGAATAAGGCTTTGCTGTTGTTTGTTATGCTATAACCTTTTATTTTAAGCTAACTGTGATACTAATCCTTGTTAGGGTTGTCCTTGGCTATTGATGTGAGTAGTGATTCATCTGCTGTAGGCAGTAATATATACTGTGGCATGTAGAGAATGAAACACATCCAGTCCTCTAGGAAAAAAAAAATCCACATTGTAGTTAGACTCTTAATTATAGTATGCTAGCAGAATACTAGCACCTTCAACTTTATTACATTATACAACAGGGACTAAGTTTTTTTTGGTTGTTTTTTTTTTTTTTATTTCAAGGAAGTAATACTAAAATTTAAACTTTTTTTTTCCCAGCAGCAGTCAGGTAATCAGCTGCTGAAACACAGCAGAGCATTCATTTACCTAGGATTAAGATTTATTTAAAGCTTTAATACATCAAGTGAGGTTGAGTTGACCACAGATGAAAAGATATTTTCTGATTTTGCTGACTTAATGAATGCATAACAGTTTCTGTAGTCTAACTGAAAGATTTCTGATGTTTTTAGCAGATTAAGAGTGTTCCTCTGCATTTCATGTGGTCTTTAAGTAAATTCTGCAGTAGATGGAATTTATAATCAATATTCTTTAATTTCTTGATGCTGCACAGAAATTGTAACAAGGTCCTTTCCAACTGAGATGATTCTATGATCCTATGAGATTGTGTTGTGTATTGGAAGAATTTTTCGAGGCAACTTTCGTGAATGAGATTTGAGAGGTTTATGTGTATCACCTAACATCTACACCGTTTCTGACCATATCAGGGTTTAAAAGTGGTACAAAGGGTACGTTTTATCTCCTTGTTCATCTCTGCTGCTGTCAGTACTAATTAGTCAAAATCAAGTTATAACTAGGATCCTTCATGTAATAAATGTAAAATAAGTTGATGTGCAAGCTTGTTAAGGATATCTTGCTCTTCCTCATAAAACCTTGTCTTCATTTGTGTAATCTGATGTGTAAATTAATCACAGAGGTTCAGCAGTACTTTTTGCATTAGAATAGAGCCATATCACTAAAGTATTCAGATTATTCAGATTTGATTTTTGTCTTGTGAACTGCTGAAAGTATGAATAACGATTTTTCCAGAAATGACCTGTTCCTTCTTTCCTCTCTCTTTCTTTTCGTGTCTCCTGCCTTTGCCTTTGAAATACTCCCATCTGGATTTGCATCTAAAAACAACAGATGACAGAAAATTTCAAAACACTGAAACATCCTGCCTTTTTGACAGAGATATGCCTCCCACTTTCAGTGATATGGCCTTATTTATATAGTTTTGTCTTCAGTGTTGTTTGTAATTATTTGACTAAAACCCAAGGTCCTCTTCAACAGAGGACAGCATCTACCAATAAATGCAGGTGTCATTTTGGAGAAATTTTGAAAATTTTTTGTTTGTTTGTTTCTTAAATAGTCTTTATCAAAATTCAGAGGAGTTTTAGGAATAAATAGTAATTGTCTTTCTGTAAGATTATTATATGTTTATGGTGCTTCCTCAGCTTCCTTAGAGATCCAAATTGAAAATGGATCTATTCTAAATATTCAGTGAAATTTAAAACCTTGAAGATATTAAAATTTTTTTGATTTTTAGGACACGGTTTTTACTTTTTGTGACTGTAATAAGGAATGCACTTAAAGACTTCAGTATCTTAAGATGGATTGGAAGTTCAGTGCACTCAGTCTGAGTAGAAGCTCATATTGGTCAAGGATGAATTATCTTGTGGGGCTTGCCAGTGCAGATAAAGGAGTAACATGAGACCTGTAGTTTTGGGGAACGGGGGGATGGGGAAGAAATTTATGAAGATAAATGACATTTATGGAAAATAATGAAAGCCTTTAACTATGTAAATAGAGATTTTGAATCATGGGATGTTTTGCTTTTAAATATTAAGCTTAAGAACCAGGCATTGTTAATGCACAAAACAAATGGCTTTAAAAAATGTTTTAAAATATTAAGACAATTTTGAAGGCATACAAACTGCTTTTGCAAATGTCTTAACTCTACAGTGATAAAATCATACATGTACACATTGTTATTTTTAAACAGATTTTGTATAAAGTGCACATCATATAGATATATTTTCTGGATACAAACATATGCATTTCATGGCCACATATCTTAGTTCCATATTAAAAACTAGAAAATATGCAATGTATGCATTTACAAAGAATGTGACCAAAATGGATTACTCTCATAAGGAGTGGTTGCATTTTTATTACTTCTTGATTATAAATTAAAATCTTATCACTGTTCTTAGCAAGCAGAAAATCTTTGAAAAAAGTAATGTATATCTTTGTACTATTTACATACTCTCTAGCAGTTTGCTTTATTACAGTAAGGTTTGGTTGGTTTTTTTTTTCCCCTTCAATTTAACTTGTTAGAGCACTGAAGGATATCTTCTTAGTGTTCTAAATGGATGAAGTCAGACTCCATCATTACAGTCCTGTGTCTTTTGGTAGATGTCCATGTTACCTTTCAGCTTAAGAAGACTGTTTGATGGATGCTCTGTTCTGTATACCATTTGGATACCTTCAGCTTTCTGTTCTGACGAAAAAGTTTCTTTATCATTGTTGTAAACTCATTCTGAGTCTTGTGAAAAGAAAAATTGTGAACTCTACCTGAGTCGAATGATATAGAAGAGTGAGGAAAAAAGGTGGTAAATACAGTCTTTGTGCTCTGAATTACAGAGGTAGATAATTCTGGAAAAAATTCTTCTCAATATGATTGTGTGTTTCTAATTTACTTAAAATCATTGGTTTTACTTATCCTAATTTCTGAAAAAAACCCAAAAAAAGGAGTGCCAGTTGAGGGCTTTTTTCCCTGGTAGTATTAACTTCAATACCTGCTCTTATACATGTTGCAAATTACAAAATAAACTACAAAGCTACTCAAAATGGATGTATTTAGCATTTTATATATTCATTTTCAGTAAATCTTTATACAGTATTATAAATGTTGAAAAGAGGTAATAATTTAAAAAATACTCTAACAATAAACAGATTTATTTTCTAAGAATTTAATATTCAGTAGTGGCCCATTTTTAATAAGACCAACCTTCTTACCAGAGCATAACATCTAAGTTCAAAATGCAAGCTAAGGGCTGATTTAATAAAAGATAATATTGCATTTTCAAAAGTAATAGAAATAGAAAATATCCAGTATATCCAGACAATAGAAATATCCAGTGTTTGTGACGTAGTTAAAAAACTCTCCCTTGTCTGAATTTGTTGCCATAACATGAAGCAAAAATCCAAACCATGTCTGGGCTTGCAATTAATTTTAGGTGTTTGATATGTGCAGTCAAGATTCTGCCACTGTTCCATCAGGTGTAGTTACAGTCAGCTATGTCTTTGATGGTCTTGCAACTCTATTTTTGAAAGACTTTCTATGTAATATCAGCAAAATAAGAAATTACTGATAGGGATGCTGACTAAAGTGATTATTTAAATTTTTAATTATTTGGACTCTCTCTCTGTGTTGAGTAAATGGATTTTAAAGATTCCATTTTACATCTCTTCTGATGATTGACAATAGGCCTATACAGAGGTGTATCGTGTATCCCACAATGGCTATACAATGTTTGTACCTCAAAAAGAGACAATTACAAACAGCTACAATTAATGGTATTATATACACATTTGTGAAGTAAACAGGATGTGAATGTTCCCATACTAACAGAAATCGTTAGTTTAAAATTACCAACATTTTTCCCCATTATTTTAGTGATAAATGTATCTATAATGTTGAGAAACTTTGTATTAATTTTTTTCTAGACAATATGTTACTTTAAAGAATCATAAAATATCCATTACACTATTGTTCATTCTTACATACTCTGCTGCTCATACCACTTTGTTTGATGTTCCTTTTCCACTTCAGTGATATAGTAGATCAAAATTGATGTCCCTGGATACCTGAAATTCTTTCCTTTTCTGGCACTTGCTTGGCATAGAGTTCAGCATCTAAGAAGTTATTTTGGTGTCAATATGAAATAAGAAAATTGATTCACTGTGATACTGTTTTTGATGGTTACTGGTCTTCCATACCAATAATTCTCTATGCCTGCTTGACAGTCCTTAGTACACTTCTATACCTAGTTCTTTTGTAGACAGTTGAATGCCCTTTACCTATGGCTACAGCTTTTACTTTGATAGAGAACCCCAGGAAATTTATTGCTTGTGGTTGTGAATTCTTTTAGATTGAGAAGAAATGTATTTAGGTACCATCAGATCATAAGGTGATATAAAGGGCATAGTTTGATTATAAACCAATAGCAAATGCCATATTAGTTATAGATGCCATTTGTCAAATGTATCTTCTGCATAAAGCGCCGGTCTCATGTTGCTATTAAATTTGTAGTCCAGGTACTGACAGTGTCAGTGGCAATGCTTTTTTCTGTGGTAACCTAACAGAATCTGATAGGGTTGGAGGTGGACCTTGTAAAGGAACCAACACACCTGATCCAACCTGGATTTCTATATCCAAGCCTTTTAAAATTTAAATGTAACATGGAAATTCTCAGAGAATACTCACAACGTAACAAATAGAAGTAGGAAGGACTCTTTGACTCTTTCTTACAGAACTTCAGTAAAGTCAATAGACTCATGACAAGGATGATTTTGACCTGTTCATACTTCTATTGATGCACTAGTGACTATACTGATAGCAAGTCAGGAACAAATTTCAGTCCTCCTAAATGGATTGCAGATATTAAATAATTCACGGGTTTTGTTCCTACCTCCTTCAATCTGCTTAAAAAAAAAAAAAAAAACAACCAAAAAACCCCAAACCAAAATACCCAACCAAAGGTGACTTTTTTTGTGAAAGCTATTGAAAGTTAAAATTTATTCTCACCATAAAACATAGGTACAGCCTTTTTCACAGTAAGGAAACGCTTGTTTTAAAAGCTTGTGGTTTACCACATCAACTTTAGGGCAGTACCTATAGCACAAATCAAAAACTAAAGTAATAAGGCATAAATGGTAATGGGTAAAAAAACCAAACCAAACCAAAAACTCTGGCAAGCCTTTTAATTTTTTATTGCAAAAGTATGTCCCATTTTCGTTTGTCCTGTGAACCCAAAGTAGTAATCATTTATTTAAGTAAAGTTATATAAGAGTGTGTATAAGAGCTAACTGAATAGCAGACATGCTTAGTTACAAGCACTTTGGCTCTAAGGCTTGTTTTGAGTATGTCTATTGATGTTGGCCAGTTTTATATTCTACTGTAGGATTCTACTTTTCAAAAAAGGAATGACTAGAATGACTTCAATGTGATCATTTTTTGCCTTTTTTGCCTTTTTTCCCCTCATCTTGCTCTCCAGTATTTTAATTTGTGATTACCTTTTGCTTCAGAATCCACTTTCATATCATATTTCTTAGTTTCTGTTTTAGGCACATTGTACACAGGGTATAGTCAGTGATTTCTGTTCCTTACTATTTTGTGTCTTTGATTTCAAAATGGTAGGACTGTGAAGAAATTTATTTCTTTGCTTTACTGTCTATCTAGAGATTTAGAGAGAAAAAAATATAGGACGAGCTTAAGAGTTTTGTAACTTACTGCAAAATTAAATTATCTGGAAAAAAAATTAAAAATAAACCAGATTTTCAGATTTATATGGAAATACTTTCAGAATCCTAGAACAACTTAGTTTGAAAGAAATGTCTCGAGGTCTTCCAATCCAACATCCTTTTCAAAGACGAGTCAAGTTGCTCAGAGCCTTGTCCAGTCAGATTTGAAATTCTCCAGGGTCAGTTATTCCATAGCGTTTTGTAGTGGAGGGGCAATTAATCAATGCGAGATGATATTTTTCAAAATTAAATATTTGTCCCAGGTTGGGAACTATGACCTTAAAAAGAGTCCTTTGGGGACTGGAAGATTGTTATTCAGTACCATAATTCTGCTATCTCTTCATAAGCTCACGGCAAGGCCAGCTTGTTCTCCTTTCTTCCCCCTCCTGCCTTGTGTCGGGCAGGAGCTGCATTATCAGGACAAACATGTAAGGATAGGCCTGGTTTGGGGCCTCCAGAGGCTGTGCTTAGGCCTCTTGGATGGCAGAGGCATGGAGGGGGGAGGATTGGAGCATTGGGGATGATAGATTTAGTTTTGTGTTGGGGAAAAATTCAGGGGCTTTGCTCATGGGTTCTGTATCTGCTTTGTAATTTCTATCTGTAACACTCTCTCCAAATACAATTCTGTTTTTTTCTCCAATTCATTTGAGAGCTTCACTCTGTTGGCTCTTTAAAGCTCCAGCAATATTATTAATATTCAATATTCAGAACTCTTGCCCCTGATCACTAATTTTAATAACAATTGGTTCTTTGCATTCATCATAGAAACTTTATATACAGGTAATAACAAGCTCTACAATAACTAGTAATAATACATAACATTAATTGAACTCGAACTGGAAGAGAAGGCTTTGCGGTTAGTGTACGCTGCAATACACCACTTGCTCACTGGATGGAAGGAATGCAAGGAACTCCTTTCTGCTTGTGGCAGAAGGCAATGGTGAATTACAAGAGGCTTTAAGTTTTATATCACAAAACGATCTCCTGACTCGCAGGGCTGGGTACAGCTTCACACAGTACTCAAACACTTTTAGGGAATTCTTGTCAGCTGCTGAAACTTCTGGTTCTTCCTGGGCTGCTGGGGAAAGGAGGCAGACAATTGCTGACCTGGTCCTGATCTCTGGATGATCTGTGTATCTCCAGGACTTCCCATCTTGGCAGGAGACTTACAGGTGTAGGCAGGATGTCTTGCAATGTGTAGTTTCAGCACGGCGTCACACTGGCTGTGCAGGCCGATCGCATAGAGGCATTTCGAGCCTGTTTCTGGTAAACCTTCGAAAGGCAGTTTCCAGGCAGTTCAGGATATAAGGCATCATGAATACAATGGCAGAACACATTGTATCACCTGCTCATCTCCTTTTATCAATACAGCATGAGACTAATGGGCCTTTGGACACAGATTAGCCAATCAGAATGGCAGTTAGCCAAACTCGATCATATTAGGCGAAACCATAGGCTTGCTTTACCCTTTTTAAACCAGAACATGGGCCCTGCACAAGGCATACTCAAGCTGAGAGTGTGTACCTTGGTGATACTGTGATACCTTGTTTACCACAGGATGCAAAGGGCTGGGGTCCTCAGACTCAGTGGTTCCAGGTTCTTTGTCCTCTTTCCAGCGGTTACTTCTCCCCAAAACAGAGGGAGGGAGGGCAGAAAAACATGTCTAGGCGAGACAGGACATGTATAAGCCTATTTTGGCCTACTTAGGCCTACCACAACACATTTATGAATCCCTGTTCAAATGGTACCTTCAGATCCCCAACCAGATATTCTTTCTTTGGAAATATCAGTTCCAGGAGAGAACCTGCACTTGCTGGCTCTTCAGTCATCAGTGTCTAGAAGTTGTCATGCTAAAAATCAGGGCACGTCCTGAATCACTGGTGTCTTGCTGTGTTGCCTTTCCAGCAGATACAAGGATGAAAAAAGTATCTTGTGAGGCCCAGAACCTGCAAATATGAGGCTTCTTCCAGCTGTCTGAAAAGGACTTCATTGACTACTTCTTGACCAGGTCATGTCTAGCACCACGGAGTCACCCATCTTAGTCAGTCCCTAACCCTGATCCACAAGCTGGCTCATCATCTTCCCTAGTCCATGCACTCCAGCTGCTGCCGCACATACAGGACAATTCCTCTAATTGCCTTCCTAGCTTGTCCTTCCCAGATGTGAGCTGCCCCAGCACATAAATAACAATAAACAAAATTTGCTTGGAGGAATTAATTTAAATGTATCTGCCATCTCAGACTGGATTTGCTTCCTACTAAATCACAGCTTTAACCAGCTTTAAATATCTAAACCAGCATCAGATCTATTCAGCTTGTGTTTACACAAATTGATTTTCAAATCAGTTTCAAGCAAACCAGATCTTTTCTTTAGTACTATGAGGATCCTCCATCAGATGGTGCTATTAGGATTTAAGATGGATACTTAGTCTGGTTTGTGCTTGATGAAAACTGTCAGGTCTTCATCCTGTTTGTCATTTGCTATTGTGATTTAATTAGTGAAGCTTTTGGGGAAGGTTTTATACTGTTCATACAGTGAGGAAGCTGTGTGTGAATGTATGCTAAATGTCAAATTCACTACTCAGAAACTTTCATAACTATATATAAACTATTATAACTATTGTGGAAGAAGCTAAGTTTTTACCTTAAGACTCGTCAGTTCTATAAAATGACACTTGCCTCTTCCAAGTCAAGGATTTATATGAGTATTCCTGAAAGCTACTTTTACCATTCATAGCTGCACAATATTCAGGTGATAACTTAAAATTCTAGGGAATTGTTTAGAATTCGGCAAGTACAAAATTATACTGTTTACCTTCCCCATTCAGTAGTGCTTTGAAGTTTGCTTCCAGGTGTGCTGTGAACATGTAAATAGTTTGATCTCTGACCATAGTACCTCACAAGGAACTTCTTCCCCATGTATGCTTATGATATCTGTGAGTAAGAATGGTTGGTGTGTTCTCATAGCAACCCCTTATGTTTGTGTTTGGATTCCAAATGAATCTTGTCTTGGTTTACACTGGTAAGTAACATCGTCACTATTTTGTGTGTTGTATTCCAATAATGTGTTGTACTTTAAGCCCGGGCAGCGCCGAAGCACCATATAGTCCCTTAGTCTCTCCTCTCCACCTTCCAGAGGGATAGAAGGAGAACTGATAAAAGTTAAAAACACTAAGATAAAATATGATAAAATTTTATAATAACAACAACAACAATAATAAAATACCAGTGTAACAATAGTAGTAGTAGTAGAAAATAGTACAGCAAAAAAGAAAGAGAACCTAAGAAAAGACAAGTGATGCACAATACAGTTGCTCACTATCCTCTGACTAATGCTAAAAGCACTTTCTTTGATATATTTTCTGAGTATTTTGTTCCCCTCCCCCTCTCTTTCACCCCCCCGCCCCCCCTCCCCCCCTTCTCCCCCCCC
>VWZE01010414.1:144311-157856 GCA_013396675.1 Eubucco bourcierii
TGTGTTTCATGATGAATGTGGGTTTCTTTAGAGTTTGTGCAATATTGAACTTATATGAAAAGTGCTCATCTGAATGGTTAATATGTACTGTGTAAAGTTTGTCTTAATTCTGTCAAGGATGAATCAAACTCTAATGTTCTTCCATGGGATTTTGAGTGTTGATGCACAAGTCAAATCTCTTGCATTAAAATTTTATACTTTGCAGTTAAATACATAGGAAACAAATAAATAGTATTTTCAATACGTTTCAATTTAACTACCTTCCTAAAAGAAGCAGATATAACCTGATCCTCATTTCCAGAAATGAGTACAGCCTGTGTATTGTTAAATCATGAATTGCTCTGTCTGTGCAGAGAAGCTGGGAAAGAAGTGGGAATGGAAAATGCTTCACAAAGTCATGCTTACAAATGTGTCAGTGCTGTGTGTTTCCTGCATTGTGCTGGGGGTGTTTGCTATCATTTCCTTGCAGAGAATGGTAAAATGGGTTATTTCAAGAACAACATGTCAGTAAGGGGAAAACAAGCAGAAACTCAGCAATTCATTTATCATATCCGTTGGTCAGATGCTTTTGAAAAGTATGGTGATGGTAATAAGCAGCTTGCAGGTATTGGTGGCAGACTGTTGTGTGGAGGGGATTTTTGGATGCATCTACTTTTATGGTATATTATGACACAGTGAGTATCTTTAGACTGGCTACACTGTGTGAGCACACTAATCCACTGTAAACAGCAGGTTTTAAATGGTTCATTAAAAAGCTTTCTGTGATTTTGCACCATTATCAAAGGGAAATATTTTGATGGTGTTCAGTGCTATCCTTGCTGAGCAAATTACAATTCTTGTGTACGGATCAAGAGGTGTAGCTTGGATTAATATCTTAGAGACAGAAGAACACATTATCATCTTCCACAGTCTAATGCCTTTATCTGAGGCAGCAGTTCATGACGCTGTGAACTGCTGGATTCAAGTGACCTTTCCAAGTGATATTCACAGCAAGAGGCAAAAATAGCAAGTACATGTACAAAACTGCTCTGGATCTCTCTCTTGCTCGCCCCAACCTCCCTACCTTCTCCCCCACCCTTAATATTATTACTTCATTATATTTAAAGACTTCTTGCAACAATGGCTGCCACCAATATTCACACATTGTGATGACCAATATTTCACCACTGGATGCAATTTCATTAGGCTAAGAAGGCTGTCTCTTCCCTGTTATGGGAAGATGCTGCTTTTTATATTCCTCTGGGATAAATTCATATTGTATTGCCAATGTGGGCACACTCCATTAATTCTTTATAAAGAAGTCATTTTTTGGGACAATACTATGTCAGAATTTCATTCTGTAGCTGCTCCTTCAGTTTCACTTATTAATTAATTTCTCTGAGTTCTGGTCTGCATGCTTCTTGTTGGATCTCTAATAATCAGAGGTAATCCTAAGAACAATTGCAACCATAGCAGCAGGTCTGCTTGTAGATAAAATCATATAGATTTACAAACCCCCTTATCCTTGGCCAAAATTGATTGATAAAAATTAGGGTTATAAAATATGGGGCTTTTTGTATATACAGTGCATCTTGTAGATAGCTTTTCTGCTGATTTAGATGAAAAGGTGAGGTAGCAGTGTGATTTTTATAATGGGATTAGGTATTCCAGTTTGGTGAATGCTGATGTATATTTCATCCACGCTCCACTTATGTTTGCAGGATGAAGCAACTCAGAAATGCTTTATTAAAATGACACTACTTCTATGTGAGTTTTTGGCAGTATCATCAGTGATTACTTGGTCTGTCTGGTTTTTATAGGAATTTACATAAAGCAGAAAACTTTATTATGATACTAACCTCAGTAAAGTCAATTATCTTGATATTTTTAATCTTTTTGTGCGCAAGCTTTCTGAACAAAACCCAGGTCTGATAGGCTCATGGTTTTAGAGCTAACATATCTAGTGAAAATTAAAACTATTCTAGATGTCTTCTATAATAAATTTATAAAAGCTGTTACTAAGATCATTTCAGCAAGTAACAAAGCAGTAATACAGAACTCTTGCCAACTGTTATAGACAAACCGTATGAATTGCCTAGCTAGTCCAGAGGCATCTGAAGGAAGAGCATTTACCACAATTATGTATTTTCTTTCAAGTGTTCTGCCATATTGTCTGTGGTTTTGATTATTGTGCCTTACTCTTTCTCTTTCCATGGGTAATCCTGATAGTCAGAAACAGTAAACTGGCATAATACATGGAATCATAAATCTATGAACTCCTGATAAGGCACCAGAAAGTGTGTGCAATTACTGGAATTATTAAAAAAAATAATGTTGGCCATCTATAGTAAGCGACAAACTAGTTCTGAAAATACAACAAACTCTTATAACAAACATTTTCTTGTGCTTAACTAAGAGTTAAAATAATGGCTACAACTGAAGAAGCAATTAGCATGTTTATATGATATTTGGATGTAAACCTGAGGGATGTACCAGATTGTACAACCACTTAAACGGTGGTGTGTTTTTTTCTCCTATGATGCCCAGAAAACTTTTAATTGTTGTTAATGAAAGTATTTTATACTTTCATATCTTCTAGACAGAAGGTATTCTTTAAGGTGTGCTTAATTTGAAAGAAATCTTCTCTATTCTGTGCTGACAGGCTTGTCTATTTATCAACACAGTCTGACAGGGGTGACCCACAAGTACAAGAACTGGTCACATTCACTTTCTGCTGATTATCTCAAAGAATGTCATTTCAGTCAAGCTGGGACAATTCCCTTAAGAAATAATGACAGCTATCATAAAAATCTGCATGGAAATAAATTTTTATTTTAATACCTAGGTGGTTCTGAGATAATCCGACCTTTTTGTTTCAGAATGTGACACTTGTTTAAGAAGTATCATATTGTAATATTTCATATGCTGAAGTGATGACACTGAAAGTCCAATAATCCTGCTCAGTCAGCCTTTGGTATTTTCTTAAACTGCAGATAATAGTATTGGCAGTGACTGGAGGGTGTGGTCAATGTAAATAGTGTCCAAGATTAGGAAAAGAGTTTTGGACAACTTGAATTTAGAATCCATTGAGGAGAAGGAAACATGGAACTTTAAAACAAGGGTGTTTTTTAGGGAAAGGGTTTGGTAATGAGACTTCAAACAGTGAAGTCCTAACATTGTCAAGCCTATATTGCTTTTGAGTTTACTTCATCCTCCATTATGGCACCATCTGTTTCTTTTAATTTTATTTTTTTTTTCATCTGTTGACCTTGTTAAAGCTAAATAAACTTTTTGTTTGGTTTTTTTTTTAATTTTGAAAGAATATTCAAAGGAAAGGAGACCTAAGCTGAAAATCTTTGTGCTTCCCCTTAAAAAGACAAACACCTTTATATGCTATCGTTGATCTAGAAAGAAATCATTAAGCTTTCAAGTGCCCCTTATCTACATAACATACTTTAAAAGTAAAAGCCTTATTGGCAAATTACTATTAGACTTTTTGCTATTTTTAGACTGACTGGCATGAACTTGCTCGTATTAAAGATGAAGATAAGTGAAACAAATTAGACTGTAGTAATGGCAGTCCAGAATTCTACATGAATTATTTTTTCCTGTGAAAAAAGTCCTTTAGACTTTGAGAAAGGTCCTTAGATGCTGTTAGTGATGCTTGTCTACGGTGAGGTTTTGTCAATTTAATCCACTTGATGTGGCTGTGTATGGCCCTAGGGTGGAATACAGGGTAGCGGATAAGTCTTTCCAGAGATGCTGCCAACTCTGTCCTGTTGAGGTCTCATGTGGTATGTGCTTGTCCAATGCAAATCTGAAGCAGGTGGGGGACTAAATCAAACTCAGCAGTTGTTCTGCGCTGGAGGAAGTGCCGTGGAGTAAATAGAATGAGAGACATGGTGAAGGTTTCCGACTGGATCTCAATAAGAAAGATCTGACAACTAATGTCCTAAGACAACTCTTTAATAAGACAATAAAAAGAGGGAAATGATCAGTGAGTAAATTTCCATGTCCCTTTAAATGTAGGGCACCCTGCATTCATGTAGCGTTGGATGAGGGCTGGGTAGACCTTGCCACAGTGTGCTTGCAGTTGAATCAGACTGGTTGGCTGCAGTTCCAGAGGAAGGTGAGGTCAGTGAGGTGGCATTGCCTGTCAGCTTCTCTGTACAAGTGGCTGAGATGATCCTGCAGCTGAGGGATCTGCGTTACCCAATGCAAGGCTGGGGCCGTGTCAGACAGGTAGCATGGGATGGTTGCGTGCCTGCGCAGATGGACTATTAGGTCAGTCACTAGCTCCTAAACATGCAATAATTTCTCTATAAAACTACAATGAAGTAGCTTTATAGAGAAGGGCAGCAACTCCATCTTAAATATATTTGCTTCATTTATTTAAAAATATAGTAATTTTTACGTCTTAATTACTGTGTCAAAACCATGAGCATATGTAAGCAACATTTGTAGATGTTTGCTCCTAGGATACTTCGGTTACTGTATCACATTGCCATTATTTTCATACAGATCTTTTAATAGTGTTTATAGATGGCTTATGTGCAAATCACAGTGAAATACACGAGAGCATTTTCTTCTAGGAAATGTTCCTGCTTCTCAGGCTAATAGTGCAATTGCGATACACAGTTATAATTTACTTTTGGAAATAAAAGATTTCTAGAACTGTCCATTCATGTTCTGAAAAGAGAATATTGCTACAAATTATATTTAAAATAGAAACAACCTGAGAAAACAGCAGAATTCCAGGTTATCTATAGCCAAAATAATTTGAGGTAGAAAGAAGAGGGATGAAGGCAGAGAAGTATAACACAATGGCAAAACTGAGACTGAAAGTATCCACCTACGTTAATAAAGATAGAAACCCAAAAGTGTATCTTTTCTGGATGCATCAGGCATTAAAAAGAATTTCATTAAAGTTCACAGCATAAGCAGAAATCTGAGCTGAATCTACTAGAAGACGAACATTCAGCTAAAATTGTTTCCATGTGGAATGATAGTGAAATGCTAACTGCATGATTTAGCTTTATGTTCATACAGAGTGTTTATCTGTGCCCCTGAGAGGTACAAACCTTGTACGAATTTCAAGGTAACAGACCATTTAGTGGTGGTAACTAAGGCTGCAAGACATGAGTTGAAAAGCAGGTGGCCTATGTGGTGGGATTTTAAAATAACTTTCTGAATATTGAATTTAGTTTAAATATATTTCTTTATTTGAATTTAGAGAGATAACCAGAATCTTAGCATCATAATTAGGATAACCATTTTCTACAGGAAATAGTGATTTGTATTTTAATATGAATTGAAAGTTAGGTGGCAAATGAGGAAGCAGTGTGGGGAGTTTGTTAAAGTGTAGTTAACAGATTAAGAAAAGGTTTGATGAATTTTACTGTGGTGGAATCTACCTTCTTACTCTGGTGCCTAGCTGAGTAGTTATGAGGCAAATGGGAGTCTGCATTCTTTTGAGAATCTAACACTATAAAATCACATTGACATGAAATCAAGCTAATGTACACCACCTATTAAGGTGTCTCAGAGCTGTTCAGTTTTGAAATGGAAGCCAGCTTGGACTAGGAAAGAGGGAACGTGAGAGAAAGAGAAACAACTATCAGAAATTCAATTACATTGAATGTTCCTCAAATACTGAGTTATGAGGTGTGGTGTGTACACCACACCTCGAACAGTACAGTTACTGGTCTCCAGTTACCTTTAATTAATAAATATTCTAATTGTTTTTATTCCAAATAAATGCTATGCTGTAAAAATATATGTGTATATATATATTTTTAAGTGTATGTGAAAATAACCTTAAGAGAGAGGCTGTAGAAGTGGAAAACTTTCTGCACTGTCACATCAGTTAAATTTCCTGTTTCATCCCACATATATTGAATTATTTAGATATTTTACATATTACGGTGTCTTTAGGCTTATATATTTAGTATTCATGTGATAATTTGTGTTTTCTTTTTTTTTTAATAAATTGCTGGTAAATTACAGTATATATATTAATGTGAATATATATATAAAAATAAGGCTGGAAAAGTTATATTCATGTAGTAATAAGAGCTATTCAATTATGCTACATATTCTAATCTATAACACGGGATTGTTTAATTTGTACCATTTTCTATGCTAGCTAGTGATGCACCTTACCATGATAATAGGATAGAAATTACCAGATTGAGTACTCATACAATATTACAGATAATTAAAAATGAGTTACCAGATTTTTAATTATCTGTAATATTGTATGAGCTATGAAACATGCTTCTCAGCATGTAAAGCTGTTTTAGTACTCAATAACCTGGTCATTTCTATCCTATTATCACGGTAAGGTGCATCATGTTCTAAATAAAGACCGAAGAGTCTCCATATATTATTGAATATTGTGTATGTGAAAATTCTAATAATTCATTAACCTGACAGACTATATAATGAGAGCAGACTATTGTTTATTGTATTATAAATTATGCTAAAAACTGAATACAGTGATGCATTAAGACGTGCCTTCCGGAACTTCACTATTAGGACAGCTTGCAAGCACTGTCATACAGAATTTTCTTTCTGTTTGCTTGTAACAGATAAATTTAAGAGTATTTAGGTACATTCATGGATGTGTGCCACAGTAGTGCTTGAAATTAAACTAAGTGAAGAAATACGCATGATTTGTATGTGTGAACTCCTTATACACTTTTACTAAGTATTGCTTTAAATTCCGATGGCCACTAAGAACTTCTAAAAAAAACCTGTTCAAGATTAATAGAACAACAAAAGCACATTTGTAAAATTCAGTTACTTAATTATTCAGCGCAAAGGATGAGAGGGTAGTAGATTAGACCAACTTGACAGGTTTAGCATAGGTTAAATATTTTTATGATTGACACCGAAAACACTATTGTATGTTAACATATGTCTCTAAAAATTCTTTGAACCTTGCTTGAGAGCAACACATAAAAGCAAATTCTGTTTCTTCAGTTTGTGGGCTATAAAGCCAGTATACTTTGAAACAAGAGAAATACCAGGATTTGTCAGTTATCTTGAGCTGAAGTATTAGTTTCATGGAGGATCTTTTTTCCCAGTACCTAAGGGTTGTATTGAAGAGGAGGAAAGTGTAGTAGAAGTAAACATCAATCTCAAATGATGGGCAAATACTATCCTAATAAGTTTAAGATGTTTCTCAGCTTCACAGAGATATATTAATAATACGATAATTTGCAATAAGCTACCAATCAAGTGGTCTCATCCTTTACAGTGTATGATTGTTGAAGACAATACGTTTCTGTGTAACTCACATAGCTGTTATGTGGATATAGGCCTCGAGCAAATCTGAATTTACAGGAACTATTGTGCTGGTTTGTTTTTTTCTTTTATGGCTTCCTTTTCTTGTTCAGAATCTTCTACTCGTTTATAAATAAAAGATTTAGCCCAAACCATAAACCTGTAAGGCTCCATGGTTTCAATTTCACATTCCGGAATTCCCCACATCCAGTTATTTTTTAATGCTACTAAAATGACTGTAAGATTGTGTAGTGATTCTTTACTAGCCAGGAAAATAGGAAAATCCAAGTGGTATTCGAATACCTTGAAAACCAGTTGTTTTATCTCTCATTCTTGGTAAACAGTATTCAGAATTACACTAAAAATTACAGCAATCATGAGGTAATAGTCTTTGCTTTGTGTGGAATGGTCCCAAAAAAATTACACATTTAATTTTTTCTTTACAATGTAAGCTTCTAATTTAAGTTTCTACTTAAGCCTATCACTCCAGTTTTCTTTCAGAATATGTTTGAAATATGATCAATCTTGCGTATATATATATACTTATAAAAATTCTGTGCAGGAAAATTAAATTTAAAGTCTAGATCTGCAAAGAAGAACATTACTCAATTATCAGATAAATCACAGTTTGAGTCTTTTTACTGCACTGCCAGAAGTTATTTACTGAATGATTGTGACATACAGATGGTATTTCACTTTAGTGATAGCAACCTGAGCAGGTCAAGTATTTTAATACTAACTACAGCACAACCCAAGAAAATCTGAATGCCACATCTAATGATTCTTGTCTATGCCCATTGTAAATGGATACATTATTGCACTTTCAAAAGAATTCAGGGTTTTTTTTATTAAAGTATTCTTTGGAGTTTGGCTCACACTTGTAGGTCATGAAATACATTATAGTTAAAAATTTTTAACATCTGAGCTTTTCAATATCTCAAAAAAACCATGAGCAGGGTAGCCACTCATATTTGTGAATTTTTTGCATGAAATCTGGTACTTCAAACAGGTGCCTTCAGAAAGATCACTGTGTTTTCCTTTGGTGAGACAGGTTCATTACTGTAGACCAACAAAGGCAGAAATTAAAACAGTGTAATTCAGAAATTATGGAATTTACAATGTGTCACTTACAGTCTGGGAGATTTTCACCTGCATGCTGCATTTTGGATCATGACAGGAGTAATAGGTCCATCATCACTCTTGGCAAATGGGAGAGGCCAAAGAACCGTTAAAGATATGTCACTCTACTTTGAATTTCTTTGTAGTTCTATTTCAGAACATGAAATAAATAATATGTTTTATAAATATTTTCCCATGTGCACTTAATCTTTCAAAGACTTGCATAAAGTCTACAGAATTATACTGCAACTTGCTGGATGCAGATGTATACAGAGAAGTATTTCCTTTTATGCTGATTTGCCATAAGTGGATGAAACTGAGGAAAGGATGCTGCCTACTAATAAAGTAGGATAAAAGAGATTTATGAATTTTTGCTATTTATTTTTAGCATGGCTCCTCTGCTTTTTCTAATGAATTGCACTCAATGAAATACATGCAAATAGATATTTCTGGTGAAGTCAGCAGGTTTACTGATCTAGATCTTTGTAGATTTTAATAAACCATCCTTAAAAAAACCCAAAAAACTAAGAAACCTTCATCAAACCTTGCAAATTTTTAATTACAAGTTGTTTAGTTTTCACATAGAAAAACAACTCTGCTTTTGAAAAGTGTTGCTTTATTATGTGACATATTGAGATAATAAAATTTAGTCACTTTCAAAAAGAGTGCATTTTTTTATATTGGCAACTTTGAGAAACTTGAAAAACGAATTAATCGGGAAATAGGTTAAACCTATTTTTGAGTGTCCTGTCATGTAAACCCAACTTTAAATTCATATTGCACATCCTGCCTCCCAAAGAAGCAAAAAAATTCTTATGCAGTCGTTGCTTAGGATGTTCAGCATATAAGGAAACAGGTCGTATTACTAGTGGGGATAAAAAGCAGTAGATTTTCTTCTAGTTATTTATAGAGTACTTCATTTAATGAAAATAGTGATCACTGCTTTAAATGAGCGAGTTTACCAGCCTCTTAATATTTAGCACACTCATGTATTAGGAAAACGTGATTATTTTAATGTAAACACATTCATAAATATATATACATATATTTGTAGTTTAAATATACAGTAAGGCAAAGAAAGGAATTATTACAGATGTGACGGTCTTTGCAAGCTGCTTTTTAAGCCCCAAAGTTCTCTAAAGTCCCAGAGGGTGTAAATATGGATTTGTAATAGTGAATAGATAACACAGTGAGTATGTCTTGAAGGGTTGCATCACTTTAGGTTTGAAATATATGCTTACAGACTAACGCTATTCCGTTTTATGTATTACTGAGAATACTATTAATGGAACTGCAAATCCAGTCTCAGTTACCAACCAAAAGGTTTTATATTTTTACCTCTTTCTACATTATTTCAATCACATTATGCAGTATAGACTAGACATTAATTTCAAGCTCACATTTGACTTTCTAAGGAGCTCTTTATTATTTGATCATTCACTAAAACCTTTTTTACCTAGGCATCTGGACCAAAGAGTGGGATTTTTTCTTACACAAAATATGGCAAATTCATTTCTAGCCTGTCTGTTCTGTTAATAATCCACCAGGATAGACATTATTTCATTGTTCATGGATGAAGGAGCATATTGTATCTGTGAGGCAAGAGATGAATGAGAAATGGAGAACTGAACTAGAACAGACACTTCTGGCAATATACAGCAGAAAACAGCGATCAGTTGGAAAGGAAGCTACTAGTATGGGCTCTTAGTGGAAAAGTTCTTTAAAAAATTTCAGAGAAATTAAATGATATCTAAAATGTTGCTTGAATCTATAGCAAGTGGTCTTTGCAAGCCAATTATTTCTCTGACTTTCAGAGGCTGTGAATCAACAGTACCCCTGAGTAAGGGGCATTTCCTGTTTTATTTTCTTGGAGTCCACTGGCATTAGAGAACTTGCCTTTTCTTCCTGTCTTCCCCACCTTGCTTAACTGTATCTGAATTTCTCTGTGTATTTCCCCCTCATCATTTGTACTGAATGCAAGCATTTTCTTTTGTGCAGGTAACAGTAACTTTCTCTCTCCATATTTAAGAAAAAATACTAATTGCAGAGTTGAAAACCAAGTAGGCTACGTGAGGAAAATTATTTTCTAGCTAATTTATTCAAATATTTAGATGGAGCATGTCAGGAAATTATGGCAGATAACAGTATCTTAAGATAACAGTATCTTAAAATGAAGTACCAGAGAATATTAAACTTTTGGACTTTCAGTCCAAAAAGTCATACTGTAGGTGTGCCAGAGGACTCTAAAACAGTCTGTAACTTGTTAATGAATACCTGAAGTAACAAGTAAAACTGTTTGCAACTTGTGAACTCCAGAATACATCTGAGAAAGTAGAGTCCTTGCATAGTGCACATCTTTCTTCCACAAAACTGGCAACAAGATTAGTAGTTGAATAGAGAAACTATTACACTATTTCTGAATTGGATAGCTGACATTAGTTATTCTGAGTAGTTATCAGCTTATTGTAAATATGACAGAGCAAAATTTGTATCCCAGAATATATGGTTACATGTGCTGCATATCCAAAACTGTAAAAGTAAATATTGACTAGGTACTCTAAAACAGAGCTGGGGATTTATAATAATTCCATTTTGATCATACTGAACTTTAAAATGCAATCATATCCACCGCAGACAATGTTCACTAAGGCTGAATAACAACATTGTAAAATTATTGGTAAGGAAAGCACAGAGATAATAATTTTCAGTTCATGCAACCAGATGTGAAAACAAATTTGGAAGTGTAAATTACCTGTGGAAATTAAAACATTTTGGAATGGGAGAGAAGGTAGCAAGAGGGAAAGAAAAATAGTAAATACTTTAAGTTTCACTCATTACACGAGGCGTGAAAGATAAATAACAGGTTTGTGTCAGGGAAGTGAAGGAGTCCCTGTATTCAAACAGTGCTCTGTCACCTATCAGAGGAGTGAAATAATCAAATTGCAATATATCAACAAGTATATCTCAAAAATATCCAAGCACATTCAGAACATAGTAGAAAATATAATGAAATGTTGGATGCATTATAGTGTAGTACAAATCCAGTGAATGAGATGCCTGTTTTCACTTGCCTGGAAAGTAAGAAACTGGAAAAGTGTTTCAGGTTAAAGATTATGCATGTTTGTTTGAAAACCTGGACTGTAACAATGTAACAGAAAGCATGCACCCTATGCAGCAGCTAGAAAATTGGTTTGTCTAGTCGATAGGGTTGTATTAAAAGTTCATCTGAAGCCTGTCTGATCACTTTCACACACACTACTTGCTCTTTGAAGAGATTGCAAAGGCACCTGGCTGTGCTTGGAGCACCTTGTTGTATTCGCCCACCTAGATGCCTAATTTTTGCCAATTTTTGTCATTTTTAACTTCAATTAAATGAAGCTCCCAAATATTCCAGGAGGTCTGGCTGGGCAATTCAACTCCAGCTGACACAGTGTCTTGAAGAAATGGATTCCAGTTTTTGACCAACATTATTGTCAGCATAGGAGATGATAATTTACTGGTACATGAAGTGATATGAAACATCTGAAGTGTGTTCAAATCTAGGATTATTTTCTTCAACTGTTTTTGTTCTGCAGAGTTGGTGAAATTATTTATTATTGTATACATTGTGTTGCTATGATTTCAGCAAAAATTAACCCATCTGCAATCTAACCAGTCAGCAATTACCTACTTTCTTCCATCTATGTAACAACCATGGAGAGAGAGTTTGTGATTGAAAAATGTTACAGCTTTATAAAATCGTAATCCCTGACTAACTCACTGGACAACCAGTTCAGTGTCTTTAACATACTTCAGACTTCTCAAATTTTAGCACAAATCTTCCCCCTTAAATCTTTCTGTTAAAAAACTGAAGCCAAAGACATAAGAATATTAAAGACCAATGTAATTTTTTTTTTATTAAACATGAATTTAAATTTGACAAAACAGAGCTGTTCTCGAGAGGTGGAATTTGCATTGCATTTCTGTATTAGAAAAATTGATCCCCTAAGGCTCAGTGATGGAACAGACTCTAAGCACTTAGCAAAGCTTACTTTAATCCATTCACTCTGCCTTTAGAACATTCAGCATAGAAGGGAACTAACAGCTAGGCACACAGTCTGACAGGGTTAGTGGGACCTTGTATGATTTTAATGCATTAAGAATGTTCATGATGTTCCTTCATCTTCTATTAGAATATTTTTACTTTATGGTACAAAAATAATTTTTGGGCTGCTTGCTGGTTACCTTCAACCTAAAAAACACAGTGACTAGAATTTAAGCTCTTTCTGCTGCATTTCCTGATCTGTCAATTTACCGTACCTAATGTCTTCTTGGCCTTGGCTCTTGCAGGGCAAGACACTAGTATCATCTTCCTATGGTTTTGCAGGTCTACTACTGCATTGCAAATGATTGTCGTGGCTTTGCTGGTTTCTTCTCTGTTCATCTGAAGTGGATAGTGCTTATATTTCAACTATTTTTGTCTTAACCACTATAAAATCAGTTATATATAATGTTCAGTTAAAACTGAATGTCTGAACAGACATGAATGACAATAGAAGAGAACCATATTCCTAAATATACTACTTTGACCTAAAGAAGTAGACCAAATGCTATATGAGAAAATGCCCAGCTGTTGAGATGAGGCCAAGGTAAATAAAACCAAAACAAAAAACACAAAAAAACCAACCCCAACCAAAAACAAAGGAGAAACCAACAAAACAAAAAAACAAAACCAAAACAAAAAACAACCAAACACTCAAACAAAAAGCAAAACAAAACCTCCAAAAACTCCAAAACTCAAACACAACAAAACAATCCTATATTTGATGGCATGTAATAGTTCCCTTTTATCATTAAGTACAGTTAACTTGGAATGATTATGATGTTGGTATGATGTGCCTTTGGCCATACACTTGATTCTGGCAGATATAAACTTTCTGCAATAACAGATCCAAGTATTTGGAGTATTGGTGTTTGCATTATAAAATGTAACTTGAAGCTATTTTACAAATGGAAGCATGTTGTTTATAATATTAGATGCCCTGGAAATCAATGAAGAATTAGTTCAGGACCTGCTGAGCCATTTGGACACCCACAAGTCCATGGGACCAGATGGGATCCATCCTAGGGTGATGAGAGAGCTGGCAGATCAGCTGGCCAAACCTCTCTCCATCATTTTCC
>VWZE01010414.1:158928-217620 GCA_013396675.1 Eubucco bourcierii
TGAGGAGAAAGTTCTTGACTGAGAGAGTCATTGGCTACTGGAATGGGCTGCCCAGGGAGGTGGTGGAGTCGCTGTCCCTGGAGGTGTTTAAGGCGAGTTTGGATGTGGCACTTGGTGCCATGGTCTAGTGGTAATGGGTTGGACTTGATGATCTTTGAGGTCTCTTCCAACCTTGGTGATACTGTGGTACTGTGTGATACGTTGCAAATATGAAATTATGGAATATATAGATTCTGTATGTGTGATCCGTTGATGTTTTTGGATGTGGTGGAGAAGGATAATGATGAAATTTTAGTTTATACACCCTTCTTTTTAGTAAGATTAAAGATTCCTTTTAAGATAGGATATATATAGTGGAGCAAAGTAATTCCTGCTGTACAGTACCTACCATACTGTTAGAAATTCTTATATGTGTGTAGATTCTCGGTTAAGATTCCTACTATAGAGCAAAAAAGACAAGTTTAGAATAAATTCTGGCTACATGACTATGTTCCCTGCCCCTCAGTGTCTGCTCTACTTCAACTGTTTCCTCAAAAATGTAATTGAAAGGAAGAGAGATAATGGGATTTACAGTAGTAAAGCTTTTGAGAATGTGCATTCTACTGGGCAAACTACTAATGTTTTTAAAACAGTCTATGAAGTGGAAAGAATTTCTCAGAGGCACTCTCTGTAACTGCAGTTGACTGAACTTCTTGATAATTCTTCATTTTCCATATTCAGAACATAGATTCTGCACAAAATTTTCTTCCATGTATGCCTTAAAATGTTTAATAATATTGTTAACAGGCCTATGTGTGCAGATGCACAGTTACGTGCATGTTCAAGTATTTTTGTTATATTAAAAGCAAGTTGTCCCAGGTTGGGAACTAGAAGGTTAAAAAGTCCTCTAGGGTCTGGAAGATTGTTATTCAATCCCATAATTCTGCTATCTCTTCATAAGCTCACGGCAAGGCCAGTTTCTTTCCTCCCCCTTCAGCTTTGTGTTAGGCAGGAGCTGTGCTGTCAGGACAAACATGTAAGGATAGGCCTGGTTTGGGGCCTCCAGAGGCTGTGCTTAGGCCTCTTGGATGGCAGAGGCATGGGGGTGGGGGAGGATTGGAGCACTGGGGATGATAGTTTTAGTTTTGGGTTCGGTGAAAATTCAGGGGGTTCTCTTATGGATTCTGTTTTGTATCTGCTTTGTAATTTCTATCTGTAACACTCTCTCCAAATGTAATTCTGTTTTTTTCTCCAATTCATTTGAGAGTTTCACTCTGTTGGCTCTTTAAACCCACGACACAAGTACACTTTGCAAATTTAACATCATAAAGAAGGGAAAAATAGAGAATCGGGATTACTGGATGCTATGATTCCAATAAACACATTTAATATTTCTGTATTCAAATTGCTTTGGAGTATATGGTCTTAAAACTTGAAAATTTTTATCAATTAGTCCACAAAGAAGCATTTAATTTAAAAAAAAAAAATGTAGAAAATAAATTAAAATTTTTAAAGGTTGATCTGTGAAGGTCACAAACATGTTTTTAATGACATAACACTTTGTAACAATTGTAATAATTTGAGGGATATGCAATAACAATTTTTTTTTTCCCCTCCTGGCAAGCAGTTTTGTGTTTCTTCTGATTTGTACACTTGATTTTTCCAAGGTCTATGAAGGTCTTGACTTCTCACAATATACACATGGGACTGTATTCCAGTCTCAGTAAGTTTAGAGTAGTTCCAAAAAAGTGAATAAAATTAAGAGTGTATCTTTGCAAGATTTAGAAATTACTAGCAAGTGATGACCGGGAACTGTGCCAGACTATGTATATGTGTATAAACCAAAGAGTTGTTGAGTCTTGAGAGGCAGTATAGTGATACTCGAATGACATGCCCTGTCATAGAACTTTGCTGAAAAAAGATAAACGTATGTTGTGATGGTTTGGGAGTTCCCTGGCCCCCCCCACTTTGTAAAATGACCCAGACTAGAACTCAGCTGGCTGGAAGTTAAGGAATGAAGCTCTATTTACAGCTCAGTGTGATGTACAAGCAGAGATATACACTACATACAGGAATATTTACAGAAATATATAAGTTAAAGATAATACAGAAACACAACACCCTTCCCAGAAATCAGAGACCCCAGGAGGGGCTCCCAACCACCCTTCCACCTTCTCCCCACCCCTATACCTTACCCCAAGGTTTGCCTTACACAGAAGGTGAGCTTGGAGGATCGGCCGGGGGTGGGGGGTGGGGTTTAGAAGAAAAGTATTTAGTGAGACTGCTCAGCAGAGAGGAGGAAAAGGCAGAAGCTGCTAGACCAAGATGCTGTGCCCCAGAGACTCTGTATTATCTGTGTTTTGAGTTCTTCTCTTAAACATCTCAGCAAGCCTATGAGTGAAGTAGACTTCACCATTGTTTCCTTTTCACAGCCTATAATATAATTTTCTCTATTAAAATACTCCAATTAGCCTCAAACCAGCACACCTGTGTTTACAGCTTTCATTTAAAGCTATAATTTTTCAGTTGAAGCTCTAGGAAGAAAAATCCTAACTATAAGACAATTGCTTAAGTTACTTTTCTCCTCCTCATTGACTAAAAAAGACAAATAAGAAATTACATTTGCCATAAGAAATGTAAACATAAGCTTATGTTTTACTTAAAAAGAAGGAAGGAGGCGGGTGTGAATTACCTAGAAAGGCTTTGTATTCTGTTTATGCAGTAATTACAGATGACAGATCCCTTTTCTCATTTACTTCCCAGATGACTTTCTTCTGTGTTTCCCTGTTTCCAGTAAGTTTTAAATTTCTAGGTAGATGGAGACAAGAAACAAGAATCCTCTTACAGAATTAAGCAATATTAGGCATGATTGTTGTGGCAGCTTCATGCAGAAGATTCTATTTAGTATTGTATAAATAGCAAATGATAATCAAGGTCAGGTATAAACTGTCAGGACTACAGCTGTAATAAATGCAGAGGATCAGAAAATTGCTTCATAAAGAAAAGATATATGGCCTTATTCCAAACCTAGATTCACACGAGCAGCAAATTAGAAGAGGGTATTTCAAGAACACTTTGCCGATAGGCTACTGTTACTGAATGTAAAGTGACATGTCTGAAATGCTCTCATTATTTTTCTGTTTATTTTATTTTGATTATTATACACACTTGTCTGTGTAATTTAAAAAAAAAACAAACAACTTTTAGACTTTTTTTTTCTTTTCTAAACACTTGTAGCTTTCTCTCTCTGTTAGAGAATTTTTATTACTTTCACAGGGAGAAGTTATTTGGGGAAAGAGAGTATGCCGAACCACAAAGGCCACTAAAGATGGTTCTTTAATCAAGACAAGCAAATTCTACATAGAGATAATTTTTTTAAAGATGATGTTTGCCTTTCTGTCTCTGAAAGATTGCATGACTGGTATGAAGGCAAACCCTGTCTGCATCTAAAGAAATTAATTTACCTGGCACGTTGAGCTTACTTGATAGAATTAGAATGGAGTGAGGGAAAATAGGGATATGTTGCAAATAATAGTAACTCCAGGCAGCAGCAATGGAATGACTGGAATATGTCTCAAGTGGAAGTATAAAAAGGACGCTGAAGACAGAATTTTCTTTTTCAGGCTGACTGAAACCCAAATTCTTGACTATGGATGTAGCAGTAATGCTGTGATTTCTGAAGGTGTCTCAGATATTGAACCAGTTTCTGCGTTTGGTCTGTTGGATACAGAGGAGCATACAGCAGACAGAAATATAAATACGTTCCACCTAATTTAAAAATTGATTGTGGCAAGAGAGGAAGGTGTACTCCAACAAAGTGAAATGCAACTGATTTTGGAAATTTTCCACTGAGTCTTCATGTAAAGAATCGTGAGCCAGCAATCAAACTATGCTCAAGGTCAGTTCATTTACATTCAATAATTAAAAAAAAGCATGTTGAAATGTGGTGAATCCTGAGTAGGATGCATGAAAGCTCATTTATCAGGCTATTACAACGAATATTTTATGCTACTAATGGCTTCCCTTCAGACATGCTTATGCACTTGCCCTTCATATCCTCTTAAATTTCTCTACCTTGTAAGCCTGATGAGGTTATGAAAAACACTGCTTAAAATTTCGCTGTAAATGACATGCAGATATTCAATGCTCTGGCCTTCCCATAGAAAATTTACATGTAATGCCCCATTCTTTAATCTCTTACATAAGCTTAGGGTAGATGATCCAGGTGCCTATTTTTAATATTTTATTCAGTTAACCATATTCTTTAAAGATTTAGCCACAAAAAGATTCAGAGTTCTTGTTTCCCTTTCCTTTTTCTCCTTTCCTTTTTGTATATCTCTTTTCCTGAATTAAAAAATCTCTGTGGTAATGTAGTTCATCATTACCATGTTCTTTTAAAAATAGGTTATTAGAATTTTTAAATATGTTGTGAGTTCCCACATCACAAAGGAATATCTTAGCTGGAGTCCAGAACATAGATTATTTTTTGCATCAATCCATATGTGACAGTACTGTGACTTTAGAGTGCTCTTGCCTCACTGGAGGCATCGGTTTCCTTTGTCCAAGAAATTCCCTGCATCATGATAAGAAATATCTCACCCTTATCTTCACAAACATTTCTAAAACTATTTGCTCAGATGCCGTAAGGAAAAATGGAGTTTTTTTGTTTAGAGTATTGGGGGCCTACTGGGGACAAAGCGATGTTAAAATTTAATGAGGGAATGTGCATTCATGACAGTAGTTATCTTTCTCACAGAAACAAAAGTAATCATATTTCATAATCTCTGACCATCAGTGCTGGAATGCCACAGGCCAGCAGCCTCTTTTAACTGACTCTGAAAACAAGCACTGACTGAATTTACTGGGAAAATGTTTTCTGCAAGAATGTGGCTAATTCACTCCTGTTCTATGCTTATTGTTCTCAGACATATCACAACTAGGGAGAATGCAGTGCTAAGAGATAAGCAGACCACTGGACTTCTGTCCCCTTACCACACTGTATCCAAATTCAACTGTAATTCACTTTCTTCACTTGTGTGAATAAACAAAAGGAGAACATTGTCTCAGGCTGGTTTTGGTTGTGGTGGGTTTTCTTCCTTCCTCCCCCCAAATTCCAGGTACATTCAGTTCTAACCGTACCAATAATTGTAAAGTATATTTATAGCTGTCCTTTCTAGTGCTTGATCAAATTAACTGGTGGCTCAACTGAAGCTTGATCCAGACACAGCTTGCTTTCTGTGCAACAAACTCCACAAACATTAAAATGTTACATTTCGCAATAACAAATCAATTTACTTCAGAGCATGCACTATACAAAGACATGGACAACCAATACAGTACCGTATGCAGCCAAGGGAAAATCAGAAATGCTCTTTCAGAAAAAACATCTCAGGACCTCCCCTGTAGCATTTTGGTGTACAATGTAAGTTGATTTACTTTGAAAAGACAGGATTGAACTCTATGGATGCTGAAGCAAATTGCTAAAAGGCCAATGCATCCCTAATCACTTTTTTGATAACATGGGTTATCAGAGTCTCAGCAACAGTTGCAATGGTGTTTAGGAGTTTCACCCCTCTCTAAGTTTTGTAGCAACCATTTCACTGTCTTAATGATCTAAAAATGGCTTGCCCTTAATCATTATGACTGTTGCCTGTGGAGATCTGTGGTGTTTCAGTTTCAGTCTCCAAACAAAGGAAGATATGCCCCAAACTGGTTCTGCAGTATTTCAGTACTGCTAATGTGATAGTGGATAAAGAGTTCTAGAGAACCTGAAAGTACCTTGAATACCACAAGTGGATTCTGAGCTATCAATATTCCACAGAAAGTGTTATTAATATATGCATTTAAATTAGTTTTAAGAACATGGACATGATTAGATACTACATCCTTGTTCATACTGTGCATATATATGCTAAACTGTTCTTAAAAATTAACTGTGCAATTCAAGATTTATGTGGAAGCAGAGTCTTTAATATTTTTACAGTAAATCTAGAAATATGTCTGTCCAAGCATAATTAGGCAATTCTGTCTTTATCTTCCATAGATAGCTCTGCTTGCAGACCAGCTGCATTTGGCAATACATAGAAGTCTCAAAAATATTAAGCAACACAGTTATGTCCCAGTAACACCATGGGGTGCTAGAAGATATTTACTTGGCATGGCAGCAAGTACAAGGCAGCAGGTGATTCTATGCCTAGTGGTTTGAAAGTACGATTGGCAGCAGTATAAACTTCAGAAAATGCACATTGATAAAAGATAAGTTGAATATCACATCCATGGAAATGGGCCTTAAATGGTGTTCATGCATAAACAGAGAAGCTGTACCTCAGTCTAGGTTTGGATTTGACAGGAATGGAGAAAACATAATTAAGGTCAGAATGTGACTTAGCCATAACCCATGCAGCCCCAGAGCACCTCATGATTTTTTTTTCTTTATTTTTTTTTTAATTTAATGGGCTTTTTAATTTTTATTTCGGTTTTCATCTCTCTTATGTTTTCCATTTAATTCCTTTTCCTGCCTCTGCTGGTATTGCCATGAAGTTGTTTTGCTTGACCAATGCCTGCATATTGCATCTGAACTCATACTGTGTACCCGAAGCATCTTGATTTGTGGTTTCATTTCACAAAACTGAACTCGACTCTGGCAATATTCTGTACATAAGTGGCAAACTTAAAGTAATTTTCATGAATATTCCATATTCTGCTTCATCATTCTTCTTATTTAGTTCTATTGGAGAATGTACAGATGTTCTGTTTTCAGATGACATTGTATCTTTTCGCCTCCAAAAAACAGTCACCTGATGAAAATCCATAGGTGTCCGGGTTTTACTTTTTCTATTGCCTGCTTGCTATCAGTAAGAATTTAGTTTTTACTCAAAAAAAGAGAAGTAACTTTTTGCAATACATGCACATAATTCAGATAAGGAAGTTTGGAAGTGCAGTAGTTCTTATGAAAGAAACGAGAGAAGACTGAATGACCAGATAAAGAAACCGAGACATTTCACTGAACTTGCTGCATCCAAACCATGTGTTGGTGTTGCTCTTTGTTGTATTTGTATTATTAGGTAGGTTGAGCAGACATGAAATGAATGAATGGAATGAAATGCCACCAAAACTCAATAACTCTGTCAGGACTGCAGCTGAGATAAGTTTTACCTATTTCTTTACAGTTACAAGAAAACCTACCTTATTTGGAAAGCTGTGATTAGAAAATAATGCACGTACAAGTGCTTTCAAAAGCAGTCTGTGGGGACTGAATTTCATGATGTAACATTTTCAGCAATCTCCTGTGTAAATCACAGTACATACTGATTTTGCAATTTATGGTTTAATAGGACTTCCATATATTAGTAGTTTTGACAAAGTAGTCTGTTATGCTTGCTTCTTTTTTTGTCATGAGGTTGTTTTGATTTGTTTTTTTTTGTTCTGTATCAAGTCAGCATTGTTTTCTAAGTGTATTTTCTGTGTAGTTCTCTACAGCTACTTAGACAATATTAAAGGATTCCTTATTACAGAACATTTGAAGTCATGAATGGGTAGGCTCCCATTGACAACGTAATGTTGGTTCTGTTTTTGCAGTCTCCTTATCAACGTTTTATCTCCATGTTAAAGAAACTCTGTTGTAATATTTTGTTTAACTATGTGACTCTTTCTGTTATTTTTTTTCCATCAGTCTGAGTTTTTTTTGCTTCGTGTGTGCAAGGAGTATGTATTTAAATACTGGAAGATACTCGTAATTGTTTTCAGTCATTTGAAGTCAATTAGAGTCTCTTAAACAAAGGTGAAACAGTATTTTTGACAGTATTTTAGACTGGTTTATTTGACTCTACAAGTGTATGTTACCATTTAATAGAGCTTTAGAGCTCTGCTTAGTTTCTATTACCAAATTCTGCTGATAATACTACATTTCTGTTAAAAAAGCATCCTTTCTCAATGGCAGCTATAAAGGTGAACGTCTCTTATGTTTCTAGCATGCCAACAAAAATGGTGCGATGGTTTATAGTTAACATGCTCAGAATTATTCAAATACTTTATGTTGATTTATTTCTATTTTGGGGCCTTTGCTGAACTGCTAATCTTGTGTTCCATATTAGATCTTGTAACTGCTGTGTGAATTGACAGCACTGATTTATGAATTTATGGTGCATCATTACCTCTTGTGTAAAAGAGGTAGAGATCGATATCTGAAGCCATTTTGCCAGATTACCAATATTTGATGTCCATTTTCTTGATTTTACTATAAAGCTAAAAGATCTTTTAATGTTTTATAATTGTTACAGGCTTGGAACAGTTAATGACATTCATTTATCCTATTCAATGCACTTCATGTTTTCCTTCTAAAATAAGGAAATGAAAACAAGTAAAACTGTGTATGTTTCCATAATGTAATGATACATGGTATCTACATCAACAGAATATTGTGCTGCAGTCTGATTTGGCTACCAGTGTGAAGTGTTTAAGTATACCCAAATGACTCTCTTCAATTTAACTCTGTTGGAGTAGCATTTCATATATAATCTTTTTGACCAGCTTTGATTCTAGAGAGCTTTGATGAAACTACTAATTAGTTTTTTGATTCATCTCTGTTTAGGAAAGACAGATTTATTATAGCAGAACCTGCTTGTGCCACTGATAATTAAAAGACCGTCAGCATTTTCACTATATAGTTGTCTTGCAGGAGAGAATCCCTCCCTATCTGACACTTTGGATTGTTTGTGAATTACTAAGGCACTCTGAAGAACTTGCCACTTAAGCTAAAACTGGCTTCAAACATTCCCATGAACAACTCTACCCATCACTGCTGTCAGTTAAGCATGGCCTGTTGCTCTTTAGTCTAAGAAAAATCAGAAGGAATTGAAACATTGAAACATTAGGAGCAGATTCTGTCTTTTTTTTGGTGAGGGGCAGTGTAGGGTGGTGAATGTGGGAAGCTAAGATGTGTTGCACATAATGGAAGTAAAACACCATCAAAATAAGAAACAACCACCATTTTTAGAAGTTTAGCCTAGCGTAGTTTCTTTGTAAATTTAAAGAGATAATCTGTGGTTGCCTTGATAAGAATTTTTATGCTCTTACAGCTTTGCCAGTAGGCATACTCTGTGTTCCTCATTTTTTGCGTATGATCTGTTCACAGTAAGCGATATACATCTCCTTTAAATAACTTGGTTTTCCAAAATACATATATAACCTTTGCTCAGCCTAAGGTGTAAGAGCAGTTAATCTGTAGTCAATTTAGGGTTGCATTTGGCTATTAGAATATATGAAAAAATTCAGTTCGCATAGGGTAGGCGATTATTTATGTTATTCAAATATCATGCATTTACCACACCATATTCTAAACATTTGCAGGTTATCTAAAATTATCAGCAACTCTAATTTTGCAGAAATCTGCAAACTTGGGATGTAACCTGTGAGGATGAGACTCTTTCTACGATGAGACTTTCTAGTGCTCTGTGCTTTTCCTATAAGTCCATGGTGAATCTATGGCTGCTCATGGCTGCTTCTGTGACTTACTCCAGAAACAGCTGCTCAGTGTTGCAAGCAAGGCTCCAATATGTCTCTTTGAAAATTTATGTGTCTTTTATAAAAAGGAGGTATAGCACACTGGCTGACAATATAAATATGACTGCATAACAATAATTCAGTTTCTTTAAAGACTCTTGAAGTAATGCATTATTTTTATTTGGCTGTTTTTTTGGCTGGGTTTTACATTTATAAAACTGAGATGGCAGGGGAGGAAATAGGATTGCGTTAGATCTCTACAGTCATTTATGCATTTCTGACGAACCGTATTTATGGTTTATAAATTCTGTTAAATTCCTACCACTTATCACAACATACATTTTTTTTTTCTATTTAGTCTCATTGACTTCCTTAAATGGACTTCTTTTCCCTTTTATTTAAACATTTTCTTTATTGATAAATCTGCTGTCTGAAATAGTAGCTTCTCATCAACTTTCTCCAGCTTGTAAATATAATTTTTTTTGAAGCAGCTTGTAACTGGCTTTCTTAAGGGAAACCAAATAGTGGCAGGTTACAATTGAAAAAAAACCAAAACAAAACCAACCAACCAAACCCACCCAAGCAATCACTGTGTGTTCTGTCACATTGCTCTAGTTCTGGAGTTCTTGGCCTTTGGAGTGCAAAGACAGACCTACTCTTGTGAGTTCTAGAATAAGCAAGAATAACACACTTCTGTGTCAGTGTTTTTCAGAAGGAAGACACGAAGAGTTTCTTGCATTTGTACAAGTATACTGAAATTTTGAACTTAATTTTCTTAGTTGACTTTTGGTCTGGACATTGTGTGTTCTGCTGAACCACATCACCTGTTTGGTAAACCTCTGTACATTCAGCATAAGAAAATTTTATTTTATAAATTTTCCCTGTCCTGTCATCTCCCAGTATGCATGCATGTACTAGTGGGTTGCTAAGGGCATGTTAAGTCATATAGAACTTTAAATCAAAGTAAGACATTACTTGTGTTCTGAAATACTTGTTTTCTTACATTGCAATACAATCTATTAACAAAAGAATGTGCATTTAAATATTTTTTAAAATATCAAAGTCCAGTTAAAACCACGTGCACATTTGGACTTGCCCAGTATGAAGAATGCAACCTGCTACTTGTGACCTTTAAATTCAGAGGAACTTGAGAGATGACATGCACACAAGTTGAGTGAGGGAAGTAATGCATTACAGACTTGATGGAATTTAATGTTGCTATTTCTCTTGTTAAAATTGTCTACTACCAATTGGCTGGTCTTAATTACTGTTTTTGAATTTTGCTGAACTTCAAAGACTGGGAAGTGCTTTCAGATCTGATATGTAAAAATGAGAAATGTTGGAAGTTACTCTCAGCCAGATAGAACACACAGTTACTGTCTTATTATTGCAGTGTAATATATCATCAAAGAACAGATAAACAAACCCCTTTTGATTAGTTTCCACCTCATTTATCTGCTTTGTAGAAATTAACTATTGTCCTTGACATCTAGAGGTGAAATAGCAAAATTCTAGTACTTAAAGGCAATAATGATGATATTCTATGTGTATAAAACCTTTCCTGGTTTTGAACATCACAAATAATTCTTTACATATGTGGTTTTGTGATGTGTGAAATGTTTCACGATCCCACTGTCCTTCTCAGCTTTTCTATTTATTACTTCAGGATAGAAATATCCACATAATTTAAGCTATAAAATTGTTTTTATGTAGCAGTAAGCTCCCTCTGGACAGAACTGCTAATCAGAACTGCATCTGCTAATCAAGGCAATGCAACATTACACACTTAAGGAGTGGGATGGAGGGATGTATTCTATCCAACTCAAAGTACTAGTAGGTATTTTCAGTGGATAAAACATATTTGCTCCAAAAGGTAGTCAGCCATGCCTATAAGCATGGTTGATATTTCACTTGATAATTATACATTGGTGGCTTTAATATGATTATGTATTTTTCTATCACAGTGCTGTCACTGGCTATGTGTTGGTATTGATGCTGATCTGAGGGCAGAGTGCCTAGCACTGGACCACCTCATACCTCACACTGTCTTGCTTTCCTAACAGTGCTTTTTCTGTAGTACCTTTCCAAAGACCTCTAATTTTTGGAGAAAGTTTGCTAGAGTATCTGTCGTATGACCATTAAAGATCGAATTTCCATTAGATGTAAAAAATTATTTCAACAAATGAAATTGAAATTCAGCAAGTTTATTCACCCTTTGTTTACTGAATTAAAATACATATTTCTATGCCAAAATACTTTAGAATGCATGTAATTTCATAATTTATATGGTGCATTGGGAAGGTTTTGAGAAACATGGTCATAGTATCTCTGATACATGGCAGTATTGTGAAAACAACAGAGGAGTCTTGACTTGAAGTTAACCAGTAATCTCAAGCAAAGTACAACTGGAATGGAGTCGAGAAGAATAAAGCTGTTGCTTTTGCCTTAAGTAGGAAGTAGCAAATGTGAATTTCAAAGAAATGCAGTCAGGCAGAATAGCCAAAACTGATGCTTGCAATATGGTGGTCTGAAGGGGCTGGGCCATGAGTGGAGATTTCAGCATGGCCAGATGTATTTTGGCTAGTACGTGTTTAGCAAGGGCATGTGAAGCACCATCAGAAGATTCAGAAAAAGATAATTTTAGTTTCTTGTGTTAAAACTTGAAGGCTATTGCAAAAACAACTTCGGTAATAAAATTTAATGAACAGCTAGGGATAGATTGTATCTTTTCTGTACAACTTTAGAGTACAATTTATGTCTCATTTTATTGTAGCATGGAGTATGTGTATATATGCATGGCTATATCACACAGGAAAACTGGTACATTTTTTTTAATGGTGAAGAAACTGTGGTAGAAGTGTATTTTCAAGCTCTAACCCTTCTAATTTATGCAGCCTTTTTGAAGTAATTAAATGTAAGTTAGATAGCAGATTACACTTGTCATAATTTCATTGACTGTATTTGCCTGTAAAGGGAGATTTGGTTTTACAAGAATGATGATTTGCATTATCTGTTATCTTCTTGCGATGGTGGTTTGGGAACTACCCACTCCCCCCAGTGAAATCACCCAGACTAGACATTAGACTCAGATGGCTGGAAGTCAAGGAATGAAGCTTTATATTTACAGCTTAGCACAATATACAAGCAGATATTTACAATACATTGCAAATGTTTACAACTATACACAGAAATATACAAGTTAAAAGTAATATAGAAACACAATACCCCTCCCAGATATCAGCGTCCCCAGGGGGGGCTCCCAAGCACTCTTCCACCTTCTTTTCACCCTTCTACCTTATCCCAGAGTCTGCCTTATGTGCAAGGTGAAATGGGAGGACTGGCAAGGGGGTTTAGAAGCAGAATGATTAGTTGGGTTACACCGATCCAAGCAGAATGGCAGAAGCCCAGGGAGAAAAGGCAGACTTCAACAAACAGACTGTCTTATCTGTGTTTGTGTCCTTGTTTTTATATATCAGCAAGCCTATGAGTGAAGTAGACATCACCATTGTTTTCTTTTCACAGCCTATAATCTAAATTTTCTCGTTAAAATATTCCAATTAGCCTCAAACCATCACACTTGTTCATAGTCTCAGGGTGTTTCACTCCACAGGCTGCACTGTAGGTATCTGCTCCATCATGGTATCCCCGCAGGTAGCAGGGGAATCCCTTGGAACACTACCTCCACTCTCTTCTGCCCTGACCTCTGTGCTCATAGGACTCTTCCTCACAGTCTTAGTATGATGATAGAATCACAGAATCATTTCAACTGAAAAAGACCTTTAAGATATACCCCAAATATTAGCTTAGTCTATCAAGTCTGGTGCTAAACTATGTCCAACGGCACCACATCTCAGTGCCTTTTAAACACCTATCTGGGAAGCCTGTTCCAGTGTTCCTTTCAGTGAAAAAAAAAATTAAAATCCTATAATATCCAGTTTAAACCTCCCCTGGTTGCTACTTCAGGCCATTCCTCACACTTCTCAGACTCTCCCTGTCTGTGGGCAGGCAGCGTTTTGCCCTGTGTCAGGTGCATTTCCGAGAAGCACCACCAGGGTGCGCTGTGGCAGCTACAGAACCGGCTGGAACCGACCAGAGCTGGCTTGCAACTGCCGGGAACTTCACAGAGACCCACTGCAGGCCTGGTCACAGACACCCACTTCAAATTGCTGCAGATGGATGCACTGTGTTTTTCGTCAGGATGCTTTTAATCTATACCTACACCTCAAGGTATCTTCAGAAGAGTTCAGGGTGGGCTGAGAAACACATTCAGACAGCTGGTTGCTGCTCAGGGCGTGGGCTCTGTGTCATCAGCTCCTTTAAAGATGACTCTGGTGCATATGCAACTAAATGACATTTGGTATAGATGGGCCATCAGAGCTATGCTGTCCCTCTTAGTATATGGTACTAAAGGGTGCACTAGCAAAGACTGAGTGCAGACTGCCTTTATGGACATTAAACCAAATGATCAATACTCCCTATAATTTGCTTTGTGATTTGTTTTCTTTCTCAGATTCTTGCCAGTAGTTTAGGAGGACTTGCATGCCTTTCTCTTGAGAGTTAAGAAAAAGAAAAAAAGAGAAAAAGAGCAAAGAAAATACTTAGATGGAAAGTCCAACTGCAGTCGTGTTTCTATACCATGTAGTTCCAGAGAATGGGACTTAGAAAGCTGGGCCTGTGCAGATCTGTTTGGGAATCATTCTGGGATAAACTTCTGGAACTCAACAGTACCCTATACAAAAATGGCATTCCTAAATGTCAGATTTTCCTCTCAGCTGTTGCATAGAAAACTTTTCACTAGAGGGGGGACACTGGTGGTGACCTGCTGACAATATTAATGTTCTGGAAGACTGAAGGTATCTGTTCCCTGAAACTTTGTTCCTACTGCAGCCTTGTAGGGCTCAGCAGAAGAGGAGAATACTAGATGCATTGCTTATTATCATATTTTTCATTTACTGTCAAACAATGTTTTGTTTTTATTGATGCAAAAGGAAATCACCTATTACCTTTCTGTTCTCAAGTTGCTCTCAGTAAAAGGAGGTAAAAGTATGGCCAGAAGAGCATCTGAAATGAAAGCAGTGAATGTCAGAACTGATGATTGGTACAAAGTGGGTTTTTTTTGTTTGTTTTTTTTTTTCCTGCTGGTCCATTTAGGGTATGTTGAATTACTGATCACCCACCTATAAAACAGTTTAGGTATTAGCAAACATTTTTTTCATAACAGTCTCAGAAATCTCCTGTAGTTGCATCAGATGATAAAGCACCTAGGGTTTATTTAATTGTTTTTAGTATACTTGGAGCGAGTATTACTAGAAGTCTGTTGAGGAAAGTCAAATGAGCACAGGCATATCTGACACAGCAAATTGGCAAAATTCCTACGGCCATTAGTTGAAACAGAAAATGGAAAAAGAACGAACAGCTCCTACATATTTATAAGGAAAAACAAGTGCCTCTTTGGCTGGCTATAATCTTTCACAGCCAGTTGCTTTATTTTGTAATTACAGTATGTCCTTATTTTATGCTAACTTACAGGACATCCAGCCCTTGACAACCCCTAGTCCAACCCTCCTGACTGTCCTAGGAATGGACTCCTAGGGCAAGGGCTACTTTTGTGTCACTTTGGCAAAGAAAGTTACCAACAACTGTCAAGACCTGGGCAAATATATTCTGGAAGGAGCTTTGTTGAACCCCTCCAGGTAGGACAATTCTGACTCTGATACTCAAGACATAAGAGGAGGAAACTTCAAATGAAGAAAACAGATCACCAATAAAAAAATTTCACAAGCTAGGCATACCCTAGTTTCTGTTTCTTCTGAAACAGCTATCATCTCTGATAAAAAGGTACAAAACCCCAGTCATGGTGATACATCTTTCTCAATAAATGTTTTTTTACAACCTATCAGAGATTATCAAATATATACATGACCTTGACATTGATTCAGTGATTTAGCAATGCAATAGCTCTGCTCTTATGCTACTTGGATGAGCTCTCAAGAGCAATGAAAAATTGAACTGTATTTTCCAACTATTTGGATTCAGGTGCAGAAAATAGTAAACCCTGCAGGAGGGGCTTTTGAACACTGGACTTTTATACTTCAGAATCTGTTGGTGTCAAGACCGAGTTTGAAGTCCTGATTTTGCTCCGAGGCCTGACTTGTCATCCTATTACAACTTGAAGTGGTTCCACAGCCTTCTGAAGAAAAGGGAATGTGCTGGGATTCTGGGGCCATGATGATCCCTTCCCTTACCATTTCTAAAGAGTTTAAAATATGTTGACCTTGACAACTGAAGTATTGGAGACTGAGATCTGACATGGTAGCAGATATACCTATGGGCTCTTGGATAGAAGCTTTGCATAAGTTTCTCTCATTAACATACCGGATGGCTTGGCCAACTCTACCTTAGCTGCAGGCAAGTACTTGCACTGACACTGTGCCTCCTGAAATTATTGGTGCATGAAAGGTATATTTTGTGATCTTAGATTGCAGATTAGTTAAAACAACTTGTTCTCTTAAGTCTGAGTTTTGTTTCTGAATGGTCAAATCTCTGCGAATGCACTTTTGATTTAACAGGCTATGAAAAAATATTGGATTTCATTCATTTGTGTCTCAGTCTAAACAAATAACGTGAAATAGAGGAAGTGATTAAACATAACCACTCTGGTTTTAATCAGAAAATATGTTTGCACTGTTACTAATTGGATAGAACTGTGGCATCACCTGCTGTAAATATAATAATTCTGGTAAGCAGAATACAATTTTTATTTACTCTCATCACTTCATCTAAGAGCTGTGCAAGTGATTTTGCTAAAGATGACTCAAAATCAAGGACTATAATACCTAGTGCAAGTGATCCCACAGAATGAGAATAAACTGTCTAGACGGCAATGGCTCAGTTTGTAGGTGTCATATGAGCAGCCGATACAGCTGCTGAAGACTGCAACTCAAGTTACAATTACTATCAATGTATAAGGATGTGAAACACATAAATGCTTTAAATTTAAGCTGCATGTTTTTTGTTTACCCATATGCCAACTTCATCGTTTCAACACAGTTTGTTGCACAGACTGGAGTTTGGAGACCTAGCATGGTCTATGTTACACATACAGCAAGGGCGTGCTGATGTGTGCCTGAGCTGCTGGTGTCACTAGTGTATCTCTAGTCTCTTCTGTGTGGCTCTTTGACTTGCAAATAGATGGTTTAGAGCACACAATCAATAATATGATGCTAAGGTAACTCATTAACTGCATAACACAGTCTGTTTGAATAGTCAGATTTAAGAGTCTTTGGCAGTAGCAGCAGTTCCTTTAGTGAGTTGTTCTGTTCCAGGCTTTGTCTCTGAACTCTACCCTGGCTTCAGTTCCTTCAACCCAGACTTACTACATGTCACAGTAGTTGTCTGAGCAAACTCCTAAAGAAACTACACTGTTGGAAATATGTCTGTTTCTTCTGAGTGCTTGTGCTTTTTACCTCTTTCACATCTCCTGTTTTTTAAGGGTGAGCTTTGTCACTCAAAGAGAAATACTTGCAACTTTTCTAATATAGTGGAGAACATCTCTGAGCAGTAGTAATGTAAATTAACACCCTATTCCTAGCCTATGAGTAGAATTCCTGAAGAAGTTTAGCAGAAAACCAATATTCTTTTGGCATTTTGCAGGTTATCTGCATGCATAGTTTGTGTTTCTCCATAATCAATGGATGACAAACTAGGCTATAAACTCTCTTTTAAAACTGCTGTAATTTTGATTGCCTGAGTATCTTATTAGACTTAAATGGCAAAGGTTTTCAATTCTTGGTCTTATGAACTGCTTTTATAGAAATAGAAACAAATAAGTGAGGGTAATTCAGGTCTTTCCCCACCCCTCATTTTAATTTTTAAATGAACCTGATCATTTTGCTAGCTATTTCTGTCTACATTTCCCCTTCTCTCTCCCTCCTTATATATAGTAATAAAACCAGAATATTAGTACCATTTAAACAATCCAATTGTTAATTGTAGGTTCTTTATATTTTTGATATGTAGATCATATAAAATTTTGTGAAAAGATAAGGGGTTTGTATCCACTGTTGCCTTTCTTTCTAAAAAGCTATTCTAAATTCAACCAGCAACATTCCTTTTGCTGTATTGCTTCCTATTTGGCTGCATTATGTGTAGTGAGGTCAAAATACATCCCTTTGATTTATGTGGCAATGTAAAGAACAGCTACAAATGCTTTGAGGCAGACAGTTTGAGTCTGTCCAATTGCTAAGTGTTTCACTGTGAAAAATGACTCCTTGTTCTTTGGATCACAGAGACTGTACAATTACAATTTTAATCAATTCAACGCAAGATTCATTGGTTCTTACTCTGCAGAGCACATAGTCACAGTCCTATAAATCCGTTTCTGATGTGCAGATCCAGACTCTTGGAGCCTCTAGAGACTATATACAAATGACAGACATGTCTGTATTGCCTATGTATTTGCATGGTGCCAGGCATAATGGGGGTATGTGGGTGTGTTGATACTATTCTAACTTCTGTTGTGGTATTTTGTTGCTGGTATTTGAACAATAGAAAGGACATACTTGAACTGGTGGATGCAGGAGATGATACTTCTAGTTTCTGTCTTTCTCAAAGTGAGATTTTGGTGCTTTTGAGGTTTAGATCTGGGTAAATAAGATCTCAGGCTGATAGGGCATTGCAACATTAATAAGGGCTTGTCTGGCTGGATCCTTTTTGAAAAAGCACAGAACTGACAGGTCATGGTGTCCTGGCTTTTCTGGGACAGAATCACAGGCCAACCATGGGCTGCAGGCTGTTAGCATCCGGGACACCTCAAAGGTGTATACAATACCACAAGCTTCACACTCACTATAAAGGAAGAAGTTTATTGCAGAGAGAAGCCTTCTGCTTGGGCTCTTCTCCCTGCTGTTGAGGACTGTCTTCCTGCATATCATCACTACTGTGATTTTTTTGTATCTCTCGCATTGGTATTAATTTAGCTATTACTTCAACTCTATTTTCATTTTAACCTGTGGGTCTTCTTTTCCTGATTCCCCTTCTCTACTGGGGAGGGGTCATTGGGTGACAGAGTAACAGGTATAGTTTAGCCCACGTACAGGGTAAATGTGGGCAAATGCGAAGTGAAGTGTGTGGTGGGTGGGCAAAACTATGTCCATCTGAAAGCAACAAGAATAGTAAGAGTGAAGTTTAACCAACATTCTCCATGACACATAAAAGTATTTGTAAATTTCCTGAATCAGTACCTATTGGGCTGAAACAGAACTGACTTTTATCTATACATCTCAAACAAAACACTTCCTGAAAATAACAAACCATATGTGCTGGTTTGAGGCTAATTGGAATATTTTAATAGATTAATATTTTATAGGCTGTGAAAAGAAAAGAAAAAAAAATATGATGCCTGCTTCACTCATAGGCTTGCTGAGATGTAGAAGACTAAGAATATAAACATACATAAGACACTCTTGGGCTGTCTAGCATCTTGCTTTCTCCTATCTGCCGAGTAACCTAACTAACCACTTTCCTTCTAACCTCCCTGGCTGATCCTCCAAACTCATTTTATGTGTAAGACAAACCCTGGGGTAAGGTAGAAGGGTGGAAAGGGGGTGAGAGGGTGGTTGGGAGCCCCTCCTTGGGTCTCTGATTTCTGGGAGGGGTATTGTATCACAGTATCACCAAGGTTCGAAGAGACCTCAAAGATCATCAAGTCCAACCCAATACCACAGACCTCAAGACTAGACCATGGCACCAAGTGCCACGTCCAAACTCGCCTTAAACACCTCCAGGGATGGTGACTCCACCACCTCCCTGGGCAGCCCATTCCAGTAGCCAATGACTCTCTCAGTCAAGAACTTTCTCCTCACCTTCAGCCTAAACTTCCCCTGGTGCAGCTTGAGACTGTGTCCTCTTGTTCTGGTGCTGGTTGCCTGAGAGAAGAAAGCAACCTCCTGCTGGCTACAACCACCCTTCAGGTAGTTGTAGACAGCAATAAGGTCTCCCCTGAGCCTCCTCTTCTCCAGGCTAAACAATCCCAGCTCCCTCAGCCTCTCTTCATAGGACTTGTGCTCAAGGCCTCTCACCAGCCTCATTGCCCTTCTCTGGACACGCTCAAGCACCTCAATGTCCTTCTTAAATTGAGGGGCCCAGAACTGGACACAGGACTCAAGGTGTGGCCTAACCAGTGCAGAGTACAGGGGGACAATGACCTCCCTGCTCCTGCTGGCCACACTATTCCTGATGCAGGCCAGGATGCCATTGACCTTCTTGGCCACCTGGGCACACTGCTGGCTCATGTTTAGGTGGGTGTCAATCAGGACCCCCAGATCCCTTTCTGTTTGGCTGCTCGCCAGCAGTTGTGTTTCTGTATTACCTTTAACTTGTATATCGCTGTAAATATTCCTGTATATAGTGTGTATATCTGCTTGTGTATTGTGCTAAGCTGTAAATAGAGCTTCATTCCTTAACTTCCAACCAGATGAGTCTAGTCTGGGTGATTTTACAAAGTGCGGAACTCCCAAACCATCACACCATGTTTCCTGGAAATAAATGTGTGGTTTGAGGAAAGATAAGTCTTCAATCTTCAAGGAGGATTACATCCTTTGAGGTGTCTCTGAAGAGTTTAGACAAGCTGCAAGCTTCTGACATATTCCATGAATAATCCATACAAGTTTGTTAATATTTGTTGCCTAGAGTCTCTAAAGATTTTGTCTTCGCTGAATATGGTTAGCACCAATCCTGCTGATGGATTTGCAACTACACCATCCCAGAACTGAGAGACAATAAATGTGCTCCAACATGCAGTAGAACATCAGCAGAAAAGTAGCTCTTTGTTCCTATATCCAAATTTACTGCCTGGCATAGCACCTGAGAGTATCTGTCCTGTGCTGACAGTCTAGAGTAAACACAAGAGAACTGCTTGAGCCTGATGTGAAGGAATGGCAAGTGAAGATAGACAGGTAACCTGCTGGTGAAGAAACAGGCAGGTAAGTGTAGGAACTTGAAGCATTTGATGGGCAGCAAGAGACATAACAGTGCTGAATAGGAAACCCAAGTATATTGTGGAAGGAAATATTAGAAGGACATGAAGAAAGCAACAACAGAAATAGGGCTGAAAAGGAGGGGGGATGGACTGAATTTCAGGGATCATAGAAGCAGTAGAGAGTGTGAATAATAGCCAGGCCAAAGAAAGGAGAAGAAAGGGAACACAAAGACATAGTTTACACAGATTCACACATTGCACTGGGTTGGAAGGGGCCCTCAAAAGTAGTCTTGTCCAATCACCTCTGCAGTGAGCAGGGACACTTCCAACTAGATCAGGCTGCTTGGCCTCAATTAATTTTTCTCTTACACTCATTACTTTTCAAAGTAACCTGTTCAAGTCATCACTGAGCAGTATTTTCCAAAGATCTAAGTCTTGTTAAAGAGCCAAGTTCAATGAGGAGAGAAACATGTTCTTGGCAGTAGGAAGGAGGCACTGAGAGCCAGGGATTAGTCTTATAATTAACTCTGGGTTAGACCTCTGAGTGAAGCAACTCAGTTTCACTGGGACATGGAGATAATGGTACTTCACTGTGGTGCTGTAAGGATTCAGCAGTTCTTGTAAGTCGTTTTGAAGATGGAAGGTACCACAAGAGCTGAAAGCTTATGCATTGGATTATACACCAGGTGCTCAGTGTAGGAGGATTTCCAGTGTTCTTAGAGGTTTCTGGAATGCAATTCTTCCTTGAAGTCCTGTACCTATCCAGTTATCATTAATGGACTCTGCCTAGCTTTTTAGAATCTTTCAAACACAAATAGCTTTTTCAGGCTTGAAAAAAACCATTTCATTATTTATTTCATATCCAAATACAATGTGACAGACATGGGAGACTAGCATTGGTTTCTGGCAGATTGTCAAGCCTGAGGCTAGTGTGTGTGTCTGGTCCCACTGAATTCAACAATAGCAATTTTTAGAGGAGGATGGCTGACTGAATTCCTTCTAGATTAATTTCTTTTTAGTTTTTCTCTTCTCCTGTGTTGTGATTTAGTTTGTCTTTTCTCTTTTAACAGGCAATGACAAAGTGCTTTGGGTAGCCTTAGGTTAGAATTCCAGGAAAATCATGTAGGTAACATAGCACATAAAAATTCACTGAAGCATGTTCAGCTTTTTTTCTGCTGTTTATGTTTCCATGTGTGCTGTCCTTGGATTTCTAACAGCCCTTTCTCCTAGTAAACCTTCAAGAAAGGTAAGGGAAGGTAAAACAACCTTCTCTGAGCAAATTTAGCGCACGGAGCATACTTGTGAAGTCTGAGATCCTGCACATTGTTTGCAGCAGATAATTATGATAGACACCCTGAAAAAAGGGGGCCCTACCTCTCTGCAGATAAATCCCGTTGTCCAAGTGGTTCTGCCGCACTGAATCTAAGTAGACTCATAGCACAAGCAGTACAGAACTGGGCATTGCAAAACAAGAAGAGTCACGTTTCAACTGCACTTGTGCAGCAGATCTTTCATCAGTTGCAAGGTAGCACATGCTGTGCAGCAGTGGGAAGGGAAGCAAGAACTTGGAAAAAACCTTACCCATATTCATGCCATTTAGGGTATGGAATTGTATTTTTATAAAAGAACTGTTTCTGTAGTACGTCGCTAAGGACCAGCACTCTGGAATGATTCTATGTATCCCTCATGAATTGTCATCGCCCAGCCCCTGAGCCCTGAACTGTCAACTGGCACTTCTGCAAGTACCTCTCCAGGTTGAAGGAAAAAAAGAAATTGTTTTTCCAACTGTGCTTCCTAGGGCTTGGTCAAAGGCACATTTGGACAGATGAACCTCCTCTGATGAATAATATCTCTGTCACCAGCTTCTGCATATGGTGGGAGTTTTTAGTGGAGGATGCTGTAGCTGTCAAAGAAGGTCCATTATGCCAAAATGGGTACAGATTTCTGTCAGACAGAGCAGAGTTTTCTCCCAAATAGTATATATGCTTGTTATGCTATATTCTGTAGTCTTGTTTTCTCTGCCCTCCATTCCTCAACATGATGTCATAGGTTTCTGCATTTCCAACTCTTTATTAAAACAGTAGAGATACCATTAATGACTTCTCTTTCAGATAATCTATTCTCTTTTCCTTTTCTTTTAATGCAATTGGTAATACTCCAAATGGTGTATTGGCCTCTGGCTCAGTAGGCACTGGGCAGAGTCATTGCAAAAAATTAGAAAGTCTTTAGTTTGGGTGGGGTTTTAGTTTTAGCACAAGTATGCAGATGTTACCAGTGAACAGAAAAAGGATATCCTCTGTAGACTTTAAAGGCACACAGCTGTATCTTGGTCCGTCAGTCTCTAGATAGTTTGTCCATGACTGCTTTACAGTGCCAATCCAGCAGATAACAGTAGAAAGGATCTGAAGGAGTATGAGTGATTTTACTATACTGAACACGATCATCTGTGATGACTTTTGATGTTTGAAAAGACCCTGAGATGTAGATCAGACTAAAACAGAGCTTCAGGAGCTGAAATAGTATATGCAGCATTTGGGGCACAAATCTGTGCTCTCTTAATTTGAGTTTTTAGTTGAATAAGTTATTTTACTTGCCCTTGTTTTTTTCTCCACCATCTTATGTAACGGTCTGCAAATGCCAAATAGGTGACATATTACCTTATTTTACCCTTATTTAACTTGCCTTTAACATGTGCTTCTGACCTTACAGTGTTGACCTTGTAAGTAGTATGTTTTGTAACACCTCTCGTTGAAGAAGATAAGGTTGACTATGTCAGGCATTCATCCACAATACTAAAGCCAATTTCACTGAGGTCACTTTTTCACACAGCGAATCTATAATAACTTTTGTCTCCTACTGTCTGATTTATTTTTCAGGCAAGTACTAGTGGTTTCCCTGAAATTGAGAAGCAGTTTGTTCTTGGTGTGTTTTGTGTGTGTGTATTTTATTTAATTCCCTCCGCCCCTAGTTGGGAAATTGAGTTTAAGTGCACAAGATTTTTTATATATATAACTTTACCACACCTCTGTTTTATTACTTAGCAGTTTTCATTTTGATCTGCAGGATTTGAATTGTGAACTGTAGCCTGTTGCTATACATGGAATGCAATGTATTTAAATACTTTGCTGCTTTATGGAGATAATTATAAGCTCTATTTCCTGAACAATGAAAGTAAGACCACTGCTTAAGTCTTCAAATTTCATTTGCAATAAAGCAGATGTAAAATCAGTTCCAAGGGATTAAATACCCTAGATGTTCTTTGAATTGTCGCATAAAACACCTCATCCCAGAGAGCATTGTAATTACCACATCTATTTGATAGTTTCTCGTTAATTACACCACTAGTAATCCTTAGTGTCCTATGCATTTTCTTATTTTCCTGGAGTTCTCTGAATGAACTAAAAAGACTATGAATATGTAAATAATGCATACATTAGGGAGTTATGGGAATCAAATGCATATTAAGGTCAAAATGGAAGCGTAGCTCCATACTGGCCTCAATGGGTTTGCCCACATTAGGACAGTATAATGTAACTGAATGTCTGAGAAGTGTTTCTACTGTCTAAAAGAGTGAATAATGTGGCACTATGTCTATGCCGTGTAAATTAGCTGTGGATATTTAGTAGTGGACTGGAGGAGGAGTAATCAAAAGTAGTGATCAGTATTATAGTTTCACATTTTATGTGTATGCACTAATATTTTGTATGATCAAGTAATTGCACACAAATTGATGAAGATTTAGACACATAAAAGTGCAATTATTGCCCTGGAAGACAATCGTAAATACATAGCTAAGCAAGACTGATTCATTATTGCTGTAACATAAAAAAAAAAAAAAAAAAAAAAGTTTTTCTTTATGGAATGGTAGCTATATTAAAATGTAAAAATTAACTTAGAATAGTCAGTTGGATTGAAAACTGACTGAATTGGCTTTTTAGTCTCAACTATTCTGTGACTCTGTATGTCTGATTAAATCCCACACCAAAATGATGGAAAATATAATCACACTTTCAAGCAGAAGACTAAAAGGGAATGCTGAGAATATTTGGAAAGCTGAGTTATTTCCTTATTGACCACTGTCAACCACATCATAATTACTCAATGTACAGGAATGTACATAAAGTACTTTTCTACTGAAGATGATTAACTTGAAATATACTATTGGGTGGTGAATGGCTGGAGAGCAGCCCTGAGGAAAAGGACCTTGGAGTCTGGGTTGATGAAAAGCTCAACATGAGTCTGCAGTGTGCACATGCAGCCCAGACAGCCAACCGAGTCCTAGGCTGCATCAAGAGCAGCATGGCCAGCAGAGCAAGGGAGGTGATTCTGCCCCTTTACTCTGCTCTCGTCAGACCCCACCTGGAGTACTGTGTGCAGTTCTGGAACCCTCAGCACAGGAAGGACATGGAAGTGTTGGAGCGGGTCCAGAGGAGGGCCACAAAGATGATCAGAGGGCTGGAGCAGCTCTCCTATGAGGACAGGCTGAGGGAGTTGGGGCTCTTCAGCCTGGAGAAGAGAAGGCTTCGAGGGGACCTGATAGTAGCCTTCCAGTATCTGAAGGGGGCCTACAGGAAGGCTGGGGAAGGATTATTTACAAGGTCCTGCAATGACAGGACAAGGGGCAATGGGCTTAAACTGGCAGAGGGGAGATTTAGACTAGATGTTAGGAGGAAGTTCTTTACAGTAAGGGTGGTGAGGCACTGGAACAGGTTGCCCAGGGAGGTTGTGGATGCTCCCTCCCTGGATGTGTTCAAGGCCAGATTGGATGAGGCCTTGAGTAACCTGTACTAGTGGGAGGTGTCCCTGCCTATGGCAGGGGGTTGGAACTAGATGATCCTTGAGGTCCCTTCCAACCTTACCATTCTATGATTCTATGATTCTATAAACACCAAATTGATAAACATTAAAGTGGTGTGAAAAAACTCACATGCAAGCAAAAACAAAAGAGAAACAAGAGTTCATTTGTACAGTCAGTGACCTCACCAGTTGAGTGAGGTCTCTGTATTGTCTCTGTATTGTAACACCCCAAAGAACACCACTGCACCCATCCTAGTTCCTGATCTTTTGTCTCTATGATATTTCAGTCATTTATCACTCAGGATTTACTCTGGGAGATCATTACAGTGCTCATGTCCACCCCTGACTTTCCGTTTAGATAGCTTAAAGCCAAACTCTTCTAGTTTATTCAGAAGACAAATCGTAGAATGGTAAGGTGGGAAGGGACCTCAAGGATCATCTAGTTCCAACCCCCTGCCATAGGCAGGGACACCTCCCACTAGTACAGGTTACTCAAGGCCTCATCCAAATGTTAAAGCTAATAACCCATCTTCATATCTTTTTTTTCACTTATATTCATGGATGGATAGTGCTCCATGGATGCTCCGTCCCTGGAGGTGTTCAAGACCAGGTTGAACGAGGCCTTGACTAACCTGTGCTAGTGGGAGGTGTCCCTGCCTATGGCAGGGGGTTGGAACTAGATGATCCTCGAGGTCCCTTCCAACCTTACCATTCTATGATTCTATAAAGATCAAGGATACTGAGAACTATACCAGCTAGCGATGTGCCAGATTAGGTCTTCCCCATGTTCGTTCTTTCCAGTGTTAATATTCCCTTGCGCCTAATAAAAATGCTTCATTTAACCCAATTTAGCATTGCTTTCACCTTTTCCACAGCTGCATCAAGGTGGTAATGCACAATCATCCTTTGTCTAAGTACTATTCTATGTTTCTTTCTGTCTTCATGGTTTCAAATTTGAGTGTACAACTAATAGCAAAAGAAACTACAAACCCTTCCACCTTTAGTCCAGAACTATACTTTACAAGTCTGTGAACCTTGGGTCATATATGACCATAGTGTTAATAGAAAATTAAAATTCCAATTTATTCATAGAATTGATCTGACAGATAAGGCTGGGAAAATAGGTATCTATTTTTTTCCTTGATCAACTGATACTAAAAGAACAGACAAGTTTTCAGACATGCATAATTACTATACTTTTCTAATATGTTTTTCTAATATAAAGTCACTTAATTGGAGTCTGTTAGAAGGCTAACTTTTGTCCTACAATAAGCTGTTCAATTCTGTGAACCAATTGATGGTCGATAAAGGAGTGTGACTTATTGATGTGATGTGGTGAAATGATGAAGTTCTTGCTTAGGGTCAAACCTTTCTGCAGATACTATCTCAATTTAGAAAAGGAATGATGCCATTATTTCTGATACCAAGGTAGCTTCCTTGGCTGACTTCTAGTGTAAATCATCATGACCTGTACATTCATCATTTCTAGAGGAAAGCTTTCTTCTAGTAGTAGAGGAGTCTCAAATGCAACTAGTAGGAAATTAGCTTTTCATATTGTTTTTCTGGATGGATGGTTTTCTAAAGTTGCCACAAAGAAGGGATACATATCTTACTAAACTGTCTCAAAGTCCACCCTTCATTGCAGGATGAAAAGGCATGTGTTAAACTGCGACAGCGCACAGAAACAGAGCAACCTTCAAAACACTGATAATTAGGTCTGTAGTGATCATTGTTAAATCTCTCAGATCTTCATTAGCTTTCAGCAGAGGAAATCCTCTTTTCAGGCTAGTATATTTCTACTGTCATGCCCAGATTTCCACAGTTGCAGTTTTAGTATGTGGTGCTGTAGTAGGATCTGTCTTTAGGGCACAAATGTTCCTAGATTTATAATGGCATTGGTTTAGAGCCATGGTAGAATTTTTCTTATGTTGCAGAAATGAATGTCAGTCTTTCATCATTGTATTATAACTTTCTCTAGGGCAGTGTTTTTAGCCACTTTCTTGGTAAGAGATATCCCTCCAAGGAGGGATTCTCATTATTTTAAGCACTGTGTTAAGCCTTCAGAGGAGAATTCCTGAACCAAAACCATATTTTTTTTTCATTTTCCCCCCCTTCTCCTTTTAAAATTTTTTTTTTTTTCAAAATAAGATCTACTCCCTGAGTCACTCTATCTGACAGTACACTTACATAATATAGCTACCAGCACAAAGTTCCCAGCACTCTCTTCAGAGGCATGCTTATATCAAAGAACACTTACACAACCAATGTGACCAGTAGCAGTATACGACCTGTATAAAAATAATGCATCTGTCTGATCTTCTTCTCTCCACAATGAATTTCTCTCTTTTGTTACAGAGATGCTTCATTGCCATATAGTCTTATTCTATTAAGCATTTCAATCAATTCAATAACTGCTTCTCTGAGGGAAGTTATGCAAATAAATACACCAGTCAAGACAGAAGAGAGTTAGTACATTAAACAGATAAATGAGTAGGAAAGATCTCTTCAGTCATAACAAGTAGACTGGTTTTGGACTAGCACATTTTGGTCATTTTTTCTTGTAGTGCATGGTGTTCCAGCAATTGGACAGGTCTGAAATATATGACAACAAAGCAATATTCATGAATGGGATAACATGTAATTATACTAAATAAATTCACTAACAATAGGGCACTCATTGTTTCAGTGTACAAAATACTGTCTGGGATTTAGATGGATCTAGGAACACAACCATTGAGGCAGGTGTTAATACAGAACAAATGCTGGTAACTGCAGAGTAGAGATCTGGCATTGACACTGATGTTTACTGTGCTTGTTTTTTAATTTTAATGAACAATTGTCTTTAAACTCAGAATCTATTTCTGAATTTTAGAAAAACTCTCTGTAGATTACATTATTCTGTGCATGAGAATGTGATTTATTTACAGACTTAATGACTCCAGTGCTCCAGAAAACCTTAATGTTCTGCATTTATCAGGGTGAACTGAATTCTACTTTGTTTTTATTTCTATTTAATTGCTATTGTCAACTATACTCAACAGAGTTAGGCCTTAAATTGAGGTTGGCTGAAAAAAACTCATAGGATGTTTGATAATAATATACAATTTTTGTACTCTTCTGTGTTGAGTCAGTGAAGTTCTTTTTCTTTCTGAGGTGTTATTTTAGGACAGCTTAGTTTGAACCATACCTTCAAATCCCTAAAGAACTCCCTGAAGTAAGTCAGGGTGTGTTTGGAGGAGGGTCTTTCAGTGCCTGCAGGTTTGGACACTGCAGTCATCTTTGTGAATTTGTTATAACCCGGATTAAGGTGAATTAGAAAATGTCATTTATTACTACTTCTACATGTCACTGCTGATGTGTAAAGCAATGATGTCCCATGGTGACGTTTTTAAGAGGTCGGATGTAACAGATCTGTTATTGTAACAGGTTATAATCTTTGCCCTGCAAAGATACCTGAGACAGTGTGCGTGAAGAAGTTGATGAGCTGTAGAGGAGTGATTCAACCTGCGCAGAACTGCTACCATGATGAGATTGACTATGACACTTAATTGTAGTTAAGATGATCCCACCTTATAGTGTGTTACAGAATATTTGTCTTCTCAGTTTCAGAGTGAACAGTAAAATTGGTCTCTGCCAGCCTTTCCTTAATCCATCCTTAAAATGACAGCTATGTTGCCATTGACTTTGCAGAATTAGGTTTTCGTGCTTGTACAATGAGAAACTCTGAATTTCTAGGTTGTAGGGTTTTTTTATTTCTGTAGCACTTGGGCTCTTAGCCCACCTAAGGTTTGTTCAAGCAAATTGCTTTGTCCCCAAGAAGTTCTGATTTATAGACTGGTAGATTTATAGAGTGATACTGATTGGAGAAATGAACAGGTCCTTCACAAATAGGTCCTTTTATTCTTTTACCCAGCAGAAGGAGTATACGGAGCAGAAGATGGATGCTGAAAGGGTCTCTATTCTTACCTATACTTCAATCCCTTTCAGACCAGTTTCTGAGCTCACTTTAATCCAGAGAACTCTGTCTTTGGTTGGATAGGCAATGTGTTTTTACAGCATGTTAAAGAATAACATTTCAAGCTAAAAAAAAAAAAAAAAAGTTACCTTACTAGGCATGAGTAGGATTCTTCCTCTTTGTAAATTCCTCATTGTTTTTCTCAGCAGCTCTTACACTGCATATGAGATAGCCTTATCTTTCCTATGTTTTTGTTTTCTGTTAAATCAATTTTAATTTCATAAAAATTCAGTCTAATATATTAAGAACTGTTTGATTTAAAAGCAATAAAATAAATTGAAGTATAAAGTACTAATTCTTTATACTTTTGGTGAAAATATTTCCAGATATCCTCAACGAGTGGATCATTCTGTTTATGTAGAAAGAAAAACACACTTTGTGTATCTCTTCTGGTGTGATAGCTGGACAAACTCAGCCTCTCTAGCCAAAACAAGGCTTTTTCTCAGCCAGAGTTTATGTTTACATTTTGAAAGGGCTTCTCACCTTCTGAGTTCTCTCAGAATGCTCAGAACTTTAGTGAGAGAAAGATTAATTAGTGCTGTATACTAAGGCATTTTAAAACTAGGTTTTGGGAAACTTAACTGGTAAGGCAAAATCTCTATCTCAAAGTATTTGAGTATATATATAAAGTAACTATTTAGTATGTATTACTCTCTAGTCAATAAATCATTATAGTAATAAAAACCATAAATGCTTTTGAACAGTTTATATATAATCACATATAAATGGAGTAATAATAAAACTGCAGAATTTTTAATGTTTAATTTGGCAATGCATTGTAAAAAAGCATTACTTTTTCTTTTCTGTCCCTTTGAAACTGCATCCCAATCATAGAATCATAGAATGGTAAGGTTGGAAGGGACCTCAAGGATCATCTAGTTCCAACCCCCTGCCATAGGCAGGGACACCTCCCACTAGTACAGGCTACTCAAGGCCTCATCCAACCTAGCCTTGAACACCTCCAGGGAGGGAGCATCCATGACCTCCCTGGGCAACCTGTTCCAGTGCCTCACCACCCTCACTGGAAAGAACTTCCTCCTAACATCTAGTCTAAATCTCCCCTCTGCCAGTTTAAACCCATGTGTAATAAAAATTAAACGCAATGTGTAATAGCTTTATTAGGCTGTTGAATGCCCTTGTTTTACAAAAAAACAAGGACATGCTTCTTAGTCACCATGCTGCTGCTGCTGCCTCCTCTGGCTGGCATTTGAGAGATGTTCTTGTGTGTGCTGTGGCAAAGAAGAGGTTTCCAACTTTACAAGATACCATTCATGCAGACAACGAGAGCAGCCTGACTGCTCAATCCTTCATGGGTAGCTTCTCATTTAGCAGCAAATATTTCCTGAATTTGTCTTTATAGAGAGATTTTATTCTGAAATCTCATCCCTTTGTTACTGATCTGACAATAGGTGAAATCGGTCAGGATCAGTCTTTGATGGTGCTCTAAGCTCAGCTGAAGGAACTGCATTCACTTCTGAAAGAGAAAATGATAAAAGTAATGTTTTGACCCTAGATTTCACTAAGATTAAAAAAGAAAATCAGGTCTGTGGTCTGATAGCACATAAAGTATATGAGGCTTTAGACCTGAGAAGACAGTTATTGTAAAACCTGTAAGGAATAAGAATCGTAGTATTTTGCTATCAGTGTGCATTGCACTTTCTAGGATTTTAGTTGTAAGCTTGATGCAAGAATCCAGATCACAGGTTTATATTGTGCTTTCTTTATCATAAATATTTCATGTTTTTCTTTGCTTTTCGGTTTGCATTAGGACTGCACCTAGCAGTTCACATCCAGAGAATGTTCCTGTTTTTAAATAATATTCTGCTTGGAATAGAGGGGTTAAACTATCAGAATAATGTACAGGCAATTAGGCATCTGTCTTCTGTTAAAAAGTAATAGGAACAACATCCAGTATCCTTAATTTACAGTGAAGATTTACTGTCTGCTTTGAAAGATATCAGTTCAAATTACTTTAAGTTTAAAATCTGAATTTTTTTAGCAGATGTGAGGAAGTGAGAACCAGAGAGGCCTGTGTGCTCAGAGCTGGCCAGAAAGTTGGTGTTAGCATTGTTCACCTTACAGATGCTCGCTTCAAAGAATAACAAGTTGCTCCAGATGTATGTTAGAGTACAGATGGTCAATTAAGTCCAGGACTACCATATTTCAGATTAGAGAAAAAAAAGGACACAGCAGGAGTCATGTTAAGGCATGTGTCTGAGGAGTATGCTTTGAAGCATATTAAATAACAGTCAAGATGAGAAAGTAAGTGCCTGTGTAGCTGCACAGTCAGACCAAAGGCAGGATGCAGTCTTTATCTATCTTAATTCATCCTGCAGATGATGCTACACCAGAGTAGTAAAATGACAATATAATTTCCACTAATATAAACTAGAAACATATATATTACTGACTTAAGACCTTCATTTCCCCTCCTGTGAAAAGTTCCTGCCCCTTGTATTAGCATATAACCATAAAAGTTAGTCAGTGAGCTATTTGGCATGGTCAGCAGGGATGAAAGTTGAGGTTTTTAGAGTTTCTCTCTCCTCTCTACATGAATTTAGGCACTTCCACCTAAGCAGCATGAGTTATCAGGTAACCCTACTGTCAGTAATATTATACTCAGAGTTGTTTTTAATTTATTCTGTATATAGTAAAATCTGTGAAATGTTTGCATAGAATATGCTAGAAATGTAAAAATTGGAGAAGGACCACCTTTTTTTTCCACTTTCTGAGGAGTTATTTTTTTCACAAGATAACAACCCATCTGCTAGAAAAAATAATATTCCTGGATTCTAAAAAAAACCTCAATGCTCAGTAAAATCTGAACCTTTTCAACTGAATATATCTCATGCATACCTAAATGCAAGCAACTAAAAAAGCTAGACAGGTACTCCCAAAAAGTTGTGCTCCTCATGAAATAAAAATTGCTTTGGCAAATGTGATCAGTATAAGCAAACACTAGAGAAACAGATACAAGAGGTTAATAAAACATAGATATTAATTGAATTAAATTTACAATTTTTATTAATTTGTTTCTGGTCTTCACATTGAGGATATTTTTTTGCAGGAAGTGCGTAGCTTTTTCTAGTTCCTTTACACTTTATCAATTTTCCCTGATTTTTTTGGTCTAATTATCCAGTACATTACACTTTATAGCCATATTGCTATTGAATATTTAAAAAGATTAATTTATCCACTCTGGTTTGTAAATTTGAATTGGTTTCTAGAGGCCATGCACTGACCAACATGCCTTAGTTAAAGAATATTCATGTCTTTGCTAGTTATGACACTAATAGAATGAGCAGCAATCTGCCAGGCTCTTCCCCACTATACTTTAGAACAGATCAAATGCTTGCCTGCAGCAGCAGCAATTCAATACTGTCTTCATGAGGCTACTACAGAACTCATTACTCTGGGCAAATTGGTTTGTATAGTATAATGTACTGTGTTGGAATCTAAAGGGACACGAACCCCAAACAGTGCTTAATACAAACCATAAAATATTTAGAGCCTGATACATTAGTTTTAAAATGCTTACAAAGGTTAAACTTTATCCAAAAAGAGAAAAAAAATCATACCGTTCCCATTAAGTCAGTGATTTAATAGAGTTTTCAGTACAATGCATTTACTCCATGATAATCAATTGCCTCCAGCAAATTAAAATATAAATTGGGTTGTCTTGGAGAAAAGGAAGCTCTAAATCAGTTCACTCTGGCTGCACATAAATACAGATTTTATAGTTATGGTTTCCTAATGTCAGAACCAACACATCATGACAGAAAGATATTTGTAAGTGCTGTGATTCTCAATCCTTCCATTGTATTGATCTAATTTTCTTCAGAGTTGGGAATATCAAAATATATAACCTGCATTTCATCACTGTATGTATGAGGTATGCACAAACATCATTAAGAATTGTTTGGGCAGTAAGCAATGAGCAGAATGCTCACAAAGAGTCAGAGGTTTTTGTAGCTTCCTTTTCCTAGCAGTCAAATACACATTGTATTGGAAATCTCATTTCTATTCAAAAGTAGAGATGGTAATTATGTTCAAACTGAATACCACAACTAATATCATTGTACATACTCATCCTAACTAATGTTACACCTTTCTGAGTAATATCAAAATATACGGTGGGGAAAAAGGGTGATTTATTCTGAAAGTTGTATGGGGAATGCTGTACATACCAGTGCCACAGCTGTACTTTTTTTGGTATAGTTTTTCTGCCAGAGCCACTTCTTTACATAACAGAATCCTATGTATAAATTATCAGATTTCAGTTTCAAAACCATATGATACACTGGTTTAGACTTCTCTTAAATCAATTATTGAAATAAGTTTTACAATTATTATTGTGAAGGCAGAGAGATATTGTTATTAAATTCCAGTTTCATAGAAGCAGTTTGAAAGGTATAATCAGATCTCAATAGGTTGCTTTCTGACACCTAGTGATTTGATGTGACTTAAGAGGAAACATGTTGGAAATCCTTCAAGGGTGCATAATCACATGTCGATATTGTGGTTGGCAGCATTATCCCCTTCTGTCACTGAAGTGTCTATAGGGTAAGAAGCAAAAACTCTCTATATAGAAGAATGGTATTTGGAGTAACACAGAATCATAGAATGGTAAGGTTGGAAGGGACCTCAAGGATCATCTAGTTCCAACCCCCTGCCATAGGCAGGGACACCTCCCACTAGTACAAGTTACTCAAGGCCTCGTCCAACCTGACCTTGAACACCTCCAGGGAGGGAGCAGCCACAACCTCCCTGGGCAACCTGTTCCAGTGTCTCACCACCCTCACTGGAAAGAACTTCCTCCTGACATCTAGTCTAAATCTCCCCTCTGCCGGTTTAAACCCATTGCTCCTTGTCCTATCATTGCAAGACCTTGTAAATAATCCCTCCCCAGCCTTCCTGTAGGCCCCCTTCAGATACTGGAAGGCTGCTATAAGGTGTCTTCAAAGTCTTCTCTTCTCCAGGCTGCAGAGCCCACACTCTCTTAACCTGTCCTCGTAACAGAGCTGCTGCAGCCCTCTGATCATCCTCGTGGCCCTCCTCTGGACCCGCTCCAACACTTCCATGTCCTTCCTGTGCTGAGGGCTCCAGAACTGCACACAGTACTCCAGGTGGGGTCTGACAAGAGCAGAGTAAAGGGGCAGAATCCCCTCCCTTGCCCTGCTGGCCACGCTGCTCTTGATGCAGCCCAGGACTCGGTTGGCTGTCTGGGCTGCATGTGCACACTGCAGGCTCATGTTGAGCTTTTCATCAACCCAGACTCCAAGGTCGTTTTCCTCAGGGCTGCTCTCCAGCCATTCACCACCCAGCCTGTATTTGTGCTTGGGATTGTTTCTACCCAGGTGCAGGATCTTACACTTGGCCTTGTTGAATTTCATGAGGTTGGCCTGGACCCACCTCTCCAGCCTGTCCAGGTCCATCTGGATGGCATCCCTGCCCTCTAGCAAGTTGACTGGCATGCAACATGCCTGTATGTAACCTGTTCTATGTGAAATTATGAACCCTATGTGCTTTTGCTGCACTTTTGGCTTTTTACCAGTTCTTATCTCTTTTTATCTGCAAAAAACCTAGAAATTCATACAAGGTATGATACCAAGCTAAGAAGATCATTAAATCCAGATGATTTTCTAATCAAAGAGAAACACTAGTTGCTACATAGACAAACCAACTTGTTGAGGAAGGATTATTTGATACCCTCCAATAGGAAGTGTATGGTTCAGGTGTGGTTACTGTGTTATTTGGGAACTCTGAGTGTATATTATGCGTTTTTGCTGCCACACATGCCTGAAAAGATTAACTGAAAACTTCAGGTTTCCGCTTTTGGAGATAGGTGCTGAAGATCAGAAACATTTTGGAGACAACCTAGTCCTTGCAGTTGAAGCCCTTAGCTGTGTTAATACCCTTAGCTGTGTACCTCTCATTTTGGAAATGACAAAATAAAGCGCAGTGCTGCAGAATGCCAAAATCCAAGTCACCTTTGGGCTTACAGACGGCGTTGAATGCAGCAGTGCATGTCCTGCTTTGGACCCAGCAATCAACAGTGTTATTTTAGTTGCATCACAGCCAAGCAGGACAGTAATTTTTCTGTCCTGGCCTTACTATGCTGGAGAGAAGTTTTAGCCTTACATCCATGTAACAACTTAACTGAATTTGGAGGGTGGTTCTCCTCCCATCTTGTGCTTGGCTACGATATGGAGAGCATATTTTAGAACAGCATTTTGAAATGTATTACCATTTTTAAAAAGGGTTTTGTTTTGTTTTTTAAACTGTGTTGCATGGCTTTACGTTTTTCAAGATGCTGCACTGTGGCTAAGAATGAAAAAAGCAATTTTTCAGATTTGCCAATGTAGCAAAGATCCCTTATGCCCCAGAGTAAGAGTAATTGATTCTTGAAACCAGAGTTAGACATTTTAATCTTACACTCCTGAGTGTGGTAAATTCTGTATTACTTAGGGTTTTTGCATGAATGTTTTGTTGGGATTTTTAAAAATCATAAATACAATCAAGATCATCAGCTTTCCAGCAGGCAAAGGTTTTTCTTTACTTATGAAAAATTCTTTCTTTCTGGCACCCAATACAGCACAGCTGAGCGACTCTTGAAAAGAAATTAAAACATGTACACTCCATCATGAACCAGGGCTGCTATGTGAGTAATTCTGTGATAGCTGGGTTCTGTATCAGATGAACTAGAGATTGGGTCAGTGCAGTTCAAAAGTATTTATGAGCTTGGTTTTATAAGATGTAGTTCCATGGTCTCTTTAGCATTTACCATTTGATACAGAATACGTTTTTTGATCTTTATTTGTGTTGGCTTAGCCTGTACAAAGGAGCAGCTGGACCAAATTCTCCAGTCACCAAACAGGCAGCACCCATGGGGCTGGACATTTTAAAGGAAAAGGAGTGAGGAAACCAGTAGGGTTGGGAATATGTGCTGGATGGTGTTTGTGTGAACTTGTAAGTATTTTTAGGAGATTTTAGTTGACCACTTGATAAAGTAAAGCTTTGCACTTCAAAGGGTGATATATTTGAGGGTGTAGGTGGTCCTCTTCAAAAAGAAGCTGCTACTGAATCCTTTCTGGTGCCATTTTGTGGCACACACTTGCTGAATCTCCCCAAATGTAGAGGGATGGAGCTCTTGCTATTGGTGTAGTGTTGTGTACCCACAGAAGACAGAAAATGATGATTTCTATTTTCAAAAAATCATCAATTTCATATAGATAAAAAAATGTTTATGTTGTAAAAAAACATTTTTAGAACTTGTGTACTGGTGAGCCACCAGGTAAGCAGTGGTGTTGGAAAGCTGCATGGGTGGAACAGACAGACAAATGTTGTTCCATTTTGACAGAGCTGTGGGGAGAGAAAATTTTGTGGCATAGACACGCCTTCAAGGCACAGCTACAGTTTTCTTGAGGAAAGATGCCATGGAGTGCAACTTCCTGCCTGCCATTTAAAACTTTATCTGCCCCTATCTACTTTGAACTAATTAGGTAGTAGTGGTAACAGAAAGAAATATGCTCTAAGAGCCTTTGTGGCTGGGCAATCTGATGTTGACGACCAAGGCATATGCTGTATGGAGAGTAACAGGAGTTGCAGAAAATTGTGCTTTGAAATACAAAGCCACAAAGCCAGCTGTGTTCCTTACCTGAAACTCTGTGGTGGCACTAGTCAGTATTGCCTGATGCTACAGGAACAATTATGTAGGCTTATGGTGAACGAATTTAGACTGTGTTGATAATGCTAGTGTGAGAAGTGCTAGTTTTTATTATGACTATACTTAGCTTGGATTTGCACCTCTAAACACCAAATCAAATAGATAACTTTTCTGTAAACCAGATAACAACCTTCTCAGCTGCACTAACAAATTCCTGTCCCTACCTGTGTTACATATGTTTGGCTTATGGTAGATCTCTGTGGTCTTTTTACCTCAGGTTTAAGGATGATAAATAATTCTTCCTCTTTCCCTCTAACATAAATTTGGGCTACACTTTCCTTTCTGTTTGGCCAGACCTCAGAAGATGTGTATGTGTGTGGTTAATGTTATTTAATTTAAAATGTTCCCCCCTGGCGCTTCTGAGGATACTGAGTGGATGCTGCTGGTCCAGGGTGGGGAAAAGAGAAGGAAAGAGCAATTTTTGTCATACTGTGGTAGCATCCCACAAACATTTTATATCCCGATGATAAAAGGTACTTTAGTGTGTGAATAAAAACAATTGTATGGAATCCTGCTCCTCCACGGTGATGTACTTAACTACAAAGACAAGAATCTTGTAGTGACTGATTCTTCCCCAGAGCCATTCAGTGATATAAAGTATGTTTCTTCCTGTGCCCAGAGAATCAGCTGTACTTCTGGCAAATGTTCATCCTCAAGGGGTTGCAAACCAGAGACTTTTTGCTACCTTCTCTTAGAGAGATTGTTTTTAAGCAGTAATCCTTAACTTCATGTGGCAGAAAAGAGTTTACTTGGTTTTGAGGATATAGGTAGATAAATAAACATGTTCCCACTGCAGAGCTGACTGGAATACATTCCCTAGCTTGGATCTTAACTGCATAGAGACATTTTCCCTTGACTGGTGGCATTCCTAGTTCTTCACTGACTAAATCAGGAGTCAACAGATCTGTTCAGCTGTGAATATGAGAGCTCTGCACAGTCTTGCTCCCTCGTGTTTTTATGATTTCAGCAGGTCTCCAGAGGAATTATTTTTATTGAAGGAAACTTTAGCAAGAAAAGGTTCACAGTTTTGAAACCCCAAGCTTTTGAGACATGAACTTGTGACCCCTTGAAAATGAACTGTGTGTTCAGAACGTGTGAACCATGTGAGCACATTGTAAAGATCTGTGTGATTTAGTTGCTCTGCACGTGCACAGCCTGGTACACTTATCAGACAATTTCTATTCATAATTTGGAACTGTATCAACACATTTTAAAAAGGGTTCTTGCTTTCTGTGATGGTGTTTTTTTGTTTGGGGTTTTTGAAAAAAAAAATTGCGGTTTTGGGTTTTATTTTTTAAGAACTTGAGCAAGAATAATTTCCTTCTAAAAAAAATTAAGCTATGTGATAGGCAGGAATCATTTGCAAGTATATTAATCAAATTATTGTTCATATAGATTTTCAGAACCTTTCTAAGCATTGATTTGGTTTGTTCTTCCTACAGTGATATACCACCTATTCAGCTGTGCTAGTCTTCTGCTTGTCAAATACATCTTTCGTTTGCTTCAGCAAGTATGAGAATATGTATCTATAGGATGGGAAGGATTGACTTCAATACAAAACTAAACTCAGTGGTGCCTCTTTTTTCAAAAAGCATCTAATTGCCTTTTATTTATACCACTCAATGCTTGAGTGATTTTTTTTTTTTTTTTAGCAGTTTTGAAGAATGGTCTGTGCATTATGAATTATATCTGGGTATCTCTAGTCATGTATTTTCATTTTATTGGATATCTAGTATTGCACCTGATAGCCACAGTAGCTGAAAGACTATCTAATGGGGAAGGATCCAGATGTATTGCCAATAGAATGCTTGAAGGCTGCAGTGTAATGTTTTGTGGAAGCTGTTTAAGAAGAGGAAACCTTACAGAAAACTGTCTGACTACAACACTATCCTGGCTAGAGGAAAAAATGTTTTAAAAATAACAGAAGTGTCCATTTTCTGCAAATAAGGAACCTGACTAGATTGCGTTACAACAAATCTAGTAGTTTATTCCAGGCTGTGATCTCTGTGGTCCTTTGCAGTTTATTAATGAGAAACAGAAGCACCTTACACTGCTATCTAGAGCATTTTGATAATGAAATTAGAAGATGAGCCCAAACCGCTGCATTCTGAACTGGCTTACTAGCACGTGGCACGGCACCTCTTTGCCATATTTCACGCAGGACTGCAGCCTCTAGGCATTTTTTGTAATCCTGCTTATTGTTGCCTTTTTACCCTACCAGGACTAATTAAACTCTATGAGGCAGGGAAGTTGCCCTAAGGAAAACCAGTACTCTCAAGACTTTCGTGGGTGTATAATACTGTAACTAATCACCCTTAGCAGATGGTGATAGTGCTGCTGTTTTCCAGTTAGCACAGTGGTTTTTGTGTGGTGGTTGGTTTTTTGGTTTTGTTATTTTGTTTGATTGTTTGGTTGGTTGGGGTTTTTTTTGTGTGTGTGTTTTGGTTTTGTTTTTTTTTTTAATTGCTAAATGTCTTTGTTCTCTAAAGAAAAATACATACCATTGGACAGAAAACATTAGTGACTTAGGTAAGTATCTCCTTCTATATATTACTCCCACCTAAACAACTATAAGAAGTAAGCAGCAGAATAAATTGCCTGTCTGCTACTATAAATCAAAAATACAATCTTAGTCCAGTATAACACAAGGCAAATACAATAATGGCAAAATCTATAGCTGTAGAGATGATAAAGTATCAAGAAGATTTGCCTTCTACTGAGGCCTGAGTATAGGATACATTATTTAAATATACAGTAGGCAGTGGAAGTGATCAATACTTCACGTCTTGACTTCTAAAAAGTGGTGAATTGATTTAATCTTGAAAGTAGATAGGGGTGCAGCAATAGAGATTGCTGAGATGCATGATATGGTCCGTTCTCTATTGTTGCAGTCTTTGCATAGCTGTTTAGACCTGGGGGAACTGAATATGGTGTGTCACTAAACTTAGATTAGTAGTATTTTAATCGGTAATAAATAACTAAGCACGAAGTAGTGGAGAATCTGCTAGTATGTTGCATTCTAATGAGATTACAAGGTAGCATTAAGCATTCAATAATGGTTAATTGACCATCAGTTCCACTGTTGCCATTGCTAAAGCTCCAGTAATGCAGCTGTGGTTTTCAGCAGTGTGCCTTCCTCCCTCCCCTGCTTTAACTTATCCGTTTAACTTGCTAAATGTTCTGTATGAAGTCCTAGCCCTTTCAGAGGGCTCATGGTTTGGCTCCTGGGCTTCTCAAATATAAAAATTAGATGTGTTTGTTTAAAAATGGGAGACGGAAAAGGGAAGAAGGATGTACGCAAAGAGGGGTTTTCTTCCAGCAGTAAAACTGTCAAAATCAATGGGCCAGACTTTATAGTACTGCAAGTTTTTCTTCCATTTCTGAGGTTCTGCTGGTTGTAATATAGTTAGTTGGGCAAGTGTGATGATGCAAAAGTCCTTTGTATTGTAAGAGGTGTCTTATGATTTGTATTTTAATCTGTTACAACATTAACTAGTCAAATTAAGTATAAATGGTACAAGGCTTACAAATGTTTAAATAGTAGCATGAGGGGAGTTTACATCTCTCCAATTGGTCCTAAAAACTTTGCATGAAAACTTCTAACCATACTCAATACGCAGGATAAGGGAGGATACTATTTCCCTCTGAAACATGTACAGTTCTGTTTGGATGATGGAATAATTATTACTTCACTACTAGATTTATGGAAAGGCTGTCTAATGGAAAAGGCTTTCAATGGAAAACTAGGTATTTAAAATAATTTTGCAGGTTGAGAAAATATGTGAGCAGCTTTACAAAGGCACCAGAGAAAGATATGATCCCAGCAGGACAAGATGTGGCCAGTCAGTTTTTAAAAACTTTCAGATATCTTTGCTACTTGTTTTCCTTCAAAGTTACAGTTAGTAATGGACCCTTCTTCCTAGTCCTACCCTCAGTGGCAAGGAAACAACTAACATCTCTTGGAGATGTGCAAGGAGATCAGGCTAGTGCCTTTCCATGTGTGTCAGATGCTACCAAAGACAATTCTGTGTTTGTGAAAACAAGATGGAAGAAAAAAATCTGAGGGTAATTTCCCCAAACTTAAATCCTTGAAACTGCTGTTAGTCTATGGAAGCACCTGTAGGCGTAAAAGAGCCTAGCAGAGTGTTCACCTTGATGTGCTTGCCTGAGAGTTTAACCTTCAGCATCAATGCCTATGGTTTGAGAAGGAAGCTACTGACATATTCACTCTGAAATAGCTGCAGTTAGTAAATGTGGTCAAATATTAATGCACAGTAAGTGCATGAGTCACTGTAGCTGAGAACTGACACTCAAGAGTCAGGGTCAATTTTTGCTCCTCTACATTCTGATTCTGTGAAGAGAGACTGAGGGAGCTGGGATTGTTTAGCCTGGAGAAGAGGAGGCTCAGGGGAGACCTTCTTGCTGTCTACAACTACCTGAAGGGTGGTTGTAGCCAGGAAGAGGTTGCTTTCTTCTCTCAGGCAACCAGCACCAGAACAAGAGGGGACAGTCTCAAGCTACGCCAGGGAAGTTTAGGCTTGAGGTGAGGAGAAAGTTCTTGACTGAGAGAGTCATTGGCTACTGGAATGGGCTGCCCAGGGAGGTCGTGGAGTTACCACCCCTGGAGGTCTTCAAGGTGGCTTTGGACATGGCACTTGGTGCCATGGCCTAGTCTTGAGGTCTGTGGTAATGGGTTGGACTTGATGATCTTTGAGGTCTCTTCCAACCTTGGTGATACTGTGGAACAATTCATATTTATCACACAACTTTAAAGTTGGATGATGCTCCTTCCCCCCACCCTGAAACTGCACTGAAAGCAAAGAGGCAGACTACAATCATGACACTTGCTCATAAACATCAGAATTAGTCTAAGGGGAATATTAGAGAAATTAGTTCAAAGAAAATATGATAGAAAGTCAAAAGAGACACTCTTTTAAATTATTTTTTTTTCTTTTTGATAACACAAGAATCAGGATTACTTGAAGTATTACAGTTGTACCTGTTGTTCAGGCTTGGGGAAACTTTACTGGTAAAACAGATTTGCAATTTGATATATTGAGAACAGAGAAGTTGTTTTAGTAGTTATTTTTCTGACCATAGCTTCACTGTCAAAGACGTTCTAAGTACTGATGTGACATAGTGGTCTTTGGGTTTGGTAATAAATTAAAATTTACATCCCAAAGACAATTTTCACACAGGTTACTTCAATACTTCATGTCTGGAAGCATTTAATAGTTAATGGAAAATGTAAGTTGGAGATCATCCATGAAAGTACCGAAAACAGCATCACAGAAGATAGTATAATTGAATGCTACTCAAAACTGCAGAAAATATTAAAATTTATCATTTGTCAGATGATTTATCATGCTTTGTGCACAATGAGCTTAACTGGGAAGCAGCACACAGAACCACTTTGTCCAGATGACACAGAAATATGCAACACAGAGTCCATCATATTGTAAAAGATTGTCCTTGTATGGTAATGTTTGCCTTGATGGGAGAAGTGTGCTCTGTGTTTATGAGTTTGAATATGTGGGACAATGTTACATCTGAAATAGAATGTCTTGTCTGATTCTATCCTTTGACAGGGACTGATGCCCCAAGTGGCTAAAATATAAATGTTAGTCAAATTGAGATGGTAACAACTGTAGTTGTTTTGATGTTTTCTTTTTCTTTCAGTTTGCCAGAAAGCTGCAGTCTGCAACACATTTGGTGTTTCAAAACTCAGTTTCCTTTGAGTGCATGGGCCGTATCAAAGGGTGTGGACAGCAATTTTTAGCTTTGAGTGGTCTAGAACTGTTGCCAGTAAGGCTTTTTACTTTAAAATTGCTTTTGAGGGCAATTTTCTGTCACTCCTTAAAAGCTCCTGACCTGCTTTTGGTGGGAGAGGACCATCCAAAGATGCAAATCTTTGTGAAGGTTATGGTTTGCTGTCCAAAGGTTTTGTTAAAGAATGAGAAAGGATTGGAAGTGCTTGTTTAGAGTGGTGAGTTTGGGTAGCGTATATCTAGAAATGCTGAATGCAGCAGAGTTTGAGATTTTATCAAAAATACCCCAAAGAAGCTATCCTCTTGTCTCATTGCCAAGTAGTTTCTCTACCCCTTCAATTACTAGAATAATAAATATAAAATGTTACAAACAAAGGCACTTTTGGTAATAAGGAGTGATACTTGTAGTGTCAGTACTGCTACAACGAGTGGCAGTGACTTGGTACAGCCAGTAAAGGACAATTGTTATGCAGATTTCTGTGACTACTTTTTCAGCACAAAGGTACAAAGTGCAGTAAGCAATGACCACATAGGAAGCCTATTACCTTCAGTTACCTGTTCAGTACCTATTACCTTCCCTTACCTGAAGGGAGGACTGGAATGAGAAACTTGAACAGGTATTATATTTCCTAAAAATATTTTTCCATTCAATAATTGCTGTCTTATAGAACAATTAGGGTTAACCTGGATGAAATTGTTCCATGTATACTAACAAATTGTCATGGATTGAGTTGAATCTGCTGCTGTTATTCATAGCATGCTGCAGTCATGCCAGCTTCAAAAGGTGAAAGTACTAACTGTTGAAAGATGTTACGGGGCTTGAAGATCAGATTGCAACATTGGAGGCTTCCTCTTCTGATTGGTGCTTCTGGGTCCTGTGTTCTTGGGTGTTGGCTCTTTCTACAGAGAGATGTGGGTGTGGTGTAGTTGCTGGTTTTGGTTTTCTAGTTTATACTGTGTTTTTTCTTTATTTCAATGCGCTGCTTCTGCAAATAGGCTAAGCTAAGCATTGTGTGATTAGATTAATTAGATTATTACCTAACGTAATTATACATTGTGATTATGATATGTTATAGTAAACTCTTACCTCTTTTTCTCAAACCTGAGTTTTGTGTTATTCTTCCTCTCATTTTGTGTTGGGGAGGCAGGCAGGTTAGCCCTGATGCTAAACCATTATTCAAGTGAAATAAAGTAATTGTTCTGATGTCTTAAACGTTCTTTGAAAGATAAACTTATATAAGGAAAAACTTGAGTACACATGCTGTTTGAAGTGTGGGTATTCGAAAACTGTAAGTTTAGAATTTATTTTTTTTTTATATATAGCTTTTCTTCCATCTGACCTAACCTTTAGTAGTACTTTAGTAGCTGTGATCTTATGCATTTATCCATCCAGAGCATTTTGGAAAAGTGCCGGTGATACTGCCTTAGGATATGAAGGATAAAACGAAAAACTCCAAGTCAAATTTATTTTAAAAAGTGCAGCAGTTTTGTTGCTGATATAGCTAGAATAGCAATAAAAGAAGACACAGTATCAGTATTAAATTATTTTGATTACTTCAGGTGCTATTCTTGAAGGATATGGCTTAAAGAAAAGTTTTACTGAGAGGTTGGAGACGATGAAGCCAGAGCAAAATAAATGTATCTTCTGTGATTGAACCTTTATAAACTTGTGTACCAAAATAAATCTTACAGTGTTTTAATTGGAAGGAACAGGAAGGACATGGAAGTGTTTGAGCCAGTCCAGAAGAGGGCCATGAAGATGCTCAGAGGGCTGGAGCAGCTCTCCTATGAGGACAGTCTGAGAGAGTTTGGGCTCTGCAACCTGGAGAAGAGAAGGCTTCAAGGAGACCTTAGAGTAGCCTTCTGGTATCTGAAGGGGGCCTACAGGAAGGCTGGGGAGGGACTATTGACAAGGTCTTGAAATGACAGGACAAGGGGCAATGGGTTTGAACTGGCAGAGGGGAGATTTAGATTGGATGTTAGGAGGAAGCTCTTTGCAGTGAGGGTGGTAAGACACTGGAACAGGTTACCCAGGGAGGTTGTGGCTGCTCCCTCCCTGGAGGTGTTCAAGGCCAGACTGGATGAGGCCTTGAGTAACCTGTACTAGTGGGAGATGTCCCTGCCTATGGCAGGGGCTTGGAACTGGATGATCCTTGAGGTCCCTTCCAACCTTACCATTCTATGATTCTGTGATTCTATGATTAATCACATGAAGAATATAATTATATGTGGACCTATTCTGCTAAACTGTCAACCTGAAAACAGATAATTCAACAGTAAGAGATCCTGAAAAAAATATGAGAGTCTGTTTTAATCCATTTGTAGGTGGAATTTGTGTGAAAATCATATGAGACATACTGACTTTGTAGAGAAGATGAAACTTTGCATCTGGACAGGCTCATGATTCCCAGTGTTAAGTGGCTTTTGAGTAACAGTCATGAGGAAGCATGTGCTAGCACATTGCAGTTCAACATGCTTTTGCTCTTTATTGCAATTTACCTTAAGCTTTTTGAAACTTCCTTCTCTAACAGACTTCTTTGAAAGATCTCATGAGTACACTGTAGCCAAACAGATGTATATTCTACAATACTTGGTTTTTGCTGAAGGACTACCATGTGACTGTGTTGGAGCTGTTTTCCAGGTTTGATTGTGTTCTGAGACTGAGTGCTTTGAACTAAAATCTTGCTCCTAGTTTACATCAGTTTCTGAGTAATTCTTATGCTAATGTTTGATTGAAAACAAGCTAAAACTCTTCTAAGCGCACGCAACAGATTACTGAGGCAGAACACAAAAGACATTACTTTTAAAGGTACACAATCTGAATACATAAAAGAAAAAAAACCTATTAAAGACATGAGGTTATCCAGCAGAAGCAACCTTATTCTGAAAATTAAGTTAGATTCTGTTCTTGAGTGAGTTTTTTTATATTTTCATTGCCATCACTTAGCTTTCACTTTGTCTTTGATAGTGTCCTCCAAAATTTATATGTAAAGAATGACAGGTGAATGCAATGCCATGCTAAAAGCTCTCATACTAGATGTGGAAAAGCAGTAGTTTGAACTGGGGATGCATAAGACTCCTTATGTCCACTGAATACTCTGAAACACCTGCTTATGGTCTTGTAGTGTCATTTAACCATTAGCCAATTTGGGAAGATGTAAAGGATTATGATAGACAGCTAGCAGTTTCCTGGTGCTGTGGGCTGTATAGTAAATAACTTGAGCAGCAATTGAGAAAACAGGTAAAAAGTGGGATGAAGAGCTGGGGTAAATGCATGGACACTGCCCAGAGAACTAGTTGTGAGGAACAAAGGTTACATGTTAATTAGAACTAATATGCCTTCCTTGAGGACTCAAAAAGGTAGAATGTGCCGGAGGGTGAGGAGATAAGCAGCTTGATCCCACTTGGGCAGCCCTTGGGTGCCCCTGCTTCCTAGAGTCTATTTGCAGGGAGGTGGAAGTGTGGAGGCAAGACTGCTTTTGAAGGTCAGTGCTGGTAGAATTTCCAGGCTTGACGTGCCAACGGCAAGGGCTCACGTGAATATATTAAAATAGGGACACTTTTCTTGCTGCTTCTGTTGCCCATGGGCCTTATCTGCATTGTTTCTACCCAATTTGTTCCCATCAAGGAGAATGATATAGTAAAAGGAGAAGAAATTGTAAGGAAAATCACAAGAGTCTTTCTTTCAAGTGTGTATGCAGCCATAGCAATTTTCTTAAGAACTGCAAAGCTATGAATCACGGTTGTAAAGGTCTAATGTTCTTGATACATATTTCAGATAACTGACACCATTTTATGTTGACAAGGGTAAAATCACAGATCTGATTTTGGAGTTCACGTTAGTCATTAGTGATTACAAAGTGAATCACACTGGTGCAGATGGGGGTTTGTAAGACTTAGATAAAGACAGAAAGGTTTTGTCTAGTGCATTAGCTAAAATGACACTGTCATTACTCATCTCACTAACTTGATTTTAATCGTCTTTGTCCATAACAGGCTAGTAAGTGCTTTCTAATGTACTAGACTGTGACTTTATCGTGACACTTATATTTATATAGATTAATTTTATCTCTAGCTTAAAAAGACAATGCAACTGGTTTAAAACCATAAACTATTTGGTCCATCCTTTTCAGGTTTAATATGGACATCTTCCCATTAATCTTTGCTGTAAATCTGTGAGGATAGGAAATGTAGTTTACTGAGAGAAAAAATAGGTGGCATGCACTGCAGAGGCTCCTGACACCACGAAAGTAAGCACCGCTTTTCCAATTCAGGCCACTGCTCGGTCACATCCGGCCATACTTGAATTTATCTCAAGAGAACACAACCCCTAAATATATTGCCTGGCTGATGGAAAAGGTTTTCAAGATTATGAAGAGTGAAAAAATACATGGTAACTTAGAGTCTATGTAACTTCCTTGATTAGTATTTTCTTCGTGTTCCTGTTTCCTTGAGTTCAGGTCCCCTGGACCCCAGTGCAGTAATATGTCTCTTCCCACTGAGTCACCAGAGAGCTCACTTGTGGTTTTGTGCACTTTGAACCTGCAGGATCAGACCAGAGTTGTGCCATGTCTGATGGTTTCTGTCAGCTATACCTTTGAAACCAAATTCCACAGAGGCAAAATCTGTGCTGCTGTCCCCTCCAATTCTTAGTAGTGTTGTGCAATATTTCAAGAGATGTCAGGCTCATGAATGAATACTGCATCTGCAGGAAAGATTTCTTAACTGGTGGAACTTACACGTGGGCTTTGCAACTGTTACATAAAGCTAGATCTGTGACTCACAATTAACTCCCAGTTCCCTGAATTTGAAGTCCTTCATCATTTTTCCTTTTCATGATTGTAATATAGATATCTAAATATCGCAATTCTGATTCAGCTGTGAAAGTTGTCCAGAGTTTTGAAGAGAGACTTTGCAGCTGATATTTAACCAGCTGCAGCTTGTTGGATTCTGAAAGAAACTTTCTTTTGAAAAATGAACTCTTGGGGGGGAAAATGGCTTGTCTTTATATTTAATCTATTGTGAATGTGCATTTCTGTCTCCTCTATGACTGACTGTGTAGTTTAAGTTTAGAGATTCATGCTGACTTCATTACATTTTAAATAAACTCTCAGGTGAATGAAGTTACAGATCCCAACCAACAGAACTGAACAGATATTTCTTATACTTTGGTTAATATCCTGAGTGTTTAAAGCTCACATGAATGCCAGCATATGATTGGATTCTCCTTGCACCTGCAGCATTCAGATAACTCCAATTTGAATTTCTAGCTCTACCTACTTGGATTATGGATAGTGTAGGAGAAACGAAGCTGGATCTGGACACAGGAAAGGTTGTCCTTATTTTTTTGTTGCTACCTTAACTATATCTATAAATGCCTAATGAAAACCAGTCACTTGTTTAAAGATAAAATATATCCTAATCACTGGTTCTCGATATAAACTTTCAGTGAGGAGGATGTGAGACCACAATTATTTGAGACTGTTTTCTCTACAAATGTCTCTCAACTTTATTCACTGGGAAATTGTTGTATTTAGGCTTAGCAGACTTTTATGTTAACAAATAGCACATTTATCTTTGCTATATTTATTTAAATTTGCCCTTGTTTTAAGTAATTTAATCTTCCTATTGCCTAGTGAAATCATATTGTCCCTCAAGTAGGATAAAAACTGATCTCATTTGCTTGTGTGCAAGCAACTGCATCAGAGTCTGTTCCTGTATCTGTTTATAATAAAGGCAAGATACTCATTACTATTACAGATAAGTGCAATGACAATCTTCATTTCATTTCTGGGAAGAGAAATATTCCAATTCATTGAGCCTTTGCAACATTTCTCAAATTGCAGGATGCTTTCCATAGACATACTGAAAGTGTCCAGAGAGAATCAGAGGGTGAATTGATTAAAATGCATGTAGGATGGAAAGGTGAGCAATTGCAAACACACTTCAGTGTCAGAAAGAGGAAATGGAAGTCTTCTCTTGGTCAGATCATTTAGTATTTTTTGAATTTTTTTTTTTTCCCCTTCGTTTTTCTTGTGCTAGCATAGGTTTTAGGGAAGAGATGCTGCATTTTTATTATTTCTCATATGTTTTAATTGCATGATTGCAACTATCAGTTTTGACTAGGGAGTACTAAAGTATTGTGCACCGTATTCCTATATGCTGTAGAGGTACGATGCAGGAGAGCAGAGAACCATTATAATCAGTGTTAGAGACACTTATTCTAAATGACTGAGGTCAATGGTTTGGGTTTTTTTTTTTAAATGCAAAAAAAGAAAAATTTGGGAAGTTATTTTAACACAGAGACCTGTCTCAAGAAGGGGCATTTCATTATTTTGTCTTCATTTGGATTGTGATGTGTATAGCTGTAAAGCTCTATGGTCTCATTTTGATGTAATTAAACTTGTTCTTTTCAGTGAAAACAGCAGACTTCATAGAATCATAGAATGGTAAGGTTGGAAGGGACCTCAAGGATCATCTAGTTCCAACCCCCTGCCATAGGCAGGGACACCTCCCACTAGTACAGGTTACTCAAGACCTCATCCAATCTGACCTTGAACACCTCCAGGGAGGGAGCATCCATGACCTCCCTGGGCAACCTGTTCCAGTGCCTCACCACCCTCACTGTAAAGAACTTCCTCCTAACATCCAGTCTAAATCTTCCCTCTGCCAGTTTAAACCCGTTGCCCCTTGTCCTGTTGTTGCAGGACCTTGTAAATAATCCTTCCCCAGCCTTCCTGTAGGCCCCCTTCAGATACTGGAAGGCTGCTATCAGGTCCCCTCAAAGCCTTCTCTTCTCCAGGCTGAAGAGCCCCAACTCTCTCAGCCTGTCCTCATAGGAGAGATGCTCCAGCCCTCTGATCATCTTTGTGGCCCTCCTCTGGACCCTCTCCAACACTTCCATGTCCTTCCTGTGCTGAGGTCTCCAGAACTGCTCTAGACTTGCTGTTGTGTAAATCTTTGGGAGTCACAGGCTGTGATGGGACTGCCCAAGATGGGCAGAACTCATACCTGCAATTTGGTGAGGCCTTTTGGTGAGCCTTTTTGATTTTCCCTGCTATTCCTTCTCAACCTTCAGATGGCTTTTATTACCATTAAAGAATTGTTTGTGTTATTAATCTCCTATAATCTTTCCTCTGTTCTGTGGGTTTCAGGTATGTTTCTTGGTATTTTAGATGACTGATTCACAGCTTCCTGAGATGCTAGAAATGCTAAAGACTTATTTTAACCCAAAGGAAAATATTTCTTTGTAATTGCTGAACTGCTTCACCACTTTGGGGTTATGACATCTTAATTAGTAAGTGTTTTCAAGGAGTAAGTGATTAGTGAGACACAGTTAAAAACCCACTTTATAGTTGGTGGGAGTTCTAATGTCCAGACCCTTTCACTTTCTTTACCTTAACATCTTTAGGATGCTTTTTTATTGCCTCATTTTGAAGTGCTAACTGATACTGACGGTATCTTTACAAATACCATAGTATCCGTGTTTATGGCTCTTATACTCCCCCCCCCAAGTTTTATTGGAGTTTTTCACTAATTCTCTAAATGGTCTTACACAAAAATTAATATATGGCTCCAAATAGAAACTAACACAGCACGAAAAATGGAGTACAATATTTGGAAAACATGAAATTAACACATAGCTGTAACAGGAAACTACATTTTTCTATTTGTTACTCTTTGGTGTATATCCGTAATTTTTATTGTTAATGCTCTGCTGAAGTTTCCCACGTGTAACAAGCCGCAACTTTTTAGTATCTTCATGTAACAAAATGACAATTTCAGGTTGGCTACTGAGAAGCCAGACCAATACTCAGGCTCCAGATACTTAATAGCACCTTCTTTCTGTTGCTGCTACTATCAGAAGTGGGGTGTGATGGTTTGGGAGTTACCCTCCCACACACACTTTTTAAAATCCCCCAGACTAGACTCAAATGGCTGGAAGTTAAGGACTGAAACTCTATTTACAGCTCAGCACAATGTACAAGCAGAGATACACACTGCATACAGGAATATTTACAGAAATATACAAGTTAAAGATAACACAGAAACACAACACCCCTCCCAGAAATCAGAGACCCCAGGAGGGGCTCCCAACCACCCTTCCACCTTCTCCCCACCCCTGTACCTTACCCCAGGGTTTGCCTTACACACAAGGTGAATTAGGAGGATCCGCCAGGGGGTTTAGAAGAAAAGTGGTTAATTATATTATTCAGCAGAGAGGAGAGGACCCACTAGCTCCCAGAGAGAGACCAAGAGACTGTCTTATCTATGTTTTGTGTTCTTAGTCTTACACATCTCAGCAAAGTCTATGAGTGAAGTAGATATCACCATTGTTTTCCTTTCACAGCCTATAATGTAATTCTTTTGATTAAAATATTACAATTAGCCTCAAACCAGCACATGGGGGAAGATGGATAATTTGTGTTTCTGCTACCTTAGTGTTGATATTGGGCAAACCACATAGGAGACTGATCACAGTGTCATAGTCTGGGAGTTACCTGCAACCCCACCCCGCCCCAGTGAAGTCACCCAGACTAGACTCAGCTGGCTGGAAGTTAAGGAATGAATCTATATTTACAGCTCATCACAATTTACAATCATATATATACAATATGCACAAATATTTACAGCTACATGTAAGTTAAAAGTAATACAGAAACACAAAATCCCTCTAAAACAATCAGATTTCCAGGAGGCTACTGACCCAAACCTCTCCCTCCACCTCTTTCACTCCCTTCAGAAATAACCAGATCAATCCCTATATATCTCACGTGATAAATCTGGAGAGATCTGAGGTGAGATGTCAAAAAGATGACAAAGAGGTTAGCGAAATAAAGTGTTAAGTTCAGATTAGAATTAAGGCAGATGTAACCACAGACCACCAGAAAGAAAGGAGTAGAACTACTGAGAACTAAGAAGTGTGTGAGAGTGAGTGTCTTATCTATGTTTGGACTAGTTGCATTTCTCAGCAGAAGAATGAGTGATATAGGTTACTGTTGCTTTTCTTTCTTGTCACATCTAAGGATTTAGTTTCTCTCAGTAAAATACTCCGATTANGATATCACCATTGTTTTCCTTTCACAGCCTATAATGTAATTCTTTTGATTAAAATATTACAATTAGCCTCAAACCAGCACATGGGGGAAGATGGATAATTTGTGTTTCTGCTACCTTAGTGTTGATATTGGGCAAACCACATAGGAGACTGATCACAGTGTCATAGTCTGGGAGTTACCTGCAACCCCACCCCGCCCCAGTGAAGTCACCCAGACTAGACTCAGCTGGCTGGAAGTTAAGGAATGAATCTATATTTACAGCTCATCACAATTTACAATCATATATATACAATATGCACAAATATTTACAGCTACATGTAAGTTAAAAGTAATACAGAAACACAAAATCCCTCTAAAACAATCAGATTTCCAGGAGGCTACTGACCCAAACCTCTCCCTCCACCTCTTTCACTCCCTTCAGAAATAACCAGATCAATCCCTATATATCTCACGTGATAAATCTGGAGAGATCTGAGGTGAGATGTCAAAAAGATGACAAAGAGGTTAGCGAAATAAAGTGTTAAGTTCAGATTAGAATTAAGGCAGATGTAACCACAGACCACCAGAAAGAAAGGAGTAGAACTACTGAGAACTAAGAAGTGTGTGAGAGTGAGTGTCTTATCTATGTTTGGACTAGTTGCATTTCTCAGCAGAAGAATGAGTGATATAGGTTACTGTTGCTTTTCTTTCTTGTCACATCTAAGGATTTAGTTTCTCTCAGTAAAATACTCCGATTAGCCTCAAACCAGCATACACAGTGGGCTGGACTTTCTAGCTGGAGCATTCTTGACATAAAAAAAAAAGAGTGTTAGATGGACAACAGGAAAAAACCATGATGCCATAGTACTGCAGGACTGGAAGGGGACCTTCAGGACCTTCTGATACTGTACTCTTTTCTAAAGCAGGATCATAGAATCATAAAATTACTAAGATTGGAGGGACCTTAGAGATCATCTACTCCAACCTCTCCACCGTGGACAGGGATGCCTCTCAACTAGATTCAGCTGCTGAAGGCCTTATCCAACCTGTCTGTAAACATCCCCAGGGACAAGGCATCCACGACCTCCCTGGGCAACTTATTCTAGAGTCCTACCACCATCAAATGAGCCTGTGCTCTGTTTCTGATTGGTTGTTCCGTGTACTCCCCATTAAGATTATAATTTTTATTTAATAATGTTCATTATTTAATCTGAATACTTTTGCTACAGTTTAGGAATGCTATAATTGTCCATATTCATTATGGACACAAAGACAAACTGTTCTCTGCAGCAGTTTTATGGCCTTTTGTCTTGGTCTTCACTTTATGCTAAACTGCAATGTTTTGCTGTACAATATTCAGGACAATGCCAGTTTTACTACAGTAGCTGATTTTCTACTAGTCTTGTACTTTTTGGTTGTCTACCCTTCTTCAGAGCACATATCCAATTGAAGATTACTGTGAGTTCTATCTAAACTTCCACTGTTTCCTCACCCTTTCCAACTTTGACAGTTTGCAAAGTGAATAATCAAAATCCCTAGTTCATTGATTATGACATTATGGCACTCGATAGGACTGATTCAAAGGATTCATTGCTGTAGGTTTCCCTTCAGTTCAACCTTTCTCTTTGGCAGGAAATTGCTGGTATCTTCATTAAAAGGCTGGTCATGTACATAGACAATTTTATATTACAGTTCTTTGGAAGAAGTTCTGATGCCATAATCCTAATATGACTTAGTGGTTTTGTTTTGTTTTGTTATTTTTTTAACCAAGAAATAGATAAAACATTATTGCTTTTCTTATATTTATAAAGTATGCTACCTGTCTACAGGAGATTAGATTAACTTGATAAGTCTTTGTGATAATTTCTGGTGGTTGTTTTTTTGTATTTGTTGTTGTCTTCCGTGTGGTGAAACCCAATTGTTATTTCTTCTGCAATTTCTCTGTAACTAACCAGTTCTTCCTCTTCCATAGGTATGACAAAATTATCATTCTTTAAGTTTAGTCTTTTGTACTGTACCATCTCTCTTGAGTTCTCAAAAATGAACTGCTGATGGCTCTAGGGATTTCATCATCCCATCCAGATTTAAGTGTTTGAGAAAACAAACCAGTCTTGTTCCTTCTCTGTATCTTTCTTCTTAATTAATGATTGCTTTATACCTCTTTAGCACAAAAGCAAGTTAGTAATTCTCAGTACACATAGTCAACCAGCACTGAAGTAGAAAAGAATTATTTCAAGTGCAAACAGTAGCTACCACTATGCTCAAGCTCACTTTTTCTCCATGTGAGAGTAAATCCCTTTTTTAATGAGAATTGCTGTTGGTTATAAACCATATGCAAAAGGAGGTTAAAAGAATAATGTACAAAGGCAGTAAAAATGGAGCTTTCTTTATTAAGATAGTTTAAAAATTAAAATAATGGCAGATGGTTGTATATACAAATACAGTGTCAGTACTACTTATTTTAAAGCTTTTTTTTTTTTTAATTGATAAATATGAAATGACCTAGCATTACTTTAAGGTTTGTGGTGTCATCAGCTGGTGGTGAAATATATGTCTGTCAAGAGTGTGAGTTCTGATCTTCCATTGGCTTGGATGGAGAAACTTCTGAGATGGTGTCAGTACCATGTCACTGCAACAGCTAAATGTAGAAGTTTGATTCTTTTCCAGAAGCTGAGTTGTGCATTTAATTTTATTAGAGCTATTAAGCTCTAGTGACCAAGAGTTTTAGAAATCTTTTACAGATCCACAAATCTGACAAAGACAAACCCTGATGCTCAACTATTAAAACTCTTGTACATAATGAAAATCTTGCCTTGATCCTTTCTTCCACCATAAAAGAATGAGACTATCTTTGGTTGTACGCTTTTGGAGTTTTTGGTACTGTGGACTGAGTGATCTCAAAGCAGTTGAATAAATCTCACTTTAGTGAATTAAGAGGAATACTAAAGGCTTGGAATCATATATTTCCTCAGGTAAAGATCTTAGTTATTTTGGATGGGAAGGTGTGGATGCTGGGCCGTGGTTGTTTTGGGAGATTTTGTTTAGGAACCAGTGAAATTAGAGCTGTTATTGTTTGATCTGGAATAACGTTCACCTATGTACAAAGTAGAGTGTAAAGAAAAGACAAACACTTGTAAAAGAACAAGGTGCTTAAAAAAATGCCAACCAACCAAAATAAATAAAAATAAAAACCAACCCACTCCCCAACCCCAAGCCAACAACAAACAATCCAAAAAGAAGAAACATCCAAAAAGAAAAAAAACCACAAAACCCCAAAGCAAACTCTTCACAAAATGTCAAGGTTGCATTTGAAGTGTTATTGATGGTGTATCATCACTTCATTTGCATTATTCTCGTGAATTGTTTACTACTTTGGGGCTTTTATTTAAAAAAAAAAAAAGAGAATATGGCTTTCAGCTGTCTTAGAGACTGTCAGCACTTTTCATCTCTGTGCTTCTAACGGAATGATTCAGAAACATGTATTATCAAAAACTGTATTAATGCCTAAAAAGCAGTGTAAACAATGTCCCTCGTGTGCCTTGGTATGCTTCTATTTTCATTACTGCAGGCTTGAAATACTCTAAGCAATTTAATTCTTCCAAGCTGCATTGTTTAGATAGGATGACAGTATCAGATATTTTCCTGCATTTAATGGCTGTTGTGATTGTCACTGCTGAAGAGAACAGCTGAGCTGCCTGTTAAACAGTTTCCTCAAAGCATATAACTATGCTAAAATGGAAAGCATGGCATGGATGTGCGTGCATAAGGCAAGTGCATGATCTCACAACCATGATCTTTATTTCTAAACCTCAGTATGCAAAAAATAAATGCTTTTTATAAAAAAGCTGTTTCCCTTTCAGCAAGTATTTGTTTTCAGTCTTTTCTCTGCCTCCCCCCTCTCCCCTTTTCCCTTTGCATTGCAGAAAAGGCGGAGAGATTTGTAATGGATTTCAGGTTATTTTTCTGCTTATAAAACAGAAATAAATCAAATTTGCTCCATTTTTTTTGGGTGCAGTTTCCAATCCTTCAACAACAGCTGTTCCTGCAAGTGTTGCATACATTCTAGTAAGAAGCACTGGATCTAAAAAACAACCCCAAATTAAACAAGAAGTGGAAATAAACACATCCCTGTTTTAAGAGCTATTCAAGTGAGAGCTTGACAGTGACTGATTGACTGACTCTCATCAAAGGTTGTGCTGGGAACAGTATGTATTAGAGAAAATAAGAAAACCCTCTTCAGTTGCTACTTTTTGTTTCGATGTCAACTGTATTAAATTATTTATTGCATATGGACATATTGCAGTATGAGTGTTGTCAGAACTGTATGTATCTATAAATTCATCTCTTATTAGATGACTTACTGTGATATAAGTGTTTGTTCAATTCTTCTGTTATGTAGAATGTTTGTATGATGTAGCAACTTGATTATGAGAGAATAGTTACTGTCATAACCACTGTTACAAAACAAGTTGTTATTATGCAATGCTGTAGACTACTATTCTTTCCAACCTACAGTAAAGCTACTTGACTGATCAAGTCCTGGTTTTGATCCAAGGAAAATCAGCCAGGAAAACTTAAATACTCCTCTCTGGTTGTCTTGGTTTTCTGATTTTTTTTGTTGTTGTTGTTTGGTTGGTTGTTTTGGGATTTTTTGTTTTGTGTGTGTGTGTATGTAGGTTTTTTAAGGGGTAGTGGAGATGGGTTGATATGGTTTGGGTTTTGGGGTGTTGCATTTTTTGGTTGTTGTCTAAAGCCTAAGATGGATATAGCTGGGCCTGCAGAAACTGTTATGCCAGTGATGCACCAATTTACTGTGTTCTAAATTCTCAGTTTGTATGTTCATCATTGTTGCAGAGTTGGTGCATGAAAGGTTGGGAGAACATTCTGCAGTTCAAGTCATCCTGTCAGTTAAGGTTAATGATAATTAAGCTGTATGCAGTTGATCTAAGAAAATCCTAGGAATCCCTCTAGTCCCCTCTTAACTGGAGCAAAGGCAAGAGGTCGCACAAAAGAAGATGGGTCCAAACAGGTGAAATGTGAAGACCAGGGTAATGGGTAAAAGAAAACATTAAAATAAAGTAAAAATTCTAAGGAGGCTGAGAGAGAGAAGGAAAAAAAAAAAAAGTCTGAAATTTTATTTGAATTCCCGTGAATTTAAGCAGGCATTGGATCAGACTGAAAATAAGGAGGAATAAATAATCCTAATAGCAAATAATCCCCTTGGTACCTCTTTCATTTTGCTAATGAAGCTAGGGAGAAGGCTCAACTTTAATCTTGCCTGAAGAAACTGAAGAAGTCTTGAGAAACTGAGGTGGTGTGGGAGTCCAGTATGCTTGCACAGACAGAGCAATATCCTGCTTATCCTGATTTGAGTTTGATGACTTCTAAAATATTAGATTCAATAGGTTTTGGTTTACTTTCTAAGAACAAACAATTTTAAATTAATCATTTACGGAAATTTTTAGTGTGACCTCAGCCTGTTCTGTGAGGTCTCTCATCTATTTTACCACTTGTCTTAGTGTTTTGAGACTTAAGCTGATACCCTGAAATGGTCTGACACCAAGATCACAAGTTTTTATTTCCTAATCTTCAGATGCAGGAGTGTTTTGGGCTTTTAAAACTACATTTTGTGCCACAAAAACAAGAATTAAAAAAAAAAAACCAAAACCAAAAAAGCCTCAAATCCCCAAACTTACAAACAAAACAAACACAACCCTCCCCCCACCCTAACCCCCACCCAAACCCCACAAAACCAAAAGAAAAATCAAAACAAAAGCTCATCCACCAAACAAACAGAAACTTGACCAACCAACAACAAACCAACAACCTCCTCATTCCAAAACCCCAACAAGTCATATCCCCAAAACCTCTCCCTGAAGCAACCCTTCTTTATTGTGTCTAAATCTGAGCTAAAGCACTGTACAGTGGCTTTCTGAAGAGTGGAAAATGACTGGGATATAATGATAGTTGTCATGTTATTATGACAAAGCTCTCTAAGCTGCGGTATCTGACATCTGAGAATTGTTTCAAGCTGTAGATTCTACTTTTGCTATAATCAGTCGAACTTCTCTAGAGTATGTGACTCCAGTGTGGATAACATTAATTCTGTACTTGTCTGGAGGTTATTAGGTTTTCTGCAATTGGAACTGTTCTTTTCTTTTTCTCTGACTGAATATCCATGAAGTAGTTGGAAACTATCAAAAAATTCATATCAAACCCTTTCATCAACTGTCCCCTTTGGAGGTGTTTTGTGTGTCAGTATTGTTCACACTGCAGCTCTGTTTGGAGAGTTATGGCTTTAAATAAGATTTACCAATGAGTCAAACTGGAAATTCGGAGGGGACCCATATACCTAGTGTTATTCTTCTTTATGCCTTGCAAACAAATTTACAGAAGGACTTCCAAAGCAACAGTGGTTTAGACCTGTGGAATGGAGGAACCTGGGAGCTACAGGCCTGTCAGCCTGACCTCAGTGCGTGGGAAAATGATGGAGCAGATTATCTTGGGGGCAATAACTGCACACCTGAGGGACGACCAAGGGCTCAGGTCCAGCCAACATGGATTTAGGAAGGGCAGATCCTGCCTCTCCAACTGATCTCCTTCTATGATCAGGTGACCCACCTGCTGGATGTGGGGAGGCCTGTGGATGTGGTCTCCCTGGACTTCAGCAGGGCCTTTGACACTGTCCCCCACAGCAAACTGCTGGCTAAACTGTCAGCTCGTGGCTTGGATGCCAACATTCTGCGCTGGGTTAGGAACTGGTTGGAGGGCCGAACCCAGAGAGTGGTGGTGAATGGTGCCACATGCAGCTGGAGGCTGGGCACTAGCAGTGTGCCCCAGGGATCAGTACTGGGCCCCATCCTCTTTAACATCTTCATTGATGATCTGGA
>VWZE01010414.1:218020-233991 GCA_013396675.1 Eubucco bourcierii
CAACCAGCACCAGAACAAGAGGACACAGTCTCAAGCTTCGCCAGGGGAAGTTTAGGCTGGAGGTGAGGAGAAAGTTCCTCACTGAGAGAGTCATTGGCTACTGGAATGGGCTGCCCAGGGAGGTGGTGGAGTCACCATCCCTGGAGGTGTTCAAGGCACGTTTGGACGTGGCACTTGGTGCCATGGTCTAGTCTTGAGGTCTGTGGTAACGGGTTGGGACTTGATGATCTTTGAGGTCTCTTCCAACCTTGGTGATACTGTGATACTGTGTGAAATTTTCCTTAAAATTACTTCATTCTCCCAGCTGGTTCTCTGATCTGGTGCAATATTTTATTCCTGAATGTGAAACAAAACCCTAAATATGAAATGAAACTGCAGCAGCAGCTTTACTAAATATTGCTAGCATTCTTGCTTGCTAATAGCTGATAGCAAAAGAAGATAAAGGGAGTAATTTAAAACATGAGATTATCAGCATACTTAATACAATGAAATGGTAGTGTTTCAATGGGAAAACATGATCAAGAGAAAATACTTGGTATGCAAATTATGAAAGATAAAATAGCCATTCAAATAAATCTGTTAAAATTACTGGGGTTATAATATCCAGGGCTTATATAAGGTGCTGTGTAGCTGATAAAGTTTGGATTCTGTTCTGTGACAGGTTGAGGCTGTTGCCAGCCACGGCAATATGCTTGTTTTGAGCATTTCTTCAGAAGCACTTAGGAATTTAAACAGGTCTTTGTACCTAGTTATGCTTCAAGATTGTATCTATGCTGATCCATAGGCTACCTGCTTCTACCCTGATAAACTAATTCATTAGGGTGACCTACATCTCCTGTCATCATTTGTAATGATAGGGAAATACCTGCCTCATTAAAATTAAAAAAAAAATAAAAATCTGTAGACAGTGTCAGTCCCAAAGGCACTTCTGCAATGGATCCATTTCTTGTAATGGATTAAAGCATGTGGATTCTAATTAATTCTGGCATTACCTTTTTTTTTTTTTTTTCATAAAAATTACCCTCATATCATAAATTTATAATTAAGAAGGGTTGTGTGTGGTGAGATTGACCTTTGTACATTTACACTTTTTTATTTTGATGCAACTGTCTTCAAAATAGATTTGGACCCTGAGCAATTTTAGGATGAAAATAAAGTGGAGAGGAAAATGTCATGAATATTTACAAGTACGCTGCCTTTTTGTTGCCATAGTTTGTTTATGGTTTGCTTATAAGCTCTCTTATAGGAGAGTATAAATGTGCTTTCTAGTGCTAATATTTTATTCATTAAAGATGTTGTTCAGATCTCAACTGAACAGTTGGGTGGTGTCATCCCACTGTTAAATTCATTATTCAACATTTTTTTTTCCCTGGAGAAAAGGAACTTTTGTGATTGTTCTCCAATCTTTTCACCCACTCCCATCCTCTCCAGGCTTAAAGCATCCTCTACAAAATTCAGTAACTCCTGGAAACCTAATGAAGAAGAAAACAGTCTTAGCTTAAATAAGCTGTTATCTGCCACTTTTGAATCATTATCTGCCCATGGCTGAACTCAGAAGTAATGCCTCCTAACTGGCAGCCAGCATGATTTGAGTGAGTCAGTGGATTTAGTGCCTTGTATTGGCTTGTGTTCAGCTGCCTACATCTGGTAATTGCAGATAACCATGGTACAAGGGACTGGGTCTGGCATGGGAGGTCAGTGCAGTGCAAGTGGCATGCTCCCATTGTCCCCTCACTTGGGGGTAACTTATTGGGCTATAATGATCTGGGGGAAAAAAGGGCAAGAAAAACTCAAACTTGTTACACTTGACAGGGGTCACTGCAGGTGGGGTAGGAGAGGTGATGGAAAATTTGTTTCAGCTATGAGACATCTATCTACAAAACAACTGCTCTCAGTATAGTTTTCAGTTTCCAACATATACAAAGAATGTTCCTCTCTTAGAGTCTGATTTACTCCCTGAACAAATACAGTAGATAGCAAACATGTTCAGACCTTTTTGTGTATGTGTAGTGGTTGCTTTGTGTTTTGTTTGTTTTGTGTTTGTTTTAAGTTGTTGTATTTGGTATTTTAATTAGGAATAGATACTGAAAGTTCTGGTTGAGAATATGAGCTTTTGTACTCTGAGATAGGTTAGGAATAGTGGCACTTTCTAAATCCAGATTGATGGGGGAGGATTGTGTAAAATGGTTTGCTAAAACTTTTTGTAACAAAGGATTTTATTTTATAGTTTAAGGTTTTATTTACCTTTTCTGACATCATGAAAGCTCATTATCTTTTTTGCTCTGAATCCCTCTAGTAGAGCTAAGATAAGGCAACCTAGACATGAGGTGTTTATTTTGCTCTGTAGGAACAATATCTGAAATATTTTTTAATACAGTCTTTCAACTATCAGCAATAGTCACTGTTTTAACACTTTGATAAGAATGGTTGCATTCAATGCACAAGACAATATTGGGATATGCTTAGAAATACTTTTTTTGCTGTTTAGATTTCCTAAGAAGGCCTCTGAGAGCAGGTTCAACTGAGGTCTTCTGGGAGCCAGGGAAGCAGCTACCCTCATCAGTGACACAGTTTATTAGCCTTTTTTCCCCTCCCCACTCAGTGTAGATACTGTCGCAGAGTTAACTGATAGGTAGCAACAGTGGATTAACATAAATGGTTTACTAATTGCTGCATTTTATTTTAAAGCTGTTTTCACACCTGTGCATTTGCTGAAATCCTTTCTTCAGTCAGCCACAAAACAGGCAGAAAATGCATTGTGTCTGGGGTCACAAGTTTTTTTTTTTATTACTTCCAAGCTGCATCTTGTATCATGCATGGTTTTTATGTGCCTCATAACAAGCCAGGAAAGAAATGGTTAGTGGGAGTTGCAAGGTTGGGTCAAAAAATTTCGCTGCCAAAAAAGTAGCACTGGTGAAGCTCAATTCCCATTCATTGCAGTGTCACTAGATGGTACTGCAGAGTAGGGTAACATCCAGACTGTATATTTTGTCCAAATACATCCAGGATGTATAGAGAGAACTTTAACCAACAACAGACAGACTTCCCTGAGCTAAAAGAAAGCTTGGTTGGCATCTCAGAAACAGCTGCTGTTTCCTTTCAGCTGATACGTATGTGCAGCAACGTCCCAAAACATTGAGTCATTAAATCTGTAACTTGATTTTTTAAAAATGTGAGCAGTTTAGAGGAAAACTTGCTTTTGTTTCCGTTAGCTTGACATTTCTAGGTGTAATCCACATAAACTATGATGTCTTTGTGGCCCTGCTAGTGTAGTGCAGTTTAAAACTTCGCCTAGACAGTCCAGAAGTATTTCTGGCATAAGGCTTACAAGGTTTAATGTATGCTGTGCTTTTTCGTTGGCAGCATAATCACGGAGCAAAACCAAAGTTAATCAATGGCTGAAAGATGTGGCTTTTAGTTACACTGTAGAAACTGACATTACAGGGGAGTTTTTCTCTGGGAAAAGAGGTTTCAAAATCACCCCAAGAGCACTATGATGTTTCCCATAGGCTTTGCTACCCAGGAGAAGGCCTGCAATGCAGCCAAGGCAGCAGCACTCTGCTTGCTACTGCACATCTTTAGCAAGCTGCTGGCTGTGCCACCGGAATGCTTTTATGCTGCTGGGAAGATCTCTGCACTGAAGGATGCCTTCAGCACTGGCACCAGTGGAGGGCCCTTATGATGAGTTTGAACCTTCTCTTTTTACTTCAAAGGTAATAGAGAAAATTGTGCATTTTTTTGGTGGAAGTCTAGTTGTTGGTTAGTTGTTGGTTTGTTGTTGGTTTGGTTTAAAAACCAAAAGAATTGAAGTTTTGCTTTTGCCTGATTCAGCTGATGTTATCAATGTAAATCACTCTTACTGTGGCACATTATGATGAGAGCTTTTACAGGTTCTTCATAGGCTTACAGGTTGTTGGGGGTTGGAAGAGACCTCTGGAGATCATTGAGTCCAACCCCTCTGCCAGACCAGGACCACATAATCTAGTCACAGGTCACAGGAATGTATCCAGATGGGTCTTGAAAGTCTCCAGAGAAGGAGACTCTACAACCTCTCTGGGTAGCCCCTTCCAGTGCTCTGTGACCCTTACAGTAAAGAAGTAAGGGTCATACTGAGGTGGAACTTCCTGTGTTGTAGTTTATATCTATTGCCCCTCATCCTATCACAGGGCATAACTGAGAAGTGCAGAATTGCTGATAACATAGAAGATAAGAGTTGAGAACTTTGATTAACATTTTGGAGATTTTCAAGCTAATTAAAAATGAAGCTGTAATCCCTTCTGTAGTATCCAATCAGAAGTTCATTTCTTTGTATAGGGTAGGTCTGCAGCAGAGAAATAGATGTGTGACTCTAGAACCAATAACACAGACAATGAGTTCAGCAGTATTTCTGTCACTTAGTAATTGAAATCACATGTTATTTCCTTAAGAAATGGGTATTGCAGTACCTTGATAAACACAGATCTGAGTTTTATATAGACTGAAGTGATTTTCTAACAGGTAAAGAAAGTGTTTGATTTTCTTTGGTGTTGATTTTCAAAACGTTCAAAACACCCAAACCCCACCCCATTTTCCAGACTGGTTTTATTAATTGTTTTCTGCGCTTACAACCACTAAGAGAGCTAAAAGCTCCCAAAACTCACTAAAGTAGATGTCTTAATTTGTATTTTAATTTATCATCTAATTATTTGAATATTTTATTCTAAGTTATTCACATAATTTAGTACTGTCTCAACAAGAGTTTTGCTTTTTTAACTTCCATTTGAAGGCACATCACTTTATATGAAGCTTGCTCTGTATTCTCTTCTATTTAAACTGGCAACTTTTATATTGATTTGTGACTTTCTTTGCTCAGCTGTAGTAACAGTTAGCCAGTTTTTCTCTTAGTTCTATTAAAAGACCATTATCACAACATTTCCTCATGAGATCTTTTTACTTTTATCACATTTGCTATAAATTCATGAACTCCCATTTCACTCTAAGATATTTATGCCATATAGGCCATTTTCTTTTATAATCAAAATATAAAGGTAGGTTCCGATGTTAAGTACCTATTCCAAACTTCTACTGTATGTGAATGATTTCTGCATTTTGTGCAAATATTGCCTTAGAAGAAGTGTCTTCAGGATAGACATTGCTTAGTAAGACAGAAAATGGCAGTGAAGGCAGAAAGCTTGGCGTTTAACTTTTCTGATCTTTCCGTTACTTCTTAAGAGTAAAGTTAATGCACATTTGAATATGTAGCATCAGGGTGAATAGTAGAGCAAGTTCTACAGATAGCACAGACTCATTCTTAATTTTAAATCTACCCTTTTGCTGCAGAAAGTTGTATTCTTGTGAATATTCTAAGTGAATTGGGATAGGAGACCTTAAAAAAGAACCCCAAATAAACAAAGCAAACAATCCTCAAAGCACAAATGAAAAAATTTGGGGAATGTTGTCCTGTCTTGTCCTATCAGATAGCATTTTACAACCAAAGAGAGTACTGCCTAGGTGACCTGTAGAACAAAATGATTTACTAGAAGCTCAAATAAATATTGTGAACAAATAAACAAATAAACAATTTGGGGGAAAAAAAAATCCTCAACTTCTAGGAACAAAATTTCAAAAGGCAAAGTACAAAGGAAAAAAAATGTAAACACATTTACAGAAACTTGCCAAAGATATGTTTGACTCATCTGATATTTGAACAGGAGGCATTCTTGTTTATCTAACCCCAAATTTCATAGGAAATAGAGTACAATGGCTCTATGACTGAAGACCATGTTGCTAACTTTCTCGTGGACCATGTACTAGATTGATTAAGGCTGGAAAGCAGTGGGACAGAAACCTAAATTATTATTACATTGTTTTCCTCAGTTTTGGAATTATTTGACTATTGCTGAAAAAAGGGTGGTTGCTTTGAAGTATGTAGAAAAAGGGAAAAAGGAGGAAGAAGTCTCCAAAATTCAAAGTTCAAGGTAGTAACAAATCAGTTTTCAGAAAGTAAAAGGATTAATAGAAAACCTGGAAAAAATAAATCTGGGAACTAAATCTTATGAAGAATGACTGAGGGAGGTAGGGCTGTTCAATTTGAAGAGGAGGAGGCTGAGGGGAGACATCATTGCTGTCTACAGCTACTTGAAGTGATGCTGTTGAAAGTCTACTGCTGGTATTTTCTCACAGGTAAATAGTGATAGAACTAGAGGGAATGGCCTCAAGGTGCAACCAGGTAGGTTTAGACTGGACATCGGGAAACATTTCTTCACAGCGAGAGTGGTCAGGCATTAAAATAGGTTGCCCAGGGAGGTGGTTGAGTCACCAACCCTGGATGTGTTTGAAAGTCATTTGGATGTGGTGCTTGAGGGTATGGTTTAAGGGTGAACTTTGTAGAGTAGGGATAATAGTTGAACTTGGTGATCCTGAGGGTCTTTTCCAACTGGAATGTTTCTGTGTGAAAACCACAAATTTTAAGATACAACAAAAGAAGGAGGAAATACTGTCTTTGGATTTAGAAGTGGGCGGTGAATTCCTAAGGGTAGAAAATTTGGTCTGTAATACTGCAGTACTATGCTTGCTGGGAAGAAAGAAAAGCCAATAGAAGAAAGAATAATAGTACATTGATCAACCCTTTATCACAGCAGGGTAACTAAATCTGCTGTCACCAAATATATCACACAGCCACTTGATTAAACTCATGTAATTTGCTGGGATGGATGCAAGACTTTAGCTCTCATCAGCAACTGTGGACAAAGGCAGATAAGAAAGTGTTGAAACTATGTGTTTCCAGCTGAAAACCCTCAATTTGCTTCTTAAAGAAAGAGGGTGTTCCACTGTTGTTCTCCGTATTAATAGCACAAATTGCTGTCTCCTTGTGTTTTGTAAGTCGCTAATGGAATGCTGTAGAGAGAGCCCTATTCAGTTATCATATCAGCTGGGAGAAAGGAGGGGTGTTTTCTATTTAAAAATAAAGAAGAGGGTGGAGAGTTGAAGGTGGAGCTCCAAGAGAGTTCCAAGCATTGCCAGTGCAATCTGAAGTGAGGAGAACAATGGGAGAAATGTCCTCTTTCAGTACTTACTTGTGGTTATTCTCATACTGGAGAAGAGAAACCTTCCAGGAGACATTATTGCAGCCTTTTGGTAGTTAAAGGGGGCCTTTAAGCAAGATGAGGACAGTCTCGTTAGCAGGTCCTGTTGCAACAGGACAAGGTGTGCTGGTAGGTTCAGACTACACAAAAAGAATAATTTGGTTTTTTACAGTGAGTGTACTTAAATTCTGGAACAGGCTGCCTAGAAAGGTGGTAGATGCCCCATCCCTGGAAACATTCAAAGTCAGGATGGACGAGATTCAGAGCAAGAGTTCCTATAGAATATGGCAAATTGAATGTTTCTTGGAGCTGAAAGGCAGACTGGAGTGTGGCTGGCCTCAGAGTGTCTGTGTTAGCTGGAGATGCTTCTATCACCCACTATAGGATAGCCTTCATGGCATGGAACTGAGAAATTGAAGCAGAGTGCCTTTTCCATGGCACAGTTCACCTGTGGCTCAGTGGATGGCATGCCAACCAGCTGGAATGGCTGTGTTCAAATGTAGTGGTCTGGCAGAGAAGCAGCCAGATCTCCATCTGAAACTAATTATGATGCAGCTTTGTCCTCACAGCATCTTCCAATTCTGACATGATGAAATGTAAAATATTCTAAGATTTCTATAACAAACAGTTCAAAGTATTTTTTTTAAGGTATTGTGATGGTTTGGGAGTTACCTCCCCGCCTCCCCACACACACTTTGTAAAATCATCCAGACTAGACTCAACCAGCTGGAAGTTAAGGAATGAAGCTATATTTACACCTCAGCACAATACACAAGCAGATATAGACACGATATACAGGAATAGTTACAGAAATCATAGAATTATAGAATGGTAAGGTTGGAAGGGACCTCAAGGATCATCTAGTTCCAACCCCCTGCCATAGGCAGGGACACCTCCCCCTAGTACAGCTCACTCAAGGCCTCGTCCAGCCTGGCCTTGAACACCTCCAGGGAGGGAGCAGCCACAACCTCCCTGGGCAACCTGTTCCAATGCCTCACCACCCTCACTGTAAAGAACTTCCTCCTGACATCTAGTCTAAATCTTCCCTCTGCCAGTTTAAACCCATAATATAAATACAATATAAATACAATATACAAGGACCTGCTACAGTATAAATACAATATAAATACAATAAATGTACAAGTTAAAGGTAATGCAGAAACACAATAGCCCTCCCAGAAATCAGAGACCCCAGGAGGGGCTCCCAACCACCCTCTCACCCCCTTTCCACCCTTCTACCTTACCCCAGGGTTTGTCTTATGCGCAAGGTGAGTTTGGAGGATTGGCCAGGGGAGTTAGAAGGAAAATGGTTAGTTAGGTTACTTGGCAGAGAGAAGACAAGAAGCTAGACAGCCCGAGAGTGTCTGTGTCTTATCTGTGTTTGTCTTCTTGTTCTTATACATCTCAGCAAGCCTATGACTGAAGTAGACATCACCATTGTTTTCCTTTTCACAGCCTATAGTATAATTTTCTCCATTAAAATATTCCAATTAGCCTCAAACCAGCACAGGAATTTATTCTGACTATACTAAAAGTATAGTCGGCTGTTTTCCTCTATAAAACTGCTGATCATTGCATGAAATCCTTCTCCCATGGAGACCCAGGAAACTGAGGAAAGTCTTCTGTTCTGAATATCTTTTTTTTTTTTTTTTTTTTTTTTTTTTTTTTTTTTTTTTTTTTTTTTTTTTTTTTTTTTTTTTTTTTTTTTTTTTTTTTTNGGTCAGAGATGATCCATCACTACTTTACTTCATTTTTGTGACTGATACTATGAAGATTTGTTTCAGGTGAACTATTTTGGTTCTCTCATATTTTTCATCTGTAAGAATATAAACTAGGGGAAGAGGGCAGGAACAGATTAAAATCACTAGCTACATTTTTAAAAAAGCATAAGACCTTTTGAAATGTTTCATTTCAGAGGCTAAGTATACTTTGTCCTGTGCAAATAAGGTATTTTTAGGTGTTAAAACAAGTAAGGCACCTCTCATTGGCACATAGATGGAATCATGGCTTTTTTTGTGGTTCAAATATAACCACAAATTATTTTCTACTTCTATCTATGCATCAAAAGGAAATTTGCATGGGCACATTCTGTGATTGCAAACTACCTTATAGATCTGAAAATGGTGGGCCTCAGCTGGCTGTTGTCCTTGAAGTGCATGCTGTTGAATTGTTTTAAAAGACATCAGCTCTGAGTTTGCTTTGTTTGAAATGACTGGGCTTGCTTCAAGCACTCTAATTTGAAATCCTCAGACTTGTGAGTTTCTCTGCAGTTTCTGCTTAGGGAAAATAAAAAGGCTGGCTAAAAATAGTGTTCTGTGGGTTAGGAAACTTGGTCACTCCAGTCTCTGCTTTGTTAAATCTTATCTCCTATCATCCTTCAAAATATCACATATTACATATAAGCAATTAGGCATAAATACATGCCTACCTGTATAGATACATATGAAGTAAATTTGGCACTTAGTTTTATTAAAGATTCATACAACACTGAAGGTCACTGTTCTCAACTACTATAGACATAGTAAAGTTGGGGGGGAGGATGGAGGGAACCAACCAACTCCACAAAAAATCAAACCCCAGGTTAATAAAATCTACCTTAATCTGTTATGAAACATAACAGAGTTTTCATAGAATTGCAGAACCACTTGTGGACCATCTGCTCAAACCCCTATTAATGCAGATCTGGTTAGGTAAGGTTGCTCAGGAACTTATCTTACTGGGTCTTGAACACCTCCAAAGGTAGACATTTAACAATCTCTCTGAGATTTTTTTCATCCTTCAGCCTGCATTTCTTGCCTGTAATTTTACAGCTCTACACCTCTGAGAAGTCTATCACTCTAAAGAGCTGTTAGAGAGAAACTTAACTGGGTAAGTAGAATTAGATAGTGATTGAACTCAATGATCTTAAAGGTCTTTTCTAACTGAAATGATTCCATGACCATGTGATTCTTTCTTGTATCTTTCAGTCACATGTTTCTCCACTTCTATGGACCTGCAGGCCACACCCTTGGCCATAGCCCAAGCTGTCTGCCTTTGCCTCTAAGGACATGCAGTTTCACTATTATAGGAATGTGCCATCCAGGTGAAGGAACTGTCCACTGATGTCACTTTTAAAGAAAATATACTATGGACGATTAACCTTTAAGTAATTAATCTTATGCTATTCCTAAAGCAGTGTGCATGCTGCACCTGAACTGATGAGATCTATTGAATCCAAATGTGATTTTTTACCTTCCAGCCAAATTCACCCAGAAGATATGTGCAACCCCCCAGACTATATTATATATAAGCTTCAGTTTGCCCACTAGGAAAAAACAATGTGCAGACATGATTGTTTTTGTATTGTAATAAGCATAAACACTGAGCAAAGGTGCTGGACTCCTGGCAGAGAATTTAAAGAGAAAATGCAAATATTCTGGCACTGGATTGTACATCACTTCAAAAGATAGTGATTTAAGCAGTTTTTGATTACAAATTTGGGTACCTGAATGTTTTATAGGATATTTCATTGGATCATATTTAAGAAACATTTATAGGATAAGAATTGTCCTAATGAAGGCAAATCAGCTCAGCCTTAAGTCAAAGACTTTCCCGTTGAATTGAAAGAAATAGGTTCAAGACATCAAACTGTTATGAGAAACAGCAACCTTGAGTTTTATCTTTGTGAATATAAGAACTATAAGTTAAAGAACCTAACTGTTCTGTCTTCTATCTCATCTCTAATGGCTGGAGAGAAGCCCTGAGGAAAAGGACCTTGGAGTCTGGTTTGATGAAAAGCTCAACATGAGCCAGCAGTGTGCGCATGCAGCCCAGACAGCAACTGAGTCCTGGGCTGCATCAAGAGCAGCCGTGGCCAACAGGGCAAGGGAGGGGATTCTGCCCCTTTACTCTGCTCTTGTCAGACCCCACCTGGAGTACTGTGTCCATTTATGGAGTCCCCAGCACAGGAAGGACATGGAAGTGTTGGAGTGGGTCCAGAGGAGGGCCACAAAGATGATCAGAGGGCTGGAGCAGCTCTGCTGTGAGGACAGGCTGACAGAGTTTGGGCTCTTCAGCCTGGAAAAGAGAAGGCTTCAAGGGGATCTGATAGTAGCCTTCCAGTATCTGAAGGGGGCCTACAGGAAGGCTGGGGAGGGACTATTGACAAGGTCTTGCAATGCCAGGACAAGGGGCACTGGATTTGAACTGGCAGTGGGGAGATTTAGATTGGATGTTAAGAAGAAGTTCTTTCCAGTGGGGGTGGTGAGACACTGGAACAGGTTGCCCAGGGAGGTTGTGGCTGCTCCCTCCCTGGAGGTGTTCAAGGCCAGGTTGGATGAGGCCTTGAGTAACCTGTACTAGTGGGAGGTGTCCCTGCCTATGACAGGGGGTTGGAACTAGATAATCCTTGGGGTCCCTTCCAACCTTACTATTCTATAATTCTATGATTATTTTGGTGTAATCTGACCCCTTACTAATTAAGAATTTCTACATTATCTTTCGTCTGAAGATTTTACTTTATTCCCCATGTTAAGCTCCAGTTGCAGCTGGCTTTGTGCTTTTTGTTCATGTTGCACTTTCTGACTAGCAGCATATGTACAACTGTTGAGGTTATTGCATGAGATAGAAAAAGGTCAAAGTGCTGGAAGGATGTGTTTGGATTCAGGGAACATCTTAGGTAATGTAGAAATCAGTGGCTGTTGCATGTTCTTGAAACATTTTCCTTGTAACTCTGAAAACACATACTAAATATACCCAAATGTCTGCGTTCTATAAATGGCATAATCAATATGGCTGTTCTAGTTTCTTTTACAGTTGCAGTAACAACTAAAAGAGATCCTCCCAGTTTCAGTAATCTACTTAAACTATTTGCAGTGATTTCAAATAAAGAATCAAAAATATGAAAAATAAATTTATCCCTAATTAAAGCATACTTTTCCTTACAGAGCTCAAAAAGGTGCCCTAAAGTATCTGGAAGTCAGTGTCAGTTTTGACACTGCCAGGGGATAAGCAACTGTGAATGAAATTCAAGATCTGGGAAGTTTTTTGGCTCAGAGGAACAGCCAGAGTTTTCTCTCTGGTAATCTAGTTTCCTGTGCTCTGACAAAACATTCTGCCCAAAACCAGACTTCTTACTCACACAAGTAGCCTTAGGCTTGCACTCCCAATCATGGAACAATGGGATTAAAATTAATTTGGTATTGACATGGTAGGATTTTTTTTCCCCCTGTGTTGCATTGCGGTCACCAATTCTGATATTGCAGACTGTAAATGACAAATAGGCTGAGGAACTGATATGAAGATAGGAGACCTGCACAAAGTGACTGGTATTTTTAGACATGCAGGGAAGTTTCAGGTCAAGAAAGATGTTTTGGTGATGCACCTCTAACCTGGGGCTTAGGATGATTGAGTTCAACATGTTGCTTCACGGTAGACATCCCCTGTCACCTTGGACCACTTAGGTGGTTAGATACCCACATCTGACACCAGCTGCCTCAACTCTGCATGAGTTCTGTGGTTCACTACCCCATCAACAGGATAATATTCTTTTAATCTCTGAAAACATTATGAGATTAAATGCATCAAAGATTGAGAGAAATGCTATGGGCACTACAAGCGTCTCTAAGATTGCAAAGAAAGAAAAAAGCTCTACTTGCACTCCAGTTAAGTTAGTCTCTTTTCATGCTAATAGATGAATCCAGAGAGACAGACCAAGAGTTCTTTTATTGGCTTACGAAAAAAATGGATGTTCCTAATGAAAGATCATGACTCTTTAAATACAAACTGCCTTTAATATGCAAGAGTCTTTAATTTATGACAACACATCCTCATGCAATGCAAAATGATCAAAAGGAGCTGAAAGTGATTTTTTTGTTTCACTTGGAGACACCAGTACTGTCATTATATGATTATAGTTCTTAGTTCCAGAGAAACCTTTGGCTGCTGCATGTTTTAATAAAATGCATCTGCTAAAGTGAGTTTTATCCTAAGACCTGAAAATAAGGATTTATAATAATTACCATGTCCGTAATGAGAGCATGTTTTAATGTCTTTTCCTGATATTATGGTCCTCACATGGATAATCTACATATTACAAAACTATTAATTAATAGCTTGCAAATGCAAGGAAAATGGCTAAAAAGCTTTAGCTGAACAAAAATACTGATGATCATAACAGTAAAAGTATACTTGACCTCTCTCAACATAACCTAAAATTTAATTAAGAATTAATTTTGAACTTTGCTGTCTCTTGATGGAAAATGAAAGGATTTTATATAAAAACATGTTTGATGTTTTCCCTCTTTCTCTCATGATCTCTCTAGTAAGGACATGTTAAACCACCTCTTAGGAAAACAAAAAACTTGAGTTCAGATTAACATAGAGCAGGCTGCTCCTTTTCGATGTTCTTCTGTAGGCCGAAAATGGCAGCCTTCCTCCAATGAAAGGTTTGAGGCAGAGAGTAGGAAATACTTTCCTTGATGAGAAGAAAATAAAATACTCATTTAAAAAAAAAAAAGGCAAACTCCATAAACTTAAATTGAACAGCCACATAGAGAATGAGGGAAGCTTTTTTTAATCTGTGGAGAGGACAGAGCAATTAATTCTGTCAACACTATCTTTTGTCATCTTTCGCTGTATCACCAGAGGTGATAATTTGGGCTGTAGTTAAAATAAGAGAGGAAAATATCCTTCTTGCTTGAAGTAAGAATGAGTGAAGAAATATATGGTTGAATCCTTCAGATCCAGTTCTGTAAAGAAGACTGAACAGAAGGAGAACAATTCCACCTCTTCTTTTACAGGTTCTAATATCTTATCAGGTTGTGGATGCTCCCTCCCTGGATGTGTTCAAGGCCAGATTGGATGAGGCCTTGAGTGACCTGTACTAGTGGGAGGTGTCCCTGCCTATGGCAGGGGGTTGGAACTAGATGATCCTTGAGGTCCCTTCCAACCTTACCATTCTATGATTCTATGATCTTTGCTCTCTTTTTCACAAGTTATTTTAAAATTTCACCTATCTTTTCTTAGTTGGAACTTTGCTATTCAGAGTACTGTATACCTGGCACAGTAGTGAAGGTGCTGGAGATGATGCAAAAGGCCTAAGATTAATTTGGGCACATTTGCTTTCTCATAGAAGTGAGCCTTTATGTGCCAGTGAACAACATTTAATGAGTAGTGCAGGGAAAACTGGAGCCTTCAGTTCCAGTTGGAAAGCAATAGTAAAAAGGTGCATCATCAAATTTTCTATATTCAAGAAATAGATGGAATTTGTCTTTATTTCATTTATCTTAATTCAAGCATTTCTAGAATATGTGGGCATTAAAACTAAATCCCTCATAAAATACTCTTAAATGTGTTTATTTTTGATCTTGGTTCTATTTTAAAACTTTCCAGTATGCAGCAGTCTTTGTTTCACTGCTCCCTGTCATGCCAAATAGATACAAATATTAGGCCAATTTTTTGTGGAGTTCAAAGAGCATCAACAAATATTTTCTAAATAGATACAATACAGTCAATAAAATTGGTACCACAGATCTTATAGAAAGAAGAACTATAATACTAGCAGCTGGAGACAGGATTATGGCAGAATTGTTTTCTGTATTTGCTTTACTTTTTTTGCAGAAACCTCTTTCCTAATTGTAAATTGGTGTCATTGGATTTTTTTTTTTTTTTTTTTTTTTTTTTTTTTTTGGAAGGTGGAAGAAATGAACATAGAAAAAAAGATTGTCTACCTAGGGAAGAATGTAATTTAATAGAACTTGGAACTTGAGTAGTATAGTAACAACTCATAAGTTAAATTGGGCCACAGTTCTAATATACTCATGCCTACTGTGAATGGGTGTCTTTATGATTTTATCCCACAATATTCCAACACTACTTCTAATTTTTAAAGTTTATGGAGGTTAATAGCATTAGAGTGATGATCTCTCTCAAATGTTGGAGGCAGTGAATGTAGAATCGTTGCATTTGTTCTGCCTAACAGCAGTTTAATATTAATCTACCAAAAAACTACATAGAACCATTGAATGGTCTGGGTTGGAAGGCCCCTCCAAAGGTCATCTAGTCCAACCACCTCTGCAGTAAGTGGGGGCACCCTCAACTAGATCAGGTTGCCCAGAGCCCTGTCCAGCCTCATCTTGAATACCTCCTGGGATGGGGTCTCAGCTACCTTGCTGGGCAACCTGTACCACATCTCCAGTTTCTTGTCTTCAGTAAATAGAAGCCAATCTCTTCCCTTGCCTAGTCTGACAGTTTCCACATTAAGTGCAGCAAGATCTGAGATGCTTGCTTGCTGTCAGCTAACTGACATTTCATGTCCACTCTTTTTTTAGAGTTTCCCTTGAACCAATTTACAGAACACTGCATGCAATGCTTCAAGCAGGAGAGATGTGCCTCCAGCCAGGCAGGAGGCTGTTCTAGATGACTTGAATTAATGGAATATTCTTTCATCTATTCTGTTCTTCTGCCCTTAGTGCTCGAAGGCAGCATCTTCAAACTGTTCCATCTATAATATCAGGGAAAATAAATAATTGGAGTATATTTTTTAATATTGATAGAAAATAAAACGGAGAAACATTTTACTTTGTATGGACTGCACAAGTAGTGAAGTGTAGCTCTTTAAACAAAATTCAAAGAAAGATAAGTTTAGGTCTGCCAATCTAACTTAGAATGAGCGATTGAAATAGAGCAGCTATAAACTGAAACAATATACAACACATTGTATTTGAAGGGTATTTGAAGGACACTTGGAATTTTGTTCAGCAAAGCTTGAAACTCCAGCACCATCACATAATTCTGTGGCTGACATAGCAGCCAAGGCTGAAGGAAGTGGCTGTAGTGGCAGGGGGAATTAATTACTGTGAGATGATATTTTTAAAATATTAATAGAATGTATTAATATTAAATATTCAGAAATCGCGGGCCCCCCAT
>VWZE01010415.1:4856-61554 GCA_013396675.1 Eubucco bourcierii
ACAGGTTGCCCAGGGAGGTTGTGGCTGCTCCCTCACTGGAGGTGTTCAAGGCCAGGTTGGACAAGGCTTTGAGTAACCTGTACTAGTGGGAGGTGTCCCTGCCTATGGCAGGGAGTTGGAACTAGATGATCCTTGAGGTCACTTCCAACCTTACCATTCTATGATTTTTCCAGTGAAACATGTGCCGAATGTTTAGTCTGTACATTCAGTCTAAGCCAGTATTTAAGTGATCCTGAAAGGTAAGATAACCTTCCTGGTTTTACTATATACTCTTTATCATTAAAAGCCTAGCTCTTAAAGCCTTCAAACACAGCAATTTTCACCTCTGGTTATCTTTTAGAAGAGAAAGATTTAACCACCATAACTAATGTCAGCCAAATGCTTCAAAGAGCAGTTCAGACACTCAAGGGATTTAACAGTCTTAAAATGAAAAGAACATCTGTTTATGTTAGGATAGTGTTCATAAGTGTACCTTCTGAGAAACAAAAATATTTGAAGCCTCACACTGAATTAATTAAAAAAGAAGCAATCAGATGTGCTCAGCCTCTATTCTGAGCAGATATTGTATGATCTATGATTAATAACATATTTAACACCTATAGAATTCCCGTATCATATGTATCAGAAACACATGTGGGGAAATGTGAGCTTAAACAAGTGGTCATACTATTAATTGCTAATGGAAAGGCTTTCAAAAGCATGTGTGTATCTAATGATGTAAAACAACCATCCTATGGAATTTTCAAAAGTGGTTTAAGTACTTGAAGGTTTTCAAAGGATTACAACTGTTCCTTAGCTTACCTGCACCTCTCTTCAGGAACCTAGGATGGCCTTGGTCAGAAATTTCAAGCGTTCAACTCTTTAGAAGAAGGAGACTGCTAAAACTGCCTGTATACATTTGTGGATGTTTCTCAGAGGTTGAATATCTCATAGCAGTAATAGATTCAACTAACTTGGCCCTGGTGGGAGAACTGCTTGAAAAAAGTTCAAGGTAAAAGTACATTTACATTTCAAATTGGAATGCATGGTCAACACTTTTGTTTTCTACCGTGAAAAGCTTTACGCCACTGAAAAACTTTAGCCTGATAATGACAAAATATTACTTCTTAATGTGTTGAAGAGCTCCTTAGACATATTTTGTACTGATTTAAAAATAAAATTAACAGATGTCAGCATTGTCTCAACAAAGAAAAATCACTTCTTCAACAGTTCTCAGTGGAATCAGCATCAACAGATGCAGAAGCAGAGCATCCTGAAGACAGCCATCAGTGGGTGAGTCAAGAGCACAAAGAGAAGAATTCTTCTGTTGTATTTATCTAAAACTAGATTTTATTTTTTCCAGAATACCTAGAGAGAATATATTCTTGCCACATCAACTAGACCTGCAGAAAACCTGTTGTTTAATGGAAGCAAAATGTTTCCTTTAATCTCAAACTACTCTATGATTTTATGACTCCATGTGATGCATTTTTGTATGTGTCTGTATATAACATAATCTATCCTACTGAAATCTTTACATTAATTCCTAGAGCTGCTCAGGTTTCGTGCACTTCAAAATGCTTTGGAAACAGTTTCATTAACATCAGTTGTGCCTTTTCACAGATTCTAAAGGCATCTATCATGGAAATTTAATCTGATCTTCTAAGTAACTTATGACATTATTTCATTCAATAATTCCTGCACCCACCTTGCAGTTCATGCTTAAATTAATTGAATGCACTTAATCTCAATTTAAAGATTCCAAGTGATGAAGAATTAATCACATACTGGGCAATCTGTTGTAAAACAATTATATGCCAATCTTTCAGTTGCTCAGCATTTTTTTGACTTAAATTGCTAGGCAGTGTCTCTCACAAGTACTTTGTGAGACTAAAAGCATTTTCTAATTTAAATATCTTTAGCATAGGTTAATTGTTATTTGGCATGGCATTTCCCCCCCCCCTTTTTTTTTTTTTGTTTTTATTTTTTGTGGTTTGGTTTGTTTCATTTGGTTTGGTTTGTTGTTTTGTTTGTTTGTTTGTTTTGTTTTAATGTTTTACAAGGTGATTACCTTGAAAATCTGAATGTGTTCATCAAAGCTGAGATTTCTTAATTACAACCAAAGATGGTTAGGTCTTCACTGCTACACGAAGGTATGTCTTGCTCTGCCAGTACACAAATAGTAATGTTTTGTAGATCTTCCTTTGACAAGTGTTTCAGAGCTTCTGCTTTGTCAATCCACAACAGATAAGTCTCATAGTTAGAAACACAGAATCATAGAATCAGTCAGGGTCGGAAGGGACCACAAGGATCATCTAGTTCCAACCCCCTGCCATGGGCAGGGACACCCTACCTTAGATCAGGCTGGCCAGAGCCTCATCCAGCCTGGCCTTAAACACCTCCAGGGATGGGGCATTGAGTTACATGACTCTTGTACAATGCTCTAAATTTTATGCAGATCCCACCTGCATTTTATAAGTCAGTGTACTACTTCTAACCTTACATTATTTTACAGTATCTCAAAAGTGATAAACAACATTATTAAGGGCAAGTAGTGAAAGCCCTGTATGGAGAAGAGTATTCATCTCTTACAATATTATTTTTTTGTTTTTTTTTTAAAAAATTCCTTTTATCTGAGAAGAGTATTCATCTCTTATAGTATTTTTTCTTTTTTTTTTTTTTAATTTCCTTTTATCAGTCTTTCCCCTCTGTGACAGCAGCTGTTTAAACACTTGGTACATCAGCATTCAAGGAGTTTACAAAAAAAACCCTTTATGTTAAGATATAGCCATGTGGTAAGGAAAAGCCATTATCTTGTTACCAGCTATGTAAGGCTGAGATTAGTAATTCCATGCAATCCTACCATAACAAATGTGAATCATAGAATCATAGAATCATAGAATGGTAAGGTTGGAAGAGACCTCAAGGATCATCTAGTTCCAACCCCCTGCCATAGGCAGGGACACCTCCCACTAGTAGAGGTTACTCAAGGCCTCAGACTAGCTAATATATGAAGACTAGCTAATATATGTATGTTCAACTGAAAATCAAGCCAGTCCATGCTGGCATGCTTCTTCTGTTCTATTCCAGATGCATTATGTTCATAATGAAGCTGAGATACGATTCTGCTTTATCTTGATCTCAGTACAGGGACAATGGTGTCACAGTCTTCTGGACTAAGGAAAGATCACATGCATAGCTATGTCTTTGCACATCTGTAGAGACGTACCCTGAATCAAACTAAAGGGCTTTCCAAATCCCAGAAAGCTTGTCATAGTCTGTAACAGAGCACAAAGTTGAATCGAGGACAATGAAGTCCCAGGCTTGCTCAACACTGAGGCAGGCATTCTTGTTTTAATAGGATGTAAGTGCAAATTATGTAATGCAACCAGGTTAAATACATTTTGGGTTACTCAGAGGAACGTTAATTGAACTAAACCACAGATGAACAGTGGTTTTCTCTCACTTTGATTACAATAATATTTTAAAATAAATTTTAAAATAAATAAAAGCATCCACAAAATGGACCAAAAACCCAACACGTGAGAAAATAGGGGTTTTTAAATTTTAATTTAACATTTTACTTGATTTTTGAAGATTCCAATAAATCCTTAAATTGGAGAAAGGCCAAATCATATTTCAGGCATCTCTGAGAAGTTCCTGACATCTCTGCATTTTGGTGATATTCAAACCCCAATCTGAGTTCTCAGTTGTAAGGTCACACTTACAGTTCTTCATGTTAACAGAGAAAAGAAATGACATATTTTCTCATGCTTACAACAGCTCAGTTATCACCAGTTCTTCTAGCATTAAATCACCTAAAGATCATGTTTTGAAATATATTCTGATAGATACATATCACACAATCTAGTAATATGTATCTATTAGCTACATATTTATGAGATAAATGCAGAATCATGGAATTATTTAGGTTGGAAAAGACCCTTGGGATCAAGTCCAACCATTAAACCTACTTTACAAAGTTCACCTCCAAACCATATCCTGAAACACCATAGCTGAACAACCTTTATAACACATCCAGGGTTGGTGACTCAACCACCAGCCTGGGCAGCCTGTTCCAATGCCTGACTATTCTTTCTGTGAAAAAGTTTTTCTTTATGTCCACTCTAAACCTAGCCTGCTGCAGTTTGAGGACATTCCCTCTTGTTCTGTCATCAATTCCCTGTGAGAAGAGAGCAGTACCAACCTTTCTACAATGTCCTTTCAGGTAGTTGTATAGAACAATGAGGTCTCTCCTTAGCCAATTCTTCAAACTAACCATCCCCAGCTCCTTCAGGTACTGTTCATAAGATTTATTCTCCAGGTCCTTCGCAAGCTTCTCTGCCCTCCTTGGCACTTGCTCCAGCACCTTGACATCTCTCTTGTATTGAGGTGCCCAAAACTGAACACAGTACCCAAGGTGTGGCCTCACCAGTGCTGAGTATGGGGGGACAATCACCTCCCTAATAGTACTGGACACAGCATTTCTAATACAAGCCAGAATGCCATTGGCTTTCTTGGTCTCCTGGGCACACTGTTGGCTCATGTTCAGTTGCTTGATAGTTAGAATCCCCAGGAATGGAAGCACAGATAGAACATTGCAAAGCCACATGTAACTTTGCAAGTCATGCAAATACTTTTACAAAGTAACTGTGACTCTACTATAATGCTGCTCTTTCCTCCTGCACCTATTAATCTCATACTGTTTTTTAATTGTGAGGAAAAATATTGCATACTTTTTACTCCTTTCAATAATAGATGGGCAAGGATACCTTTGATTTCTTACCTGTGCGTGGTTATCTTGTGCTAGCTGCATATTTGCTGCAGCCTTCCTCAAAACAAGAACATTTACTGAAATTGCTCTTATAAACCTAGTGTTACAGCATCTCAGATTAGATATTCTGAAGATATTTGCATTACTATAGCTTAATTTAAAAAAATAAAGTTGTCACAAGAACAATCAAAAATCTTGATAATAAAAGATAATTTTACATCACCTTTAACAGAAATTGCATAGCATAAGTATCACATAATGGTAAGCTTCTTTAGGAGACCAGTGTGAATGAGGATTCCAAATCTCATTTGGACTTTTCATAGGAAAATTGTCTGCTCATCAGCTACATTTGAACTAGGTCTGGTCCCAAAAGGAGTCACTGAGCATCTCATGAGGTAGTGCCAGAATAGACACACAGCTTCCAGTATCTCACTACCCAATTTAATAGTTCCCCTGCAGCATTACTACACACAAAGCTTCGAAAGTCCTACTATAAAGCCTCAGCAAAGACCTATGCCTTTTTCTATTCAGTTGTGTTAATGTGAAACCGCAGAATGAAAAAGTGCTTTGTGTATTCCTTTGTCTACAGCCACTGCTAGTGAAGGCGGTTGAAACACTCCAGCTTTTCATAGAAACACTCCAGCTTTTCAGTGAGATGCTGAGAGACGTTCAGCAGCCCTGGGACTAGAGGTGACATCAGCAGCTATTTCTTAAACACATACTGTGTCTCAAAAAGCAGTTAGGCTGCCTGTCACTTGAATACTGCATCCTGCAGTCGAGGCATGTATTGAGGAGTTGGTATGGATCATAAAGTCACAGATTTGTCAAGGCTGGAAAAAGCCCCAAGGTTCATCTAGCTCCAACTCCCCTGCTGTGGGCAGGGGTACCTCACAGTAGATCAGGTTACTCAGACCCCCACCCAGCCTGTTCTTAAAAACCTCCAGGGATGGAGCTGCTACCACCTCCCTGTTACAGTGTCTCACCACCCTCATGCTGAAGAACTTCTTCCTAACATCCAATCTGAATCTACCCACTTCTAGTTTTGTTCCATTCCCCCTAGTTCTATTACAACCTGACATCCTAAAAAGTTGCTCACCAACTTTTCTGTAGGCCCCCTTCAGATACTGGGAGGCCACAATAAGGTCTCCTTGGTGCCTTCTCCTCTCTGGACTGAACAGCCCCAACTCTCTCAATCTGTCTCCACAGAAAAGGTGCTCCAGCCCTCTGATCACCCTTGTGGCCCTTCTCTGGACATGTTCTAGCATATCCATATCCTTCTGGTAATAGATACTCCAGAACTGGATTCAGTACTCCAGGTGAGGTCTCATTGTGTTGAAGTAGAGAGGGAGAATCACCTCTCTTGACCTGCTGGCCATGCTTCTCCTGATATAGCCCATGATATGGTTGGCTCTCTGGGCTGCAAGTGCACACTGACAGGTCATGTTGAGTTACTAATCCACCAGTACCCCCAAGTCCCTCTGCCAAGGGGTGTTCTCAATCCAGTCACTGCTCAGCCTGTGTTTGTGCTTGGGATTGCCTCGACCCAGCTGCAGCACCTTGCACTTGGTCTTGTTGAACCTCATGAGGTTGGCTTGTGCCCACCTCTCCAGGCTGTCCAGGCCCCTCTGGACGGATCCCTTCCCTCCAAGGTGTCAGCCACACCACACACCTCGGTGTTGGCAGCAAAGTAGCTGAGGATGCACTCAATGCTACTGTCCATGTCACTGACAAAGACATTAAACAAGACTGGTCCCAATACTGATCCTTGAGAGACTCCACTTGTCACTGGCCTCCACTTGGACCCACTGACAGCCACTCTTTGGGTGCAGCCATCAAGCCAGCTCTTTATCCACTGAGGTGTCTAACCATTGAACCCATGTTTTACCAGTTTGGAGACAAGGATGTCATGCAGGAGAGCGTCAAAGGCTTTGCTCAGGTCCAGGTAGATGATGGACCTTGGGTTTGTCTTTACATGAAGGGGTTAGTTTCCACCAGCAAAATGGAGATTTGAAACATTAAGCTTCAGGCTTTCCACCATTTGAGGAATAATCCAACACAAAATCCAAAAGATTTTGTTACCTGAGGATATTTGTTCTCATCAGTTCTTAACCTTTCTCTTGGCAAACACTGCCAGTAGTCTTATAGGACGAAATTCTCTGCTGTTACAAGGGCACTACCTTGAAAGGTTGCTAGGGTACCAGCAAATGATAACTTGGCCTTTTCTACTAAGCTTAATGAAAATGGCAGATTTAACCCTCCTTACTTGAGGCATTTAACTTTGTGCCTAAGGTGGGAGTGGGGGAGTGAGGGAGGCTCCCAAGGTGGCTGTTCCCAATTACTCTCTAAAGGCTACCTTTCTACAAAGGGACCTGGGGTCCTAACACAGGCATCCAAGTCAAAGGTCTAAAATTATCTCCTAGCCCCAGTATACCAAATTTTTCTGCACTTCATAACGCTGTATGTGACATTGTGCTCAGAGCTGCAGCCATCAGCTGCACATAGCCTATCAGTCATGAAAATTCCTGCTGCCTTGGTGAAATATAATGCGCTATAATTGTGTTGTGAGGAGTGTAATTAGCCATAAACCAATGCTGGGAAATCATGTAGGTGAATTACAGTTTATAGAATTACAGGGCCTGATCTTCACACCATTTAATTTTGCAGGAACAGAGACATGAAGTAGTTGGAGCTCCACTCCTCACACTCCACTGAGTGGGGCAGAAATTGAATCTTACTCCATCTTCAGTTGGGAATTGTTGCTACTCAGTAAACAAAAAACCTACAGAAGTGAAGAAAATCATAACCCAACAATAAATTAAAAGTGGTCTCTTTTCATGGACAAAAGAGGCCTGAATTTACTTGGGTACAAAAGGGAATTAAAGGTGAGGATGCCACATTCTGAGCAAATGCTAAGATCCTGCATAAGAACAGCAGCATAATACTAAAGATTCAGTTTTAAAAGTGCTTCAGCTTTGGAAAGAAGGAAGAGCTGCCACCCCTGCCGAAGGACTGAGTCTCAAGTGGAAAGAAGCACTTATCTGCCACATTGCATGAGGCACTTCAGCCCCAGGGACATTTAATACATATCCTATTTTCAGTGTTTCCCCAAAGGCTGACCTGAGGTGACTTTCCCAGCAGTGCAATGTGTTTTAGCTGCTCTTATGTTTGGACAGTTTTGGGCACCACTTTTCCATCCCAGGCACTTTATGAGGACATGAAACACAGAGTTAGATATGGGAGATTTCACTACAACGGTAAACATGCTCTGCTGGGTGGCTGGACTAGATATCCCTTCCAACCCCTGTTATTCTGTGATTCTGTGATACAACTCATCATTTGGTAGCTGTAGCACCAAAAATGAATGCATCGGGAGCTATAGAAGAAAGAGTAGTTCAGTCAGGGTGGGGAGGTTGGAGCGCCCCACGGCACGAAGCCTTCAGGTGGCCCCACAGCCAGGCGCAGCCCTCCTGCAGGCACCGGCCGGCGGGTTGGGGTCTGCCGGTGTGCTCCTACCTGGCCTCCGGGCGATGCTCCTGCCTGGCCTCGTAGAACACGCTTCTGCCCGGCTCCGCGGGGCTGTTGCTGCCTGGCCCCATGCAGACACTGCTTTCGTCACCTGTCAGCGGGCCCCAGCCGCCAGGCGCTGGTCTCCAGTCTGCTGTAAGGCTTCGCCGTGGGCCGCTGCCTCCCGCTCCGCTCGCAGCGCAGCGGCTACCGGCTACCCTCGGCAGCTCCCCCACGGGGAATCCGGACAGGAGCAGAGAGACCCGCCAGCAGCCACCCTCGCTGGCTCCCTCACGGGGAAGGCGGACAAGAGCACAGCCCCACCGCAGGGCACCGGTCGGACCGCCCGCTGCACGCCGCCACCTGAAAGGCCGCCGCGGCGAGGGGCTGGCCCCGTACTGGGGCAGCGGGCGGTGGTGACAGCCGCCGTCGGCTGTGCTGCGCTCTGCACTCTGAGCAACCAGGAGCAGGTTCCATATCTGAACAGCCCATGCCACCTATGAACAAGCACCGCACCCAGTAACTGTATCAGCGGCCCACGCAAGAAACACCCAAACAAAATGTGAGGGCTCCTTCTGCGGGATGCAAGTGTTAAAGAGTCACAGAGGCACCTGTTCCTCAGCTCCTCCGGGCATCTTAAGAAGGTTGTTGCCATCTAGGCCCTAAGATTTGGGATGTCGCTGACAGAGTGCCATGACTTGTTAGAAACACTGCTATCCACTGCTGCTCTTTCATGACACAATGATGCAGTAAGAGAGAAACTCGGGTAGAATTAAGACTGTGAAGCTCGGAGGCATACCTGAAAGGAATGGGTGCTCACAATTTCCTCTGTTTCTGTGAGTTGGAGGAGAAGGTGCAGGCAGGAGCTGATGTATTGTGTGAACCTACTCTTGGCTACATGGCTGGTGCTGTTGTCACAATTTTGTCTTTTATACAACAGAATCACAGAGTCATTTTAGCTGGAAAAGACCTTTAGGATCATCAAGTCCAACCATTTTTTAACGCTACCAAGTTTGGTGTTAAATCATGCCCCTTAGCACCACATCTGCATGTCTTTTAAACGGGATATTCTGATGATTCTAACCTGCTAGGGAGAGATAGGATCCACCCGACTGGAAAAGGAAAGGAATCTTTGTCAACAGGTGGTGAAGGAGCTTTAAACTGACAAGCCAGGGGGATGGTGTCCACAGGACTTACACCTGCGAAATTGCAAGTAAAGGGTAAAAAGCCAAGGCACCCCAGCATCAATGAATGCTGTTTCAGTGGGAGCAGAGGTTGGAAATCAAAGCAGCAGCAAAATTTCAAGAGTTATTGATGTGTTAGAAACCACAGAAGCACCTGAGAGCAGTCACACAGGAACTGGGGTTTCTTCCCCTGAGGGTCAATGTCCCAAATGGCAGTGCATATACACCAACACAAACAGCACGTGAGTTGTTATCCCACCAGGAGTAAGCAGAGGGGAAGGATCACCTCCACCGACTTGTTGGCAGTGCTCTGCCTGAATGGGGCCCAGGAGGCTGGTGGCTGTCTTTGCCTTAGGGGCACATCACTGGCTCAGCGTCAACTCAGTGTGGACCAAGACCTACAGGTCCTCTCCTACAAAGCTGCTTTTCAGCCAGATGGCCCCAGCCTGCCCCTGCTGCCAGGGTCAAAACTTGGCATATCCCCTTGTTCAACTTATCAAAGTTTCTGTTGGCTCATTTCTCCAGCCTGTTGAGTACTCTCAAATGGTAGTGCGTTCCTCTGGCTTATCAGTCACGCTTTCAGTTTTGTATCACCCACAAACATGCTGAGAGTCCATTCTCCTCACAGAACCAAGCCAGTCATCTCATCAGAGAAGGCTGTCAGGCCGAACAGTTGATTGCCACTTTACAAATCCACACTGACTACTCTGGATCACCTTCTTGTCTTTAGCATGTTTGCAAGTGGTTTCTGATAGGATGTCACAGTAGTGGAACATTTTGTTGGAGGAAAATGCAGAATTGTCAGTCCTGGATATGACGGAATGTAGTTCTCATTCATAGTAATAAAATAATAATGAAACTGAAGACTGAAACACGTTGAGTCGTAGTTCTGACCGATGGCCTGTCACAAATTGGAAGGGCATTGAAGTGTTTGGGCGGGTCCAGAGGAGGGCCACAAAGATGATCAGAGGGCAGGACCAGCTCTGCTATGAGGACAGGCTACAATATTTGGGACTCTTCAGCCTGGAGAAGAGAAGGCTTTGAGGAGACCTTATAGGAGCCTTACAATATCTGAAGGGGACCTACAGGAAGGCTGGGGAGGGACTATTGACAAGGTCTTGCAATGCCAGGACAAGGGGCAATGGGTTTAAACTGGAAGAGGGGAGATTGAAACTGGATGTTAGGTGGAAGTTCTTTCCAGTGAGGGTGGTGAGACACTGGCACAGGTTGCCCAGGGAGGTTGTGGCTGCTCCCTCCCTGGAGGTGTTCAAGGCTAGGTTGGAGGAGGCCTTGAGTAACCTGTACTACTGGGAGGTGTCCCTGCCTATGGCAGGGGGGTGGGACTAGATGATCTTTGAGGTCACTTCCAACCTTATCATACTATGATTCTATAAATGTCCTTGTCCCTCAGGTAGGATGTACCTATACATCTCACATGTTTTGATTGATCATAAGCACTTCACTATCAGTGCAGAGGACTTGATTCAAAGAACAGCTGTGACTACGAAAACGAGTAATGTGTCATTCCATTGTGGGAGGTCAGTTGTTTTGCAAATGAAGAATGAAATTGTAATCAATTATCTAAACTCTTTTCAGTCAGGAGCTATGATTTCTTGTTTATTTTAATGCACATTTTTTCATAAAGCCATAAGAGTTGTGGCTGACTAAGAGTTTTAGTGTGCAATGCAGGGTAGTCTTTTATAGAGCTTTTTTAAGAAGGTTTGGATTTAGAGGCTGCATTTTAAGACAACTGTTGGCAAACCATAATACCTGCACCGAAGATTGTCAACTGCCTGTAAAAATAGTACAGTTTATAGGAGAGTGATCAAATTTAAATAGATAAGTAAATGGACTGTAATTGTAAAATTAGACAGACCTGTAGGTAAGAAAATAGAATTTAATTTTCAACCACTGCTTTCAAACAGTAACAACAATGCCTGAACTTTAGCAGTTCCAGGGAGGAGGCATCTACAACCTCTCTAGGCAACCTGTTCCAATGTCTCACCGCTCTCACAGTAAAGAATGTATTCCTTACATCTAACCTGAATCTATCTTTTCTCAGTTTGAAAACATTACTCTTAACCCTGTCACTACTCCCTGACAAAGAGTCCCTCCCTATTTTTGCTGTAGGCCCCCTTTAAGTACTGGAAGACTGCTGTAAGGTCTTTCCATAGCCTACTCTAGACTAGATAATCCCAACTCTCGCAACCTATCCTCATAGGGAGGGTGCTCCAGCCTTCAGATCATCTTTGTAGCCCTCCTCTGAACACACTTGAGCAGGTCCATATTTTATGCTGGGTGCCCCAGAGCTGGACACAGTACTAAGAGTGGGATCTTATCAGAGTGGAAGAGAGGGAAAGAATCACCTCCTTCAACCTGATGTTATTCTATTTATCAATGACCAGTAACTCTTTATTTGATATGGCCCTGAGTGGCCCCTGAAGTCTTAAAAAGTGGTGGATTATCAGGCACTTTCTAGACACACCAATTTTTTTTTTTTTTAACTGAATAATGTTTAAATAATGTAGGTATTTCATCTTAGCATTCCTCGAAATTTCTTGGACGTGCAACATCTCCCACTGGTGACTGGTTACTTCTTATCTTATTTGCTTTCTCCATAAGATCAGCCAACACCTTGATACGAAAGATCCACTGACATACTGCCTGCAGTGGATGACAAACTTGTTCATCTCCTTGGCCAGGCATACAAATGCTAAATCCACTTTTTCCCCCCTCTCTTAGCTTTAACTTTCTGATAAGAAAGTTAGATGATATTAAGAAGTCCTGGGATATCAGATACAGGAAAAACAGATACTTTGAAGATGAGGGTATTAGGAAAGAAATATTTCTCTGTAGCATCCAAATCATGAATAGAAAGATTAATAAATGTAATTTTTACTGGAACAGGGGAAGTCAGATGGAATTTGACAAGCCAGAGGGACCTAACTGTCTAAATCAAATATTGGTATGATGGTGAATTGCTGAAGAAATATAATTCTAGGCTGTAGCCATCAAAAGTCTTTCCTAGAGAGAAGCAGAGGCACTAAGTCATCATGGGTTCAATTCAGTTGCCTAAATTCAAGCAGTCCTTGCCATGAACTGAGGTATCTGAGACTTCTTCATGAAGATGATATATTTGATAATAGATTGTGCCTGACTTATGAATGGCAATGGGAAACTAAATAAACTATCACCTCGTATTGCAGTTGTCACAGATGTTTAAGCAACTAAAGTATATTCTGGGGTTTATATCTTTTTAGGTTCATTGACTACAATAAAGAAAAGAAAGAGAATGGAGTGCAACAGCAGAACATGTTGTTAACTTGATCTTTCAGCAGTAGCAAAACTGTTTGCTTAGGCTCTCAACTCTTCAAATACTTAATTTCATTCCTCTGCAACAAAAAGGTTTGAGGTTTTGTGTTTGGTTTTCTTTTTCTTTTCTTGAAGTAAAACTTTGTTCTAAAAGCAAAAAAAAAAAAATGTTTAATGTGTCTTGTCAAATTTTTTTTGGCTGTACTTAAATGAAACTGCATCCTCTCAGGGGCACTTCTATCCCATTAGGAAGTAAAAAAATGTTTAAAGTTCATGAATGCTGCTTTGATGTTTATTTTAATAAATGGATATATGCCAAAATGAATTTAAATACAGTTTATATTGTGCTTCGTGAGCTGGCTGCATGAGTTCATGAAAGCTTCACTCAGGCTTTTGCAAGAGCATGGGAAAGAGAAGACAAATCTCCTAATCTTTCCCAAGACTTAACTTTCCAAATGTCAGTAATGTCCATCATGCATGTTCATACTCAACGACCACAAGCACAGGCTGTTTATGTGCACACCCAAATGAGGACTGCTATCATCAGGTTATCTGTCTCCCTACATCTAAAATATGAAACTTGACAAGTTTATACAGATGTGTTTCTAATATATTTTCTTGGGAGGAAAGGGGGGAAAAAAAGAACATCCACAGGACAGTCCAGGTCAGCCTTACTTAGGTATCTTCTAGCCTGTATTGGATATTCTAGGCCTTTAATGACACACATCCTAAGGTCAGAAGCACTTTTTGTTGCAGAGAATCTCATGCTTGCTATAAGGCAATAATGTGGAAGGAAAAGAGAGTGTCCATATTCAGTGATCATATTGTTTTACTTATTTGAACATTTGCTTTGGAGCAGCTGCTATACTTTCTCCTGTTTTTCAAATCTGGTGTCATCCTGATAAAAGGTCAACTGACTGCAACTGGCCTGTGAAAATGACACTCCCTGTGTCAATATACAAAAGATTCTTCTCCACTTTTCTTCGCACTTTTGCCAGAACTAGCCAAAATCTGCCTATGAATTCATGAGCTCACTTCAGACTCCTGTTGTTTCTGGAGAAAACATTCCTCACCCCAAGGGTCACATTGTAGTAGTAAGAATGTTGAAAATGAAACATATGGAAGAAGAGAAAAATCATTTTAATATTGTTTACATTAGGAACCTATTATCCCAAATTAATAATGAATTCTGGTCAACACAGGTTGTACAGAGCCACCACAAACTTCCATTATTTTAGAGAAGAACTTCCAGAAGATGAGTTACACAATGCGAGGAGAGAAAAAGCCCACCTCTTTGTTTTGTCTGATTCCGTTTTAATAGAGAGCAATAGGTGAGTCTCTTCTGAGAGGCATGGGGAAGTGTCCATCTGGCAACCTGACTCACTCTTTAAAGAGGTAAGAGAGCAAACCTGATAAAGAGCAAACCTCTTTATCAGGTTTGCTCTCTTACCATCCATCAGTGATGCCACCTGGAGATTACCAATCTTTGTACGTACCACTGACTCTTGTCCACTGCTGCTGTTTCACATGGGCACCAGTGATTCAACCAGGAACAATCTGAAGATGAAATCCAACCCAAGAAGTCACGTGTCCTAACAATGAGGAAGGCAGGCAAAAATGTCAGGCGGCCTGCATGTTTGAAAAGAGCAATCCTGAACACTTCTTGTCACAAAAAGGAGGCCTGCAAAGGGTAGAAGCAAGGACAGATATCCTAGGAGAAATACAGAGAAATTGAGTAGCCAGAGAACAAGTCAGGAAAGCTAAAACTCATATAGGATTACATTTGGCCAAGGAGATCAGGTGCAATAAGAATCACCTTCTATAGGTATGTCAGTGATAAAAGAAAGACTAGGGAAGAGGTGGGACTCTCCAGAAAGAAATGGGGACCTGGTCATCCAGGATAAGGAGAAGGGTGAGGTGCTCAGTAACACTTTTGCCTCTGTCTTCACTAGCAAGGGGTCTAACCACACAGTCCAAGTTACAGAAGGTAAAAGCAAGAGCTGCGAAAATGGAAAAACTCCCATTGTAAGTGAAGATCAAGTTCAAGACTACCTAAAGAATCTGGAGGTGCACAAGTCTATGTGATCTGATGAGATCCATCTGTGGGTCCAGAGGGAACTAGCAAATGAAATTGCTAAGCTGCTTTCATCGTCTTTGAAAAGTCATGGCAATCTGGAGAAGTTCTCATTGACTTGAAAAAGGGGAAACATAGCTTCCATTTTCAAAAAGGAAGACTCAGGGAGCTACAGGTCAATCAGTCTCACCTTTGTGCCTGGCCAGACCATTCTTCCTTCCTAGAAAGATTACTAAAGCACATGAAAGATGAGCAGGTGATTGGTGGCAGCCCTTTACCAGGGGGAAATTGTGCCTGACAGTGTATCTGGGCTGGTGCAAAGTGTTTCACACTGCCCTCCACAGCATCCTGATATCTAATTGGAATGGCATGAATTTGATGTGTGAAACTGTCAGTGAATTAGGGAACTGGCTTGATGATCACACTCAAAGATCATTGGTCAATGATGATGGTCATATGGTTTCATGTCAAAGTGAAGACAAGTGATGAATGGTGTTGCTCAGGGACCAGTGCTGTTTCACATCCTTTTCAGCAGTATGGACAGTGGAATCAAGTGCACCCTCAGAAAGTTCACTGATGACACAGAGCTATGTGGTATAGTCAACATGCTGGAGGGAAGGGATGCCATGCAGAGGCAGCTCAGCAGGCTGGAGAAGTGAGCAAATGCCAACCTCATGAAGTTCAACAAAACCAAATGTAACATCCTGCACCTGTGTCAGAGCAATCCCAAGTACAAATGCAGACTGGATGATAAATGGGTAGAGAGCAGTCCTGAGGAGAAGGACTTGGGAATTCTGGTTGATGAGGAGCTAAACATGAGCTGGCAAAGTGTGCTTGTGGCCCAGGAAGCCAAGCATGTCCTAAGCTGTATCAAAAGAAGTATGGCCAGCAGGTTGAAAGAGGTGATTCTGCCACTCTGTTTTTGTGAGAGTGGAGTACCTTGAGTGCTGTGCCTAGCTCTGGAGCCCACAACACAACAAGAACATTCAGCTGTTAAAAAGGGCCTAGAGAGGGGCCACAAATATGACCAGAGGGCTGGAGCACCTCTCCTATAAAGATATGTGTTGATATTTGGAGTTGTTCAGCCTGGAGAAGACAAGGCTCTGGGAAGACCTCATGGCAGCCTTACAGTATTTGAAGGAGACCTACAGAATAGCTGGAGAGGGACTTTTTGCAAAGCCTCATAGTGATAGAATGAGGACTAATGGCTTCAAAGTGGAATAATAATGTTTTAGATTAGACAGTAGGAAGAAATTCTTCCCCATGAGGGCAGTAAGGCACTGGAACAGGTTGCCCATAGAAACTGTGGAGGCTGCAACTCTGGAGGTGTGCAAAACCAGGTTGGATGGGACCTTCACTAACCTGGTCTAGTAGGAGGTGTCTGTGTCCATGCCCATGGCTTGAGGGTTGGAACTACATGATCCTTAAGGTCTCTTCCAACCCAACCCATTCTATGATTCTACGAATTGCCATAGTTTTTCACTTGCTTTAATGACCACGGTTTTCTGGTCATGCCTCAAAGCAACTAGAACAAAAACTTACTGTGCTGGAGAGTGTGTAGGAAAAAAAGCCTGGAAAGCTGTGTAGAAAAAAAAGCCTGGAAAGCTGTGGAAGGATGCTGACATCAGGAAAGTGGGAAGAAGGGAGGCTGAAGGCAAAGTTGCCAAAAGGAAAAGAGAAACCAGGCTGCTATTGCAGAAAAACCTCTGGTGAGCCACATCTACTTCCACTACTGATATTACGCACTCATTTATATTCATGACAAAACCCCAACCAACTAAATCCCCAAAACTCCACCACATTCTGGCAGGAAAGGGTGAATGAAAACAATAAAGGGCTTTCCCAAGCATGAAAAGGACTCCCTCGTGCAGTTATTTGTCTGAGGAAGTCTAGAAGTAATTACATTTTAATTGGACATAATCTTATTAGAACAGGGACTAGCTAATGTAGTAAATTAAATAAATATAATCAAATTACTTCCTAATTACCTTACAATCTTAATAAGGAATTCACAGTCAAATTAGGGTGTTTCAGGCAATTAAAGACTTCCTAATTCAGAAAAAAATCCAGCTGGCACTTGAAAAGGAATATTGGCTTTACAGTGCAAAACGTAACCTTACTCCTGGTATTTGTTTGCTACCATATATTTTTTTTTTAGTTTTCAAGAGGCAGGGATTAGAATCGTAGAATCAGTCAGGGTTGGAAAGGACCACAAGGATCACCCAGTTCCTAGCCGCCTGAGTTCTAGTCTGGGTCATTTTACAAAGTGTGGCAGGCGGGTAACTCCCAAACCATCACACCTCTTCAGACAGAGAAGGTAAATGCAGACCTACATTGGAAGAAATCTAAAATCATCTAAGAGAATAATGTCAACTGGTTTAAAATTCTGACCTCAAGCAGCAATTACTTCCAAATGACCATTTTTCTCTGATTCATTGCACTGTAAGAACAAGATTGAAGAAGTCATACTTGTGACATTAAGTACAATGACCTCTTCTTTATTTCTGTTTGTTGTAGCACCTCCCTATATCAACACCAGCAAATTTTAATCTCTCTAGGCTTCACCTTTCCATATCTTTTACTGAAAGTGGTTATGAGAATAATTTGATATCACATTGATAGGTAAATTTAAAAATTCAGAATAAAATTGTGTGGATTCTAACCATCATTGAAGCACACTGAATTTTGGTGCAAGACCGAAATTCACTCAGGACCCTTTACCACTACCTACATAAAACAATCGTCTCAATATAGGCTCCAAGAAGAGAGTAGGTGTGCTATGTATTGTTGTCTTATAATCAATTATACTAAGTAGAGGTGTGTAAAATATAACAGTTGCACAGGAGACAATCAGTCTCTTGCAAAATATTATAAGAATTTTCTACTGCCATAGCATAAGGCTCCAGCATTCTTTCAATGACACTAACCAGAGTGAAAACACAGACAGATAATGGCAAATAATATAAAACTTTACCAGACTAAGAAAATAAGACTAGTCCTGTAAATCATGATGGGCCTATCCCAGAAGAGAAAGTGAAAACTGTTAGCAGCATTTAAAGTTGTCCCTCTGCAGAAGTTAAATAGAAAGCTAGGCTGCACTGTTGCTGCTAGAGCACACCAACTTTACCCACAGTAGACAAATGGCAAGTAGCACCTCAACAAAATCCAGAAACTTAGTAGAAATACATAGAAGGTAAAAATCTCTCTCCTAGGATCCAACTAACTCAAAATACAATAATGGACTGGAAAGGCCAAATATACAGCTGAGCTCACTCTCTATGCCGTTCTTATTGGCAAACATCCAACTGGCATTTTGAGAGCAAAAAAACAAAAACAAAACAAAACAGAATGAAACAAAAACAAACCCCACCCCAAAATAAACATTTTGAATGCAGTTGTATTACAGAGATGAAAACCTTTTTTTTTTTTTTTTAAATTGTAAAGTCATTCTCCTTCCATTAAACCTCTTGAATTAAATTTCTCCACAAGTACAGTTCTCAAAGAGCAAAACTCTGGGTAATCTTCACCTCTGCCAATGAAAAGACATATGGTTTGCTCAGTTGTGAACCTGCATCATGGGAACCTTATTTTGAGTTGAAAAGAATCTTTCTAAAAGCAAGAATGTGAGGAGGCCTTGGTAGCTGACCTGAAACAGAATCTTCCTCGCTTGGAAATATTTACAATATTTCATACTGTGAAATGAAGTTCCACAGGATTCTCTTGCCACATCACTCTTCCTGGTTCCTTCTCTCCTGTGTAGTCACCTGCACCATGAGATATACATCTATGTTCAAGCATTTTTTTCTGATCAATAAAGTAACTTTTTATTTCATTTTGCTTTTTCAGACTGCCTCTTTTCTAGTACTTTCAATAATACTGTTTCAAGGTTAAAAGAGAATGGCTTGTAGTTTGTCACTTATAATCAAGGTTTTGTCTGTAGTCTGAAAAGCCAGTATCACCTCTTTATTAAAAGGGCTTAGTCTAGCTAAGACTGAATGTCTTTCCTTCACTGTGCAGAACTCTCTAAGCACATAATTTGTAATGCCTGGATTTGTCACTGAAGTAAACTGCAGGTATGCTACATAAGCAATGTAAAGTGCTTTTACCACACATCAAACTGTTGGGTTTTTTTTTCAGTATGTTAAGCTTTGTTTGTCTCTTTACTTCATCACCCTGGTGACACTGCATTCACTAGGAAAATGGCATTTATGGTACTGCTGTGACTCCAGCAAGAGAATGCAGAAGAAGTCCTTCAGTTGGTGTTAACAGGATTTTTTACAATGCATAGCAGGATTCCCTTTGCTGAGGAGGACAGAGCCACAGCATAGAGATAATCATTCCCTCCTATGTGCTGGGTTGGGCTACTGGGGGGCTCGGGGGCAGCTGGGCCAAACCCCACACTGAGGATATTTTTACAGGCACCACTTTCCTCCTCCGCACTGACTTCCTTCTCCCTCCAGCAAACACCATGAGCATATTCAGGGATCAAGGTAAAGAGAAAAACAGAGCAACATGAGATGGGGAGAGATGAGTGACATATCTACCACGAACCTTTGTGAGCCCTGGGCAACACCAGTTGTGGTTGGCTGCCAACTCGACAGACCTTTATCCAGTTGGCATTTTTTCTGGTAAAGTTACACCATGAAAGGTGAAGAATAATCTATTTTTTTAAATTTTATTTTACTTTATTTTCAAGGGTGGGGTGTTATTCTTACAAGTTTTCTTCCAGGCCTGTTATGCTCAAGGCATCCAGCTCCTAAGATATTAAAGATACTTGACCATTTCCTTAACATGGTTGTTCATCTGAGGTGAGACTAGACCAGAAACGTTCCTCCCAGAGCTTTTACAATCTCCACATGATATTTACATATTTTTTTAAGATGTTAGAGAAAAGTATTAGAAGTATCTGTACTGTAACATTTAAACATAACTGCAGTATTGGCTGGCATACAGAAATAAAATGTTTTCTTTTGTTACGCTAAGGGCTTGAGGTTTTTTGGCTGAGGTAGCAGGGGAACTGGAACTCACATTTTGTCCAGAGGTTTTTCCACAATACTAGATGCTACTAGACCAGATGCTAGAGGTAGAATTCATTTTCCTAACCATGGGTATTTTTGTTTGAGGTACTCAATTCATTTTCCTAACCATGGGTATTTTTGTTTGAGGTACTGTTTGAGGTACTCTAGAGAGATAAAAAATCCTCCACAAAGGACTAGCAGCTTGGTGCAGAGCCCACTAGAAATCCATTCCTTGCTGGTACAGCTGCTGCTATAGCCACTGGAGAATCAGCAAAGTACACCATTGCACCTAGAATAACACTAAACATTCATGGCTAGGCAAACATACCCTGCCCAATATATATCTCTTTTGGGTAGTGGAGACTTTCACATTGGGTTTACAGCTATGAGACAAGACCTCCATGTATTCCATGTCTCACTGAAGAGGGCTAGATCCTCATATATGGCTAACCAACTTGAACTCCACATAACTGCTGGCTCTAATAGAAGCTTAGACATCTTCTGCATAAGAAAACATTTACAGATTTCTTAACTGAGGTATTTTGGTCACAACCTGAATCCTACCCTAAATGACTTTTATTGCTTTAGGGCAACAGTAGCATTCCTAGAGGTTTTACCTTGGATTATGCATAGAATCATAGAATCATTTTAGTTGGAAAATACCTCACACAATTGTTCTTGCCCCATTGATCCAGCCTGGACACCAATCTCGTGTAGACCTTTCCTACCCTCCCAAGTTAGTGTCACCAGCCAAGTTACTGAGGGTGCTCAATCCATTCATCCAGGTTACTGATAAAGATATTAAAGAGAACTGCTCTCAGTACTGAGCCCTGGAGAACACCATGTTTGACTGGGTTCCAGCTGGATTTAACTCTATTCACCACCATCCTTTGGGCCCAGCCATCCAGCCTTTTTGTCTTGCTTTGAGCTTTCCAGCTACAGTCTGTACAGCTTTATGTCCCATCTACTGGGTTGATGAAAAGCTCAACATGAGCCTGCAGTGTGCACATGCAGCCCAGACAGCCAACCAAGTCCTGGGCTGCATCAAGAGACGCGTGGGCAGCAGGGCAAGGGAGGGGATTCTGACCCTTTACTCTGCTCTTGTCAGACCCCACCTGGAGTACTGTGTGCAGTACTCAGCACAGGAAGGACATGGAAGTGTTGGAGCAGGTCCAGAGGAGGGCCACAAAGATGATCAGAGGGCTGGAGCAGCTCTGCTATGAGGACAGATTGAGAGAGTTGGGACTCTTCAGCCTGGAGAAGAGAAGGCTTCGAGGGGACCTGATAGTAGCCTTCCAGTATCTGAAGGGGGCCTACAGGAAGGCTGGGGAAGGATTATTTACAAGGTCCTGCAATGACAGGACAAGGGGCAATGGGCTTAAACTGGCAGAGGGGAGATTTAGACTGGATGTTAGGAGGAAGTTCTTTACAGTGAGGGGGATGAGATACTGGCACAGGTTGCCCAGGCAGGTTGTGGCTGCTCCCTCCCTGGAGGTGTTCAAGGCCAGGTTGGAGGAGGCCTTTAGTAACCTGTACTAGTGGGAGGTGTCCCTGCCTATGGTAGGGGGTTGGAACTAGATGATCCTTGAGGTCCCTTCCAACTTTACCATTCTATGATTCTACTGGACTGTCTTCAGTGTCTTCCTCAATGACTTTAATGCCCTGCCAGTGGCTGCACTTAGATGAAACTTTATCTAACATACATTTTCTCCCAGCATTGTTACAGAACAAATTCTTTCCCAGTTGGTATTTAACTGTACAATCACATCCTCTAAGATCAATGTTATGCAGCTCAGCTTTTAGCTGTTCATCTCTTTTGTAATGTTGATATCATTATATCAACTTTTGGCTACTCACCTTTCTTTATCCAACACAAAGTTCTCAAATGTTGTGTGCACTTTCATGCTTTAGTCTGTCTTGCTGCAGCATAACTTTTTGCCTCTAGGCCTAATTCTTTTGAATTAAGGGCACTGCTTCAGTCCTCTAGTCCATGCTGTGCACACAGCTGTCATTTGCAAAGCCCAGCCAAACAATGTAATCCATTGCTGATATTGCCTTCTCTCTCACCTCCCTACTCAGAAATTGCTAAACTTATTCTGGAACTACACACAGCAAAGAGATGAGCTCTTTCTTATTTTAGGTCAATATTCTTTTGTTTTGTGTTGTCTTGCATACTTGCAGTGTCAGAGCCTTCTCCATACATCATCAGCTTCAGTCTGAAGGGAGGGGTAGAAGTATCTTAATTTTCTTAGAAAATTCTAATGTCTCTTAAGGGTTAATTCTATTTGCTAGTGTGAATCGGCACATCTGCCTCTCCTGCTGGCATCCAAACCAAATCTAATTAACCACAACAATGTCCTGATGACTGAGAGCTATTAAAAGTAATCATTAAAAATCCACCACCAGACATAGACTTCTTGCTTTCATGCTATAACTCACTGGTTGAGTAAAGCTTCTCCGTATTTCATGAATGTCAAAGCTAACAAAGCTGTTACCCACACCAGTCTTTCTCAGGGTGTTGCTTTCATCACCATAAAACTGACTCTCTATTATTTCTTATTAAGCAGTTTCAGAAAGGCATTTCACCACAGGAGCATGACTCGTTTCCATCTGAAATAATTTATCCTGAACATAACTCAAGGTATTATGCTTCCAAAAATTTCCAGGCTGTTGATTCCATAAAACAGAGACAGAACTGCTTAAAAACCTTACTGTGGCAGGGTTACACACTCTATGACACAAAGCACAGGTATCATTCTATTTACATTTCTTTAAAGCTGGTAAAGAGTTGAACACCTACCAATGTCTGCATGTCACTTAATAGCAGAGTTAATCCACCCATTTAACAATGGTGTTCTGATTAGACTCAACAAAGGCACTTAGCACTCTCCCATGATGACATATGAGACTTGTAATTTTGATCCTCCAATGAGGCTATAGTAAATGATGTGTTATTTAGTATGCAAGTTCTGGTCCCCAAACAGCCATCTATTTGTGAGAAGCATCTCTGTGTTGAAGCATCATGCTACTGGTTTGTGCAGTGAGTACCAGAGGCAAAAATATGCCACAAGATGATGCGCAGAGAAGTCTCACTAAACTATTATGCAATATATTGACAGATATTTAAAATCCTATTTTTATAACCCCTTTGGATATTTTACTCACTCCATGGCAGGTGAAGCAGCTCTAAGATTAGCGTTAATTAGTAATTTACCGTCAGTGACATAAGTTCATTTCTTGCTCTGTTATTTACAGAACACCTGACATTTTTGTAGAGTCTGATCCAAAATTAACCAGAAAAATCAGTTAGCAGTCTTTTAAAAATTTGTATTGCAAACATAATGTTCCAGGCCTGATCATACCTGCCACTCTAGATGGGCATGCATATGAATCCTTATAACACCTCGCTGAATCAGTAATGTCTTATGCAATGGTAGTGAAGCACCTTCCTACTTCCAATTGTGGTCTCTTAGTTCACCATACTCAGCTTTTCCTGGTTCAGTTAGCCCCACTATAACAAGTTATACCAGGAGTAAAATCAAAAGACAAAGAGTCAAGGAAATAATATCATCTTTTTCTCTGTCTGAAATTAAGAATTTCAATTGCATTTACTTTCGTTATAGCTCCTTCTGGGTTATTTTTTTGTGAGTAAATCTTACACACTAGTAAGATTTGTTTGGTTTTTTAATTATTTTTTTTTTCTATTTGTCTGAGGTTTTTTTACTGTCATGAAAGTCTTCTCAAATTAGCAGTTTGCTTGCTCACTGTTAACAGTTTTCTTAGTGTACAAATGATCAGCTGTAATGCCTGCGTGAAGCAATTCAACTGTTTTCTGGATATGGCATAAATTGCCATCCTTTAGTCACAGCATAAACATTTCAGCAGGCAGAGTAGAAATGAGGGCACCCCAGTGTTTTTAAAACAATACATTCTGTGAGATATTTTGGTATCACTTAGTCAGAATTTTTAAAAGAAATAATAAAATGCTATTTGCAAAATTCTTTGCTGGAGGGACAGAGTCCCTTCTACTGTAGGAGAAGATCAGGTTCATGGCCACCTGAGGAAACTGAACATGCACAAGTCTGTTTGACCTGATGAGATACATTGCAGAGTCTGAGGGAATTGGCTGATGTGGGTGCCAAGCCACTCTCTGTGATATTTGAAATGTCGTGGCAGTCAGATGAGGCCCCTGGTAATTGGAAGAAGGGAAATACTACACCAATTTTAAAATAAGGTAGAAAGGAGGACCATGGGAACTACCAAACTGTCAGCCTCATCTCTATGCCTGTGAAGATCATGGAAATGATCCTCCTGAAAACTCTGATACAGCAGGTGGTGGATAGGGAGGTGATTTGAGATATCTTATCTCTGCAAAACCTAAAATACTTATGGTTAATTTGGAACAGGACATTGTCTTTACAACATTCTTTAACCAACGCTGTATAAGTAACTGCGTGCAGATGCTGCACAAATTACATATTTCTGATCATCAATGAAAATTATTTATGGCACATTATGGAGCCATTTGATAAACAATTTTCATCTTCAAGTTTTTTGAAGCAGCCTTGAAGAAGATCTCCTGCTTCATTACACCTAGGCTGGCTACAGAGTGTATATAATGTATATGTGTATGTAAGGTATATGTGTATAAAGTGTATATGTGTATATAGTATGTATGTGTATATATAGTGTATATAGTGTATATAGTGTATTTTCTGACCTTGTTATAGTCCCTCCTCTTTATCTTCAACTATCATTTTTATTATATGGAAGAGCACTGAGCAATTCCAGATGTTCTGAAATCTGAGGGGAAATCCTATAAGATATGAATGCTTCTTTATTTGTTTACTTTTCAGACAGAAATGGTTTCAAATTATCCATTTTATAATTATGTCTATTTACTGATTAACTATTATTTATGATAATTTACTTTCAGTTGATTAAAAGCTGACTTTTTCAAATATTTGTTTGGAGATACTTAAGTTTAATCAGCAAGTAAGATTTCTAGCAATAGATTATGATTTTTCTGTCAATGCAAAATAAATTTCACTGCCATTATCACAGTATTTTCAATTCTTTTTGCTTGGTGCTAAACTTAGCCATTTTACTGAAGAAAAGAAATTGCACATTACTTGAGATTCCAGTAGCTTCTTGATAGTACCATTAGCATCTGTTAGAATCTCCTGTAAGGACACAGACACCTGAGTCACTGAATTCTCATCTGTGGATGTGTGTGCAGTTAGGTGCACAACTAGGAAGGTTTCAACCTCTTGTTCCAGTGAGGATCAGGTCCACAAATCTTGAAACAGGTGAGAGCTGTTCTCTTAGCTAAAACTGTAATTCAGAAGTTTCTCTTTTATTAGGTGTGAGGAATGTGAGAGCTGAGTTCAAACAAAAATTAGGTAACCATTCAATGACTGGATTTTGACCCCCACCAGTTGCTGCTGTGGCAGGTGATCCAGCACTGTTCTAACTGTGAAATAACTCCCATTCCTAGCACCTCTGTCATCTAATTAGCATTTTACTGAAGACTCCATATGATGATCAGGTAGTAAGGTGGAATGCAAACTGGTTGAAGGAAAGAAGTCAGAGAGTTATGGTCAGTGGGATGGAGTTTGGTTGGAGGCCAGTAGCTAGCTCAGGGGTCAGTACTGGGACCAGTACTGTTCAATATATTCCTTAACAATCTGGACAAGGGCACAGAGTGCACTGTCAGCAAGTTTGCCCATGACACAAAACTGAGTGGGGCGGCTGACACACCAGAGGATTGTGCTGCCATTGAGTGAGAGACAGGTTGGAGAGTTGGGCAGGGAGAAAATGTGTGAAGTTCCACAAGGGCAAGTGTAGAGTCTTGCACATGGGAAAGAACAACCTCAGGTATCAGTATAGGCTGGGAACTGACCTATTAGAGAGCAATGGAGGGGAAAAGGACCTGGGGGTCCTAGTGGATGGAAGGTTGACCATGAGGCAGCACTGTGCTCTTGTGACCAAGAAGGACAGTGCCATCCTGGGGTGTATTAGAAGGGCTGTGGTTAGTAAGTCAAGAGAGGTTCTCCTGCCCCTCTACTTTGCCCTGGTGAGGCTCATCTGGAATATTGTGTCTAGTTCTGGGCCTCTCCGTTCTAGAAGGACATGGAACTACTTGAAAGGGTCCAGTGCAGTTCCACAAAAATGATTAAGGGAGTGGAATGTCTCTTTTACAAGGACAGACTGAGGGAGCTGGGGCTCTTTATCTTGGAGAGGAGGAAATTGAGAGATGACCTCATCAATGTTTATAAATGTGTAAAGGGTGAGCGCCAAGAGAAAGGAGCCAGGCTGTTCTGGGTGATGCCCAATGACAAGGGGCAACGGGTGGGATTTGAGGCATAGGAAGTTCCATGGAAATATGAGGAAGATTTTTTTCACTGTGAGTGTGACAGAACCCTGGAACAGGCTGCCCAGGGAGGTTGTGGAGTCTCCATCTCTGAAGATATTCAAGACGCATCTGAATGCCTTCCTGTGTGATCTATATGTGATCACACTCCAGTAGGTGGGTTGGATGAGATGATCTTCCAGCCTCTAGCATTCTGTGATTCTATGATATGACCACAGATGCTTCCTTAGGCAGCTCAATTTTCAGGAAAGTGTGGAGTTTCTAGTTTTTTCTCAGCAATGGCTACCTTGACAATCTGAGGTCAACTCGGTTATCCAAACACAAATGCTGTGCTATTTGAGATACCACGGTTTCCTGAGACAGCCACCCAGAGCAGGTTGGTATCACATAAGACCTGTGAGATCCCAGAGTAACTCGGGAATGATATCTGGAGGTCAGGTAGAAGGCTATCTCAAATACATCTGGCTAGATATTGCAGCCTACAGTGAGCTGTAAATGGCTCAGATTGCATTAGCAAGTTGAAGCTTGTGTTAAACATCTCTGCATTAGTAGCAATCAAAAAAAGAATGATAGAAACAGAAAGAGGATCAAAATAATCTGAAGCAAATACGGTGGTTTAGCAATTTCCTGAAGTTTTGAGATGAGAGGCTGATCCCATGGAATTTTCACTGATTCAATCCAAGAATAATAAACCATCTTTCCTGACACAGAGGATGAGCAGATATAGAATCAGTGACCCATCGGCTCTTTAGTCTTCCTGTAACGCTTTGTTCTTTAAAGACCTTACTTATTTACAGTCTCCAGGGTTTGCTCTGCATCAATTTCAATAATCTTTAATTAAAACTGAGCTGATCCCATAAAAGCTGTGGATATTATCATTGAAATTTGCACCACTGATTTAGCAAAGCACATTGTTTGCTTTTGACTTCGTAATTCATGAGATCCAAGGAACTGGTGGCAATTCATAAAAATTAACATGAGTGGCCTTGCCTGTAGGCAAGCAATACTTTATAAAGCCTCTAATAGTTTCAGTTCAAAGGTAACTGCCAGAGAGATTCTCACACTGTCCTTGACATGCTGTTTGTTCTCCAGATTTTCAATGGGTGACAGTGATTCATCTTCTTATTTACCCAGATGTCTGAAAGCCTTGGAGTGCAGATGGAGAGAGCTGCATTTGACCTTCCAGTCTGGGCACTGACAGTACCTAGAGGGTTCAAGAGAGAGTGGGTTTGAAACTCTTCGTAGTTCTTTCCCAAACCAAATGCAAGATTTAAAGGTGATACTGCTACTCTGGCATCCCTGATCAGTGCATGATTGCCCTGAGAGTGGCCCAGGCTAAGCTGCACATCTTGCTGAAGAGAGTAAATAAACTCAAGACACACAGCAGGATTTAGTGCAATAAAACTTTTCACATTTTTTTTAAAGAGACCCTACACGACCTGGTGAAGATGCATTGGACAGCATTTAAAAACACAATTATTGCCTCCCTGCCAAAGAACACTCCCCAAGATACACTTTCACAAGAACATGTTCAAGCCTCACAGCCATTCTCATCCAGCGCCATAAGTTTATCCATATGGTTGATGATGTCAAATATTAACAGACCACAAGCATAGCCAAATTTGCTTCACTCTTTTGTTTTCATCCAGTTTTGCTGCTAGTAAACTGTGGTATGCTATGAGAAGTTAGTAAAATTTAACTTGGATTTCTAGACATTCCAATCTTGGGGCTGCCTGAGAAGCAACGACAGTGGACCTCAAGGATTACTTACTAATGTGTGGAATAAGAACCTCTACTGATGTATAGTTCAGATTTAGTCTGTGGTAGATTTTCTGATGTATTGATTTCACAGCCAAATATTTGTTATTAGAATCCAAATTCATTAATTATTAAGAGATCACATTATTTTCTTTCTTATACTTTCCTGGGGTTTTAATGGCAACTGGTCACTCAGGAGAGACAGTGACTACATACGGACATGCTCCACCTGTTTGCAGGATGATGGAAATTTAGGAAAGGCCTGTTTATAAACCATCAGTACCATCTCCAAGAATGTGTAGGGGCAAGTAAAGCTATCATAGCTTGTATAAACCATTACTATTTCATTTTTCATGTATATGTTGAATCACTAAGTAGTTTTAACTGAGCCCATGTTTGGCAGAGATGTTATTTGTTAATTTTATTTATGTAAAAAGTCCTTTGCCCAGAATAAAAATGTAATTATTTTACAGATACCTGGATTTTACTGAGCCATCAACTCTGTGTTCTTTGACAAACAACTCTAGACTTCTTTGGGGTCCCATTTGGAGTCAGCTCACATTGAAAATGCGAGAGAAAATTCAGAAGGCTCTTACAGTACCTTCTGAGGTAAATACTGAAATAACAATTGAAATAAGTCCAATAGAGGATACAAGCAACATTCACCACTGTTTTGTGAAAGTGTACCTCTTAATTTTTCTTCAGATGGTGAAGTACTGAATTGAAAATAATTTATTAGTTCAAATAAAATCCTGTAGCAGGCAATTTAAATTTACTGGGAGTCAGTTTTCAATAACCTTGAATAAACTTGCTTAAAGAATTCATTTAATTTGAGATTAAACAAAGGAATCCATAAAGTAACATAATCAGAAAGATGGAAAGTTGTTTTTCTATATTCTTGTCATTTTCTCTTTTATGTTGCTCCCAACTTTGTTTGTTTTAGCCTCAGGCTTTGTTTATTGATTATGACCAACAGAAGGACAAACATGAAAAAAAATGAGAAGGCAAACTAAACTCTGTCTGCAGATGAAGGTCAAATTCACATCATCTGATCTCACGAACACAAATTTCCCATTAGCTTTAAAATTAAATACCACAGGCAGAAATACTTAAAGTCTATGATTCAAGTAACCTCTTTTGCTTATGAGAGGAAAAATGGCTGTGGAGCAAAAAGAAACAATCTGAGAAATCCAAATTGCCCCCATGTTTGATACCAGGTACAGCAAGGGCTGCCCCATCTGGTGGGTACTGTGGGGCTCTCAGGGCTGTGGAGAGGCTGCGGCCAGGCCAGTTCTCGGCCAAGGGAGGCAACTCTGCCCAGGGCTGCCCACAGCCCCACTGATCCAGTTCCCAACCTGCAGGCCAATGCCTTGGCCCAGCCTCAGCGCATCTCTGTACCCAGTGGGCTGCCCCAATACCTACTTCACAGCCTGCCCTGCTCCTGGTTGAGGTGGCAGATTGGGCCTCAGCTGCTGGACCCTGCCTTGCCATCCCAGGGAACTCCAGGTCCATATTGCCTTCATGCTTAGCTTAAATCTCAACTGTTTAAATCCTGAGCTTTAACTGCATTTGCATACAACGGCAATGACTGAACAGTGTCTATCACATAATTTGAAGACAACACAGAACTTTCAAATAAAGATGGTAAATGTGTAGCAGCCCAAAAAGAAGACTCTTGAGCCTGCAGTGTGCACATGCAGCCCAGACAGCAACTGAGTCCTGGGCTGCATCAAGAGCAGTGTGGCCAGCAGGGCAAGGGAGGGGATTCTGCCACTTTACTCTGCTCTTGTCAGACCCCACCTGGAGTACTGAGTGCAGTTCTGGAGCTCTCAGCACAGGAAGGACATGGAAGTGTTGGAGCGGGTCCAGAGGAGGGCCATAAAGATGATCAAAGGGCTGGAGCAGCATTGCTATGAGGACAGGCTATGAGATTTGGGGCTCTTCAGCCTGGAGAAGAGAAGGCTTTGAGGAGACCTGATGGTAACCTTCCAGTATCTGAAGGGGGCCTACAGGAAGGTACTGTGTGCAGTTTTGGAACCCCCAGCATAGGAAGGAGATGGAACTGTTGGAAAAGATCCAGAGGAGGGCCATGAAGATGATCAGAGGGCTGCAGCTGCTCTCCTATGATGACAGATTGAGAGAGTTGGGACTCTTCAACCTGGAGAAGAGAAGGCTTTGAGGAGACCTGATAGTAGCCTTCCAGTATCTGAAGGGGGCCTACAGGAAGGCTGGGGAGGGACTATTGACAAGGTCTTGTAATGACAGGACAAGGGGCGATGGGTTTAAACTGGCAAAGGGGAAATTTAGACTGGATGTTAGGAGGAAGTTCTTTCCAGTGAGGGTGGTGAGGCACTGGAACAGGTTGGCCGAGGAGGTTGTGGCTGCTTCCTCCCTGGAGGTGTTCAAGGCCAGGCTGGAGGAGGCCTTGAGTAACCTGTACTAGTGGGAGGTGTCCCTGTTTATGGCAGGTGGTTGGAACTAGATGATCTTTGAGGTCCCTTCCAACCTTACCATTCTATGATTCTATGATTCTATGATCTTTACTATAGAATCATTTTAATTTCAGGCAGTCATTGTGATTGAGAAATCAAACAATAAAATCAGTCCAGTTCATCCAGCAAAAAGCAAGGATGGACTTCAGCAAGAGGGAAAAAAGCATCCAAATGGCACACCATACTAAATCATCCCAGAGCCCAGAAGAGTATGTCTGTCTTGTGACTAGTCAACTCAAAACTGGGTTTAACAGAGCTGTGTGGATCTTACCGCAGCAGCAATGGCTCAGAGGTAAGGCAATCCCAAGTGCAATACTAAGAGAGGCTATCAAAGATTTGTAAGGAAATCAATTTTAACAAATAGATTTTGATAAATTTATAAGAAACTTCTATGTTGCATACTCCTGCATCTCTGGATTTTTCTCCTGAGATATATCCTCAGGCTCACAATGTATCATATATGTAGATATATGTATTTTCGACATTTATATTTGAAGGGACAGGGGAGCTTATGTCCACAGGGCCTCGCATTTCTGTGACAGTCATATTTGGTCTTGATATTTTCCCATTGTGGAGGTCATGCAACTGGTATTAGCTTGATTTACACTGCATTTATGCTAATGGTAAAGCTGCATCGGACTTCAGCACAGGAGTGTAAATCTGTAAACATTAAAGAGCATGAAACAGTCTTCAGTGAACCATACAGAAGGAAGCTAATCTACCTTTTTGTTCTAGTTTCCCACTGAATTATGTAGCATAGGACAGTTAGTGGCAACATCTTCAGCTCATTTCAGGGAAAGAAAGGTGTCAGCATTGCAATTCACACAGAAACATCTTCAGAGCAGAGGTTCATGGCTGGAGGGTTTGGTGTTGGACACGCCTTTAACTCCAGAGGAGTGAAATAATACCCTCAGTCAACTTTATGAGTTTTCTTTCTTCCAGAGTTTAGCCTTAAACCTCACAAATCTCAGCAGCAAGTACCACACAAACCTTCGATGTAAAATTGAGCAGTGGATAAGGCCTGCGGCTTTTAATTACCTTTTAATCTTTGGTGAGCTGCTTTTCTTTGAATTGCTTGCTGCTACAGCCAATTAGTTTCCCTCCACAGCATTACCAGTTGCTGGGGTTTGTAGTGATGTTTGTTTTACTTTTATGTTTCTTCTTTTTTTTTTTTTTTTTTTTTAATTGTAATTATTGCTCTTTGGTTGAATGGCAAAAGATAATAGCTACCCTGTGGCTAGTTGGAATGGTTTCCCCAAAGTGGAAACTGCTGCAAAGGTTTTGCAGTAGTCTCACAGAAAGCTGAAAGTCTTCCAAGTCAGGATTAATGTGCCATGGCTGTGAAGAGAGCAGAGGGCAAGTATTAGTAACTCAGCATGAGGACAGCTGTAGATTGAAGTAATTTGGATTCCTGTCTTCAGAGTGCTAAGAAGGTTTCAGGTACAGGAGAATCAAGAGAAGGCACTGGAGAAGAAAGATCAAAAGGCTATGGGACTTTGGATGAAATTCTTAACCTTAGCTTCTTGGATCCAAATGCCAGAACTGACTTTGCTTAGTGCCTCTCTAATTCTGAAAAAGCATCAAAGTTTGCTGGGTACCTTTCACTTACATTTAAGATCCTGAATTTCCACATCAGCACTCTCTGAGCTAGGTTTATGAGCTCTAAACTCCTGCATAGTAACAATCATTAGCCAAAAAAATAGAGGGGTTTGGGAGCCCTAATTCATTCAGGTACTTCATAAATTGTAGTCATTGCTGTTTTCATTTTCAAAGTACTTTTAATTTTCATAGTACTTTTAACAGCCTAATGGTCAGTGGAAAAAGGAGCCTTGATTTTTAGATCCTTACTAGCCTAAGGATTTCCAAATCCTCAGATCCATACTCTTGGAAAAGAGTGCTACTGTTGGCTACTTCTGATGCTTTGGGATATTACTTTACTTTACTTTACTTGCCCTTAAGGTTTTAATTTACTAAAAATATTTTTATTCTTCCCTTTCAAAAAAATAACACCAGAGAGATCATAATTACATTGTGCTTTGCTCTGACAGTGGATTTGACTGGTTAATTAGCTTTTCTTTTCTTTTCTTTTCTTTTCTCTTTTCTTTTCTTTTCTTTTCTTTTCTTTTCTTTTCTTTTCTTTTCTTTTCTTTTCTTTTCTTTTCTTTTCTTTTCTTTTCTTTTCTTTTCTTTTCTTTTCTTTTCTTTTCTTTTATTTTATTTTATTTTATTTTATTTTATTTTATTTTTGTTGTTTGTTTGATTTTTGTTCTTACGAAATTGAAAACAAGATTACAAAATGTGGAAGAATTGAGAATAGTAGACAATTTGCTACAAAAGGTGAGTTGTACCAGGAGCTACGATTTATGCAGCGAGAGTGCAAATCTCTACAGTTCAGGAAAGGAAAAAAAGGGGGGGAAATGAAATAGGAAAATAAAATCAAAACAAATTTTGCACTGGATGTCATTTTAGTCTTGTTTCTACAAATGCTATCCTAATGTATTTTACACAGTGTTAATTGCAGTACTGGCAGAAGTTAGAATTTTATTTCTTAGTAAAAGGGGAGATGAACCATGAGAGGAAACTCTCTTTAAACGCACCACTACATAGAACATATAAATGCAATAACACAGATGTGTGACCCGCTACAGCTCACACAGTGATGGCATCTCAACTATTGGAAAAGCATCATGGCAACACTGAAGGTAAACTTTGCCTAATAAAAGCAAGGAACAAAAGAAAAAAATATTAATTCATCCTTAAAGAAGCATCACAAGAAAATAAAGCCTGAGTCCAATGAAGAGTCTCAGATGCCTAAAGTGGCATTTCAGTAGGATCAGATTGTGTTGTTCAAATCTTTCAGACTGAGAGGCTGAGCCTGTAGGTTTTTTCACTAGCAGGTTGTAGTGCAGCATCTATCCTGCTTCAAACTGACACTGAATGGGGAAAAGAAGCTGTGGATTACAGAAAAAATGCCTTTGGGAACTAAGTCTAGACTCACAGTATTAGCCTCTCAGGCGTGCCTAGATCCAAGCTAGAATCAACCTTCCTGTGTTTGTTCTTCCTGTGGCCCCATGACTCACATCTGTGGATCTCAGGCTCAGCTCCATGAAGAACTGTAGGAAGCGTTCCCACTCCAACATCCCACAGTGCTGTAGCGAGGGCATTTTCCCAGAGGTGGGAGAGTGAGTGGAAACCATAGATGGTAAAACTTAAGCTGCTAGTGACTACTTTAGCCACTAACGTTTAGTGCAAAACCACATGTAGTAGTATCTCTTCTTCCAGAAGCTGCACAGACTGTAGATGGTTGTCTGCCTAAACCTGGGCTGTGATGGAAATATAGCCTGGAGATACATGCTTACCCTCCTAGAGCAAGCACTTGGGAACTTGTTTAAAGAGCTAAAGCTAGATACCCAGAGGACTTTGAGGCTAAGTAGGTAATGCCTACAGTACTAGGCACTCTGTGAAAGCTACACATCTCGGTTGGTGTGTAGGAGAAATGCACTCAGTTTTCATTTACATTTCTATGTCTCAAATTAGATGGGATTTTGGCAGCCTGCTTCCTATCCAGAGATAATGTAAAAAATAATTTTGCTACCTGTTGAGGTGAGAAGTTTTGCCAAGTTCTAATTTAAGGCATACGCCATTGTCGTGGGTTTAAAGAACCGACAGAGTGAAGCTCTCAAATGAATTGGAGAAAAAACAGAATTGTATTTGGAGAGAGTGTTACAGACAGAAATTACAAAGCAGATACAGAATCAATAAGCGAACCCCCTGAATTTTCCCCCAACCCAAAACTGAATCTACAATCCCCAGTGCTCCAACCCTCCCCCTCCCCATGCTACTGCCATCCTCCAGAGGCCTAAGTACAGTCTCTGGAGACCCCAAACAAGGCCTATCCTTACATGTTTATCCTGATAAGGGAGCTCCTGCCTGGCACAAGGCTGGAGGGGGAGGAAAGGAGAGCAAGCTGGCCTTGCCCTGAGCTTATGAAGAGACAGCAGAATTATGGGATTGAATAACAACCTTCCAGTCCCCAGAGGATTCTTTTTAACCTTATAGTTCCCAACCTGGGACAATACATTTTTCTACAGTAGATGCACAACTACATTATTTTCTGCATTTATAGTATGGTGATTTTACATCACTTTGAATTTGGCATCTACCCCCAAAGAGTAAATTACCACACTCTTGAGAATTTGGAAGTAAAATGAAATTATTATTTGCAAAAGTACATTAAATATGAAAAGTAATAAACATATACAGATACATATACAGATATATAACTAGAAAATAGCCTAGATACTGCCCTGCACACTCCCCTGGACAGAACCCAGGAGCTGTTACCAGCTAACACAGTATTATCTCTCTTCTTCAATGATCAGCACAGAGGAATAGAGCAAAATTCAGAGAGGAGTGTGAAGGTTTGGGAGTTCCCCACCCCCCCACACTTTGTAAAATGACCCAGACTAGCACTCAGTCGGCTGGAAGTTAAATGATGAAGCTCTATTTACAGCTTTGCTCAATGTACAGCAGATATTTACACTATATACACAATATTTACAGAAATATACAAGTAAAAGGTAATACAGCAACACAACTCCCCTCCCAGAAATCAGAGACCTCAGGAGGGGCTCCCAACCACCCTTCCACCTTCTCCCCACCCCTGTACCTTACCCCAAGGTTTGCCTTACGTGCAAGGTAAATTAGGAAGATCGGCCAGGAGGGTTAGAAGAAAAGTGGTTAGTGAGGATTAATCAGCAAAGGAGTCAGAGCCCAGAAGCTGCTAGATCCCACCAGCAGCTCCTGCTCAAGCAAGCGACAGAGAGCAACTGACTTATCTGTTGTTTTGGTTAGTGTTCCCAAACAATTCTCCAGCAAGCCTATGAGTGAAGTAGACATCATGATGTTTGCCTTTCACAGCCTATAGTGTAATTTTCTCTATTAAAATATTCCAATTAGCCTCAAACCAGCACAAGGAGCAAAGGAGTAAAAAGAGAAAGAACATTCTGAACTTCCAACTATATAGAATTTTCTTAGATCAATGGAATGAATTAAACATATATCTTATATTTTGTTGAGCCCCTTTAAGGGTAGAGTCCATTCCTCCAGACTCTCTCTGAATTCTCTAGAAAACTTTGTTTACAATTAGGACCCTAGTCCTAAACTGTAACATATAGTTAGGCCTAAAGTGATTAACCAGAATACATAAGTAAGTGATAAATAAATGCAATGCAGATTGCTAGTAGTCTTTGATCTTCTGTACTCAAAGGACTACAAGGTCAGTAATCGAGAATCAACATCTTTGTTTAAAAGCAGACAGACTTGATTATTTTACTTTCCAAAAAAGGCAGTAAAATAATAATATTCTTGCTGAATTGGAGAGGGAAGACAGAAAAGTTGCATTTAAAGATGTGCAGGAAGAAAATACATGAAGTACATGAGTCCTTAACACCTAATACAGATGCGAGATACATGAGAATTCCCCCAAAACCTTTCGCCCAACCCAGCTAAACCACCAACCCCCAGCACTCATTTTCTCCCTCCCCACCATTGTGTCCCCACCATTGTCACCATGATTGTGCAGTAGAAATTCACTGCAGCTACATCTGTGGCCTTCAAGGCCACAGGCAGATTTACCCCATGTAGTTACCACAGATAAGGTTCCCTCCAGACATCTGAAAGGAGGGAGAAAAGAGAAAGATTTTACTTTTCTGCCCCCTTATAAAGTGATAGCAGGATTATGGGATGGAATAACAAAATTACGATTTCCAGGGCTGACCAGGTGCATCCCTTGGGATGGGTCTCTGTCTCTGTGGTCCTCCCAAGGGAACCTGGGATCCCTCGTACCACCACACTGAGGAACCAGGAGGCTCACAATTGCTTCACAAGACCTGGACTTGGTCTGACATGCCACATGGGCCAATCCTTGTAACTCCTTCTGAGAAACCTGTGTCTGTTGCACTTCCTGAAATATTCTGAACTTCTCTAACCTAAATAAAATTTCTAAGACTTCCCAGAGCACCCTATAAATTGCTTGATGTTTTAGAATCTGTCTAAATTCTACTGCTGGTTAAATACAATGCATTTATCTTCTGTGTAAAGGTACAGTAGCCCTGAAAACAACAATTTATATTAAGAGGTAACTACATGGACATAATGAACAAGAAGGGAAGAAGTAGTCATTAGAACTAAATCTGTCTTCTCCCCAGGCATCTTAGCAGGAAATATTAGAGATATTATTTCCTGTCTTCAAGATTTAGATTCAATCTGACACAGACATAGAATTTTCATTGATGTTAATGGAACTTATGCAGATACATCAACTGAAAAACAGTCAGTAGTAATGAAAACTGTAGCTGAGTAAAACCAGATAGTCCTGTACAGAAATGTCTCCACAAAGCCAATATTTAACTATGGAAATTATGTCTTCCCCAAAGTTTCAATATCCTAATCAATAATAAGAAATACTAGGACTAGTATTTATCACTAAGGATGCAAAAGGACCCAAATAGTTGGACAACTCATCTGTTGTTTGGTCGATCCTTTAACATCCATGTTTTCAGCTGTCCCCCAAGAGTCCCTACTACTCTGAGTGTATATGTTGTGCTGTTTATTTAACAGGAAAGCATCTGTGTTATTTCTCCCACTCTCTGTAAGAAAATCCATTTATTCATACGAGAATTATTTTTTGAAATAAATATCCACCAATTTTCTTGGTGTCTCTCTCTAGTTTACATATATTTATACAGTAGATATTTATCTCAGACACAACTTGACATTTTTAGCTGCCATAAAAGCTGAGTTGGCAAATGCTCACACGAGTGAGTTTTTTTTTGAGTTTGATGTCTTAACTGTTAAATACTACACATTTTTGAGGCTGGATAGATTCTTGTGCTGGTTTGAGATGAATTGGAATATTTTAATGAGAGAAATTAGATTGCTGGCTGTGAAAAGAAAATGCAGTGATGTCTATATTACCCATTCATTCTGCTGAACCATATAAAAATAAGGGCATAAACAAAGATAAAGTCAGTCTCTGCCTGGCTACTGCCATATTAACTCTTCTGCCTGAATCCACACATTCCCAAGTAATCATTCTGCTTCTAACACCCCTTGCTGACCTTTCCAGCTCACCCTGCACATAAGAGAGATTCTGTGATAAGGGAAAGGGTGGAAAGAAGGTGGAGGAGTTGGTTGGGATCCCCTCCTCAGCAATCCCTCTGCTGGGAGGTGTTTTGCATCTCTGTATTACCTTTAACTTGTATATTACTGTATATAGTTGTAAATATCTGTAATATATTGTATATATATGCTTGTAAATTGTGCTAAGTTGTAAATAGAAAGCTTCATTCCTTAACTTCCAGATGGTTGAGTTAGTCTGGTTAATCTAGTTGGGGCACCCAAATGTGGGGCTCATTTCATTTAATGTATTGCTAATTATTGTTCAGACTTTAAACCTCAAGGTTGTGGGTTTGAGCCCCACATTGGGCACCAAAATAGGATGTAGTGGTTTGGGAATTACCTACACACATACACACAGATTCACCAGACTAGACTCAGCTGGCTGGAAGTCAAGGAAGCTGTATTTATAATGCAGCACAATTTACAAACATATATATACACACCATATACACAGATATTTACAGTTATATGCAAGTTAAAAGTAATACAGAGATACAAAATCCCTTCTCAAACAGACTGCACAGAAGGCTCCTGAATCAACCCCTCCCCCTCCTTCTTCCCTCCCCCCTCAGAAATAACCAGATCAATCTCTGTATAGCTCCCACGATTGATCAGCAGAGATCTGAGGTGAGATGTCAGAAAGGAGGATAGAGGAAAAGGTTAGATGGGGTTCTATGGATCTCATGCAAAGGAGTTAAGGCAAGATGCAACCAGACACACAGACTGACAGAAAAAATGAGTGCCTTATCTATGTTTTGACTACTTGTGTTTCTCAGCAGAAGAATGAGTGATATAGGTGTCAAGGTCCAGAGAACAGAAATTAACAGTATCTCTGCCCAGAGGAGCACGATTTGTTCTTCTAGATTCCCATGTTGTGAAATTAAGGTGCAAATGAGACCAGATATCACCACACAACTATTTATTAAAGGATAAAGTTGAAGAAAACAGAAGGAGAGAGAGGAAAGGGGAGAGAGGGAGAGGGAACAATGGAGAAAAAGAGAAGAGCAGGGAAGGAAAAGAGGAGGGATTATATTACCATCAGCCAAAGATGGGGGGAGAGAGAGAGACATGTGCCTGGCCCAGGGATGTTCTTCTGTGGAGTTGTTCTGTGGGAGTTGTTCCTTGAATTCTTCTGGTGGAGGCACTCAGGTGGTGGTGTTCCAGTGGAGGTGCTCACGTGGAGGTGCTTTGCTGGAGGTGTTCCAGTGGACGTGCTCATCTTTGCAGGCATTGCTTATGTCTTTTTATACAGTTTTTTAGATTGGTGTCCAGGTGCAGCTTCCCCAGGACATCTTCCTGTGTATTCTCATGTATTTGCAGAGGTCTGTCAGCGACACTGGGGAGGGCCTCTGCTCCCTCCCTGCACCGCTTATCTGTCCATACCCCAAATACACAGAAGCTTTTGCTGTCCATACCCCAAATACACAGAAGCTTTTTCTCTTCGGGGTAGTTGATGTAAAGTGTCCACATCCTGGGGATTCAAGCCAGGCTGAAGTTCGGGAAGTCCACAAAGGTGCTGTATCTCTGTTGATTTGTATCCCTGAGCTTTTGGTCAGGAATCTGTGCTGAGTCTGGGAAGGTAACAAAGGCAATCTTTATCTTTGTTGATTTGAACAAGGGAGAGATGATTTAGACTCTCACAATAGATCACTGTTATTTTCTTCTCACAGCCAAGGATTTAATTTCTTTCATTAAAATATTCAAATTAGCCTCAAACCAGCACAATTCCTTCTGAGATACTGGTAATACAAAAGTCTCAAGATTCCTCTGCATGCTTTCAAGATGAAGCTAAATGACACTCTATATAAAGGGAAATATTCTATCTTCTACTTGCTCTCTGTAGCAGTAAGAACATCTACATCTATGAACTCAATATTTTTACCTGTAAATTAAGTTTGCATTTAACTGCATTCTCTAGTGGAAAGAATGGCACCAAAAGCAATCCTGTTTCTATAAAGTACTTTTTTTTTCTTTTCTTTCTGGTTCTTTCTCCAACTTTTCTGAAGTGTTCCTGTGTTTATTAAGATGCCTCTTTGGGGTGCATAGTCATAATGTAGAACTGAGTAGCCTGGAAGAAGTGATGTTTTCTGAAGGAAGGTGAATAAGGAACTGTAAAAAATTTCTCTCTATGCTTGACTCAGGTAAGACTTTAAACTCTAATTCAATTAGCAATCAGTCTGGTAAAGTCCTAAACCTGTTTCCTGTCTCTCCTAACTTCATGCTTCAAAACACACTGCTCTGCTGGGATTAATTACTGACCTGCCTGACCAGCATGGGCTAGTTTCTCAGATAACTTCATTTTCCCTGTTTTCTACATCAATCTTTCCACAACTATTCACTCTACGCTTATGCTGTAGATTAAGCCTACAATAGTGTAAAATACCCCATATCTCTCTCTTCCTCCTGACTGCTCATTACCTATCTGTGCCTGAGACAGGCTTTAAAACCTTGGAAAACATGTTTGAAAAAACCAACCAACCAACCAAACAAACAAACCAAAAAAACCCAACCACCTAGAGCTGTTCACAGTGTGACTGACAGAGCAGGTATACAAATGCTGGTGCTGACACCTTGATCAGTCACAGTAAGGAGGGGAGGGCAGCAGAAAGGAGCCCAATAAGACCTGTTGCAATGAACCATTTGTTCTGTAAACAAGGACCTGATTTCCTATTTCACAGGTGCTCATGCAGCCTTCTGTAAATTGGCAGGGGACTGTGCAAACACTGATAGAAGAGAGTGTTTGTAGATGTTTAAATGGATCTTTTAGTAGGCAACAGCAGATGAACTCTACCTACCACTAGCAGTGAAGGTGAATGTTAGTGATTTGTAAGAGCAGCCAACTGGAAAGCTTTGTAGTTCTCTGCTTCTTTAGCTCTGCACAACCAAAGGCTGCGTGATGGCCTGTACATCAACATGGCAATTAGCTCAGGAACAGCAGAAGGCTAACATCAGTTATGCTGTAACACAAATAGGTTAATTGGGTAAATTATTAACAACAATAAACTGGAATTTTGCTCTTCTTCTACATCTGTGTTACAAATGCTGTCTTAGATCTTAGATAATGCATACCTGAATTGGTTGTTTTGACAAATCATAGAATCATAGAATCATAGAATGGTAAGGTTGGAAGGGACCTCAAGGATCATCTAGTTCCAACCCCCTGCCATAGGCAGGGACACCTCCCACTAGTACAGGTTACTCAAGGCCTCATCCAATCTGGCCTTGAACACATCCAGGGAGGGAGCATCCATAACCTCCCTGGGCAACCTGTTCCAGTGCCTCACCACCCTCACTGTAAAGAACTTCCTCCTAACATCCAGTCTAAATCTCCCCTCTGCCAGTTTAAGCCCATTGCCCCTTGTCCTGTCATTGCAGGACCTTGTAAATAATCCTTCCCCAGCCTTTCTGTAGGACCCCTTCAGATACTGGAAGGCTACTATCAGGTCCCCTCAAAGCCTTCTCTTCTCCAGGCTGAAGAGCCCCAACTCCCTCAGCCTGTCCTCATAGCAGAGCTGCTCCAGCCCTCTGATCATCTTTGTGGCCCTCCTCTGGACCTGCTCCAACACTTCCATGTCCTTCCTGTGCTGAGGGTTCCAGAACTGCACACAGTACTCCAGGTGGGGTCTGACAAGAGCAGAGTAAAGGGGCAGAATCCCCTCCCTTGCTCTGCTGGCCACGCTGCTCTTGATGCAGCCTAGGACTCAGTTGCTGTCTGGGCTGCATGTGCACACTGCAGACTCATGTTGAGCTTTTCATCAACCCAGACTCCAAGGTCCTTTTCCTCAGGGCTGCTCTCCAGCCATTCACCACCCAGCCTGTATTGAATCAGGGCTCTGATCCACATCACAAAAGCAATGAGGAATATCTTCCCCAAATCTCAGTCATACAGTTGGGACATTTGCTTCTTGTTTTTATAATACACTCAGTGGGTTCGCGTTGCACGCCCCTGCACCGGTAACTTCAGCATTCCTTCAGTGTGTTTTATAATTGGGATGGAAGCTGTAGCCACATGATTATGAGACAAAATTAAGTTAGCTGTATCTTATCATCCTAACATTTTTCTCCTGAAAACCTATTTGTAAAGAAATTAGATCAGTCAGCAGGACCTCTGGTATTGCTCGCTCTCACAAAAACTGGAAAGGTAATTTGGTCTATAGAAAGTTCTTACTCGTAATAAGTTAAAATTTAAATGTTGTGATATTACAGAAAAGCAGATCTACATTTGCAGAATTATAGTAGTTTCCATGTTGGTTTCCCTTATTCATAGTATTGTGGTATCAAAATATGATTCTGCTTAAAAAACAAAACAAAACAAAACACACTCTTTTGGCCACTTCTCAATTTATTTAACATCACCATTTCATGTTGCATTATGTTTAGTCAATTTGAATGTTGTATGAAATATGGATAATCAAATGGCAAGTGCTAGCCCATGTAACATTGCACCCACTGTGCTCTGGACTGCTTATGATTTTTACAGTAGAAGTGTCTGTCTGTAAGAACTGAGCGCCAGAGTTGTCCATCAGAGTAAAGAGGGAAATAGGAGCAAAGGATGCAAGTTTGATGGTCTGCAGACCATAAGATGCCAACTGATTGAGCAACTTCTTTTCAGGGATTCATAACAACCTTGTAATCTGCTTCACTAGAATGTCACTGCTTAGTCTGAAGCATTTAGCTTTTCAATTAAATTTCATTTTGACCTTTGCCTCTTTCTCATTACTGTTGTATACACTTCTTTCCACGGTGTAACTTCTCATTGTGTGCTGAATTACCTGTGGGTTTATATCCACTTCTCAGCCCTCTGTGATTTGTGAGATATAAAGGCTAAGTGGAACAGGTTTGTCTAACACAGCAGGTTCAACGCTCAGTGTGTGAATAGCATTTTCTAAGTCATAAAACCTAGAGCTGTCCTTTCAGCACAATGTCTGTGACATACCTTTGGAGGTCACTAATGCAAGACCCTTCTGTGCCAGTTCAGAGTGAAGAGATTATTGTGACAGCAGATTTACCTTGTTCTGAATGAGTAACTGAAATCTGAAATCCTGTGGCTGTTACACGTGAGGCTGATCAACAATGTAGGCTGTAAAGGACTTGCCTGACAGCCACTTGCTGAAAAATTTGACCCTGGTGATCCCCCAACACAAGAAGGACATCAAGCTGTTGGAGTGGGTCCAGAGCAGGCCACGAAGATGCTCAGAGGGCTGGAGAAACTCTGCTATGAGAACAGGCTGAGAGAGTTGGGGCTCTGCAGCCTGGAGAGCAGAAGGTTTCGAGAAGACCTTGGAGTGGCCTTCCAGTATCTGAAGGGGGCCTACAGGAAGACTGGGGAGGGATTATGTACAAGGTCTTGCAATGACAGGACAAGGGGCAATGGGCTTAAACTGGAAGAGGGGAGATTGAAACTGGATGTTAGGAAGATGTTCTTTCCAGTGAGGGTGGTGAGACACTGGCACAGGTTGCCCAAGGAGGTTGTGGCTGCTCCCTCCCTGGAGGTGTTCAAGGTCAGGTTGGAGGAGGCCTTGAGTGACCTGTACTAGTGGGAGGTGTCCCTGCCTATGGCAGGGGGTTGGAACTAGATGATCTTTGAGGTCCCTTCCAACCTTACCATTCTATGATTCTATGAATTCAGTCTGCTTTTCAGAGGATGTTTGCTGGAGCCAGCTCTACTCACTCTTTGTTGAAAGTAATTTCAGTAAGTTATAGTCAGCTTCTTCACACACAACCCATTGGAGCCATGTCTCAAATTCAGACTTCTGTCACAACAGCATTTTTTGTAAATAGCTGTTTCTGGTTTAAATGATCAGTCCTTGACTTACATATTTCATATAACTTATTCCTTTCTTCAAATCCAACCTCATCAAATTAAACTCCTGCTATGTTGTGCTCATAACAGCACAGTTTCTCTACTCCTGCCAAGAATCCCTATCTCCATGCAAAATGAAAATTGCTTCTCCTACTGATTCTTCCTCAGTTATTTTACTTGAATTTTTCATTATTGGACATGATTAGAAAAGCAATAAAAACCTTTTTAAATTACCCAGACTGCCTGAAAATGGATGTGCTGCACAGTGACGTAATCCTACTGCCATAACCCCTCATCTTCCATTCTTCAGATTCAATCTGACAGTCATTTCACATCTAAAATGATACTGCTGGGTTTTAGGAATTGAAGCTTTGTTCTTTTTTATTTTTAATTTTTTTTCTTTCTTTTTCCTTCTTCCTTTTTTCTTTATTTCTTTTTTCTTTTTCTTCTTTCTTCTTTTTTCTTTTTTCTTCTTTCTTTTTTTTTTCTTTTTTTCTTTTTCTTTTTTCTTTTTCTCTTTGTTCTTTTTTTCTTTTTCTCTTTTTCTTTGTTCTTTTTTTCTTTTCCTCTTTTCTTTTTTGTTTTTATATTTTTTTAATTCTTTTTTGTCTTTTTTTTCCTTTTCCTTTTTTCTTTTTTTAAATGGTAACTGTATTAAAAACAATGCAAATGTGGGACCTGCCTCTCTAGTAATGCTCTATTCCTGGATACAATCTCTGGCCTTTTGCCCGAGTTCATATTTGCAACACATACATAGTAAATCTTGTAATGTGGCACTATTTCTGTCTTTAAGATGCACTTTGGAGTGGATGAACTCTATCAGTCTTGAAATCACCCTCTGCCACTCCATTCATTCCCTTCTACCCACCAGTAAAACATCACACTGTGAAGGGATTTTCAGGATGGCCATGTGGTGTACAGTAAACATACATACAGGGCCACTTAGCTACATGCCTGGTTCTAATTTAAGACATATGCCATTGTCATGGGTTTTAAAGAGCCGACAGAGTGAAACTCTGAAATTGGAGAAAAAACAGAATTCTATTTGGAGAGAGAGTTACAGATAGAAATTACAAAGTAGATACAGAATCCATAAGCAAATCCCCTGAATTTTCCCCAAACCCAAAACTAAGTCTATCATCCCCAGTGCTCCAATCCTCCCCCCCCCACCATGTCACTGCCATCCAAGAGGCCTAAGCACAGCCTCTGGAGGCCCCAAACCAGGCCTATCCTTGCATGTTTGTCCCAATAACGCGGCTCCTGCCTCACACGAGGCTAGAGAGGGAGGAAAGGAGAACAAGCTGGCCTTGTCGTGAGTTTATGAAGAGATAGCAGAATTATGGGATGAAATAACAATCTTCCAGTCCCCAGAGGACTCTTTTTAACCTTATAGTTCCCAACCTGGGGCAGCCATCTCAATCCCAGATCTTAGTCTTTCTCTCAGGCATGCTGAACTCCCTCTTGACCGTTAGTGCACTCTGAGTTTTCTACCTGGTGCTGCTGTTCAGTAGAGCTCTTAATAGCAATTTAAACAAATTTTCCCTGCCTGTAGAAGTGAGTGAAGCTTAACATGCATACCCTGACACTCATAGAACCCTCAGCAGTCTGATAGAGCTGAGTGGAAGAAGTTTTACCTTGGATGTCTGCAGATCTCCCATATGAGCAGCAAATTCAGCTTCCCTGGTTCAAATTTGGTCACTTTTAAGTGCTTAAATGTGCTTGAGATACTGCCATCCAGCATGTTAAGTTAGGATTAACCTATCATTTGGATGTAGATATGCTCCATGTGTCAGACTTTGGAAACTGGTATGTTTTCAGGATACCTGGTGAACGCAGGACATCATGATCACATTAGAAGAAAATCAGAGCATGGTCACACATCCTTACTCCTCCCACTTAAAAACCTTTGCCACTTCTGGAGACAACAACTTCATGAGCTTCAGGGGAAAACCAACAAAAACAAAACCCAAAAAGCAAAAATCAGCAAACCAAAACCAAACAGGAAAGTAAAAATCAGAATATGGCATTGAAATACTTCCTTTGTGATATGTTTGAGGGGTTTTATATTTCCTTTGTGGGACAAGGGAGAAGAAGGGGTAGTGTATCGTGAGAAGTTCATATAATCACTCTCATAACTGTGGACCTGACTGCTTTATTTGTGAGTCAGATTGCCCATACACATACAGCAGCAACCCAGGAACCTCAGGCTGAATCTGAGGTTCCACCTCTTGTGGAATCAGTGAGGCAGTAGAAATAGCATTTAGCCAGCCTTGACCGAACCATTTTCTGCATGAGAAATGAAGGTTTACAGAGAAAATGCAGCATATGTTGAGCTATAATTAGTTCCTCAAATGTTGGACAGTTGTTTGAGGGTTTTTTTGTTATTTGTTTGTTTAGGGTTTTTTTTTTGAGAGAGAGAATTGTTACAAGCTATAGCAAAAAAGAATACAGAGCATAATGTAATCACAGATTATTCTTTAATTTACACAGTTCTTAGTGAGTATCAGGGCAAACAAGTTGAACATCTGGTAGCAGAAACATCTTTGAATGGACTCAGAGCTGTATTTCAACCCATGAAGGTGTCCTAGACTGCCAGATTAAAAGGTTTTGTTACTCTTGATGTCTACAACACATGTGTAAGAGTCTGTGGGAAAAAAAATGTCTCACATCATTTGCAAGCTCTTTTTTGTGAAGGAAACTCTTCCCCTCATAAAGTATGCATTCACTCAGGCTAAAAATACAGCCTTATAAGTCATGTTCGCATGACCTATGTACTAAGAATGTGCCTGTGACATCAGAATAATAGCTGCACTAGAAAGACTGACAACGCAGGGATACCTGACTCTGCACTGACCAAAGGGCTTTGTTTCTTCGTGGCATGGTGAGCTGTTTTAGTATTTTTCCCAAGGAATTGAGGCATCATCTATTTCTTTCTATTCCATGGCAACATAATGTATTTCAGCTTGATTCAGGTGATGTGCTTTCTGCTGCCCCACCAGAAGTTCCAGTAGCTGAAGAGGGCCTACAGGAAGGGCTGGAGCAGCTCTGCTATGAGGACAGGCTGAGAGAGTTGGGGCTCTTCAGCCTGGAGAAGAGAAGGCTTCGAGGGGACCTGATAGTAGCCTTCCAGTATCTGAAGGGGGCCTACAGGAAGGTTGGGGAAGGATTATTTACAAGGTCCTGCAATGACAGGACAAGGGGCAATGGGCTTAAACTGGCAGAGGGGAGATTTAGACTGGATGTTAGGAGGAAGTTCTTTACAGTAAGGGTGGTGAGGCACTGGAACAGGTTGCCCAGGGAGGTTGTGGATGCTCCCTCCCTGGATGTGTTCAAGGCCAGATTGGATGAGGCCTTGAGTAACCTGTACTAGTGGGAGGTGTCCCTGCCTATGGCAGAGGGTTGGAACTAGATGACTGATCTTTGAGGTCCCTTCCAACCTTACCATTCTATGATTCTATGATGAGTTGTGCACCTTGTACAGTGCGTGTGTCAGCAAATCATTTGGAGGACAACTACAGTATGATCACTGGACTCTCACTGATTTTGCACAGAAGGACAAGATGACAGAATAACCACAAGAATGTTTGTTCTTCCCCAGGCAGCAGAGGAGTGGGTAACAGATCAGAAGAAAAGGTATTGTTGTGTCTGCCTCCATGATCTGGGGATATTCCAGTAGAACCAAAGAGTATTAAATGGAGTTTATCTTGCCCATTGCCTACTGCAGTGATTTTTCAGGGACGTGTGGTTGGACATCTGGGAAACACATTTGTGCTCTAATTTTGACTCTTTATATTTTGAAGAGGAGACAGAAACGATCCAACTTTAGAAGTCTGGCATTTTGAGCTTTGCTCTCCATGCCAATATGGGATTGCTTCTAACTACAGATATTTCGTTCGACCTGGCTGCAAATCACAGGACCAGAGAATGTCTTGAGTTGGAAGGGGCCTTAAAGATTACCTAGTTCCAACCTCCCAGCCTTGGCCAGGACATCTCTCACTAGACCAGGTTACTCAAAGCCTCATCCAGCCTGGTCTTAAACACTTCCAGGGATGAGATTCTTCATTGGACTGTAGACATTTGATTAAAGTGCCCTCATTACGTTATTCTTTTTTGTGACTGAAATGATTCCTTTTTATAGAGTTAGTGGCCTCCAAAAACGGTCTGTTATCCTGAACCACCTTATTATGATATATTATTGTGCTGCATCATGCATCAGCGGCTCCAAATCATTGGTCAGGACCACAGAATCACAGAATCATAGAATTGCTTTAGTTGCAAAAGACCTTTGAAGTCACTGAGTCCAACCACTATCTAACTCTACCAAGTCTGATGCTAAACCATATCCCTCAGCACCACATTTCTGTGTCTGGCAAACACCTCCAGGGATAGTGATGCAACCATCTACCTGGAGAACCTTTTCCAGTGCTTAATAGCCATTTCAGGAAAGATTTTTTTTTAATTTTTTTTTCCTAATATCCAATCTAAACATCCCCTGGTGCAACTTGAGGCTGTTTCTCTTGTCCTGTCACTTGCTGCTTAGGAAAACAGATCAACATCCACCTCACTACAACCTCCTTTCAGAAAGGTAAAGAGCAATGAAGTCTCCCTCCCCTTAGCTTCCTCTTCTCCAGACTGAACAACTTCAGTTCTTTTAGCTGCTCCTCAGGAGATTTCTCTAGACCCTTTTCCAGCTTTGTTACTCTTCTCTGGAATGTCTCCAGGACCTCTATGTCTTTCTTGTAGTGAAGACCCCAAAATTCAACACCGTACTCAAGGTGTGGCCTTGAACAGTTGTAGGGATTATATAGACCCATAAAGGCAAAAATAGGTCCTCAAGTTTGTATTCTAAAATATAAAAAGCTAGAACTAGTGATATACAGAGTTACAGGGACTGTCAGGCAACACTTGTGTGATTGATAGGAGTTGTTTTGAAAAGAGACAGTCAGACATCCTGTCAGCATGGATACAGAGCACAAGCCCTAACGAGGACTGGCTGAGGAAGCTGAGGTTGTTCAGTCTGGAGAAGAGGCTCAGGGGAGACCTTATCACTCTTACAAATACCTGAAAGGAGGTTGTAGCCAGGCAGAGATTGGTCTCTTCTGCCAGGCACCCAGTGACAGAATGAGCAGACAGTCTCAAGCTGTGCCAAGGCAGGTTTAGGCTGGATGTTAGGAAGAAGTTCTTCACATTAAGAGTGATTGGCATTGGAATGGGCTGCCCGGGGAGGTGGTGGAGTCACCATCCCTGGAGGTGTTTAGAAGGAGACTGGATGAGGCACTTAGTGCCATGGTTTATTTAATTATAAGGTATTAGGTGATAGGTTGGACTCAATGTTAGAGATCTCTTCCAACCTGGTTAATTCTGTGATTCAGTGATTCTACACTTTTTAATGTGGGCTCTTATGTTGCTTTGGCACTGCACTGATTTCCAGGCAAGATGGGATCTTCAAAAATCAAGCTTTACACCTGAACTTCAAAATTAATGGAATTTTACTTGGGGATGGGATGGTAATGGCCTTGTTTAATAAATACCTCTCTTGTGTTTATGATAATATAATTAGAAATGGAGAAAAGAAAAACCACTAACTTTTTTTTGAGTTGCCATTGCTGTGTTAAAGATCCTGCAAAATCAGTTTAAATTCATCCTTAGTACATAGCATTCCAAAGTGCATGATGCTTACATTCCTGGGAAGAGGATTTTAATATCAACAAACAAGGAAATTGTCACAAAGGCAAGACTCGTGCAACACGTAGTCTTATTTCAGGAAGTTCAGTAACGTGAGAATTGCTGTATGTAGCTGGTTGGCTATTTTGGTACTAAGATAAGGACATCATGTTTGATTTTTAAAAAATCCTAATATTACTAATATTTTATTAAAAAGCAAAATGCATTATTTTACTAAAAAGCAAAATGCAATTGCTTCATATCATCCTGAAACAAACAACTGGAAGTCAAACAGGCTCATGGATGCAAACACTACATGTGTTTGAGTAGTGCCAGCAAATTGTACAGTCAGACTTGTGGGCACTGTCTTGAGAGCACTTGGCAAGCTGAATTCTGTGTGTGTGTGTGTGTGTGTGTGTGTGTGTGTAAGGATGATGATGCCAACAGCCAAAGCTCCACACAGTACTGGAATGGAGGCAGTTTTCCTTGGGAGGTTTTGTCACCTCTTGGAGGGACAACTAACATTATATTTATAGCACAACTGGGTTCTAGGATACTATATTTGAAAAGGGGCATAGCATGACTTTGTCTGATGTTTCCTGCCAATTATGCTTTAAGGCAAGTTATATGTTGCTGTGAAATATGCTCTAAGACAGAAAGTTAAGACTTTTGAATCACAACTGTTTAGGATTACTGTGTTGCTCTGGTTCTTAGACCTTTCTTGGCTTTGTGTTAGTTTGCTGTTTACCTGAGAATCCACAACTCTGTGTTCCTATAACATACCTTGATTCCCTGTAATGTTGCACTTTTACAAAGCATCATCATAAACATTTCATCTTGTCACCTGTACTAATGCTGCACTTTTACAAAGCATCATCATAAACATTTCATTTTGCAACCTGTACTGAGCACTTTCTTCTTGTAATTTAAAACAGAATTCCAGAAGATCACTTTGATTTGAAGCACTTGCCTGAAACTTAATTCTTTATTCTGCCACTGACTAATAACATGCTGATCTACTGAAATTATTATAGAAAATTACATTAACAGAGAACAAAAGTAGGATATTCAAGAACCGTCTGCATGCATTCCAGTGTGATCTGCTTTAGGTGATCCTGCTCCAGCAGGATGGGGCTGGACCAGATGATCTTTCAAGGTCCCTTCCAACTCCTGACATTCTATAATTCTATGATTCTATGAGTTCCCAGATAACCCAAAGAAATTGTTTTATCAAGTTTCTTCTCAAATTAAAAAACAAGCAAAATCACAGTAACGAAATGAAAATGTTTCTAAGCAGCGATTGTGTTCAGTCTAGTAGTTGTCAGTTCCATCCTTTTTCTTTTCTGTTTGGCAGTCTCTTCTGTGTTAATAGTCTTTGGGAAAGCTTGCACAGATGTAGGCATGGGAATGGGGGATAGACTGAGATGTGTGGAGAAGCTCTTGGATGATGCAAGCTTTGTCTTCAAATGAATGAATAAAATGCAAGACAGAAAACATTATGCATTAACTCAGAAATTATGGACAAAGTGGGACTCACAGATGAGCCCAGCCTTGAAAGGGGTGCTTGAGCGTGAAGGAAGGATACAAGAGTGGTCAGATTAAGGAATGTAAATGATACTGCTTTGCTACCTTAATGATCCACAAAAGACTCTCCTTAAAGTCTCCCCAGAATAGAGGGAACAGAGTGTATACTTCACAGAGATGCAAAATGATGTCTTGAATTAATTCTGATTCATAATCAAGTATGTCATTGGAAGAGACTAATAACTGTAAGAAATAGCCAACTACCTTTAAATCTGCTTACCAGTTGACATAATGGTCACAGGTTTTAATCTCAGAAAATTCACCCTGTCGGGAAATCAGTTCAGTGTTTTGGTGGGTGAAACCTGAGAACCAAGTCCCATGGAGTCTACCAAATGGTAGTCTACCATGAATGTTACAGCTGAGCTTCTCGGTCAAAGAATTTGTTGTGGATGAAGAACACTGCTGAATAACTGTCTAGCATTGTATCTGCACATATGGTATATATAGAATAACTAGAATAACTGTCTAGCACTGTATTTGCACATATGGTATATACAGAGTAACTAGAATAACTGTCTAGCATTGTATTTGCACATATGGTATATACAGAATAACTAGAATAACTGTCTAGCACTGTATTTGCACATATGGTATATATGCACACACCTTATTACCTGCAGTATAATTTAATGGTAATAACTTAAAAAAAAAAAAAAAAAAAAAGAGTCAGCATGACATGAAAACAAATTTTAGATTTAAAACTCCGATTTTCACAAAAGATATTTCTCACAGTTAACCACAATTTGCCTATTTAGTTTAAGTTAAGATTACTGAATTCTCGAAGTAATACATGCAGTCACAAACAGTGAATCACTGGCGTAAGTCAAACCCTTGACATTCCAGACGTTTCTAACTGACTTCTCTTGTATCATCATTGCTTTAGACTAGCTTGTTTGACTGGCTTTCAAACAATCAACACGTCACAGAATGTGTTGCTAGTGCTTTATGAACTAAACCAGAGCTGTATTTCTTGCAAAAAAGTATTATGAGTTGCCAGTTCTAATGAGGAAGATGCTTGACTCTTTCCTCTGTCAAGAAAAGCTGAGTACTTTGGCAGTTTCAAATGGCTCTGGCTGCCAGGTGGGTCAGGAGCACCATGAGAACAGCTCCTTAAGTCACATTTTGAACCTTTCCTTTCTTGTTTTGTCTAGTAAACAAGAAGCACAGGGCTAAGCAAAACAAGTCACAGAAAAGTACATGAAAGTTTTTTCAAGGCTTAAAAAAGTTTCAGACTTAGTTTGATGCGAAAGTTCATGGGACTTACCCAAAATACTTTCACCCTATTAATAGCCTTGGTTTAATATAAGCAGAGAGCAAAGGCACTGTGAAAACTTCCCCACATAAAACTGTCAGTGCATTTCTGGTTCAAGCTGCACCATTGGTTTTTTGACTTCTAGAACCTCTTCAGAAGTCGAAACATATTATGCAGAATTTATTCTATACGTGCTTCAGGCAGGGCAGTGCTGGATAAGATACTTGCAAGTCAGCAATAAGAAATCTAAGATACCAACTAGTTCTCGATCAAATTAGTACTGTGGTGTGCACCATTTCACACGGATAGAGTATTACTGACTTCTTCCACAACTTTAGGATAAAGTGTCCATAGTGAAGTAGATTTTTTTGAGCCTGACCTTAGCTTTTGGAGCTGCAGATGGTGCTACTGAGCTATGAACTCTCTTGGAAATCTCTCTCTTGATGGAAGAATCAAATTACTTGGAAAAATTACCAGGCATCACCCATTGTGCAGCTGCCCCATGACTGATGTCACTCTTGATCTCAGCTTGTCAGACACTTAAAGACCATTGTACTGTCACACTTTGTACTGGAAGTTGGTGTGTTTGGGAGCAGCAAAGGTGCTCAGCGGTGTTGGCACCAGAGTATGTCTGTGAAGTATTTTGAGGTTTTGGTGTCTTCTGAATGATGATTAAATGATTTTTTAAGCTTCTGAGAGGTTTTAACTTTTCTGTTACTGAATTAGTAACTATGAAATGTTGTTTATTCCAAGTGTTTTGTTAAAGTGTAAATAAGGTCATTGGCTTCTAGCTTTTATTAAAGTACAGCGAGACCTTCATTTATTTCAACATGTGTTTTCAAAGACAAGTGCAAATTCATCCCCTTAGGCTTTTGTTCCAACCCTCCTATCAACTGAGGGAATTTAAACAAAATTTCATTTTGCTTTCACAAACATGGGCAGGTGATACTCCTGGGTGGAGTACCTACAGCATCTATGGAACAGGGAAAGCAACCAGAACAAGAGTCATCATCAGGCACCTCCCCTAGATGGGGAGAAGGGAGATCTAAGGACCAAAGTTTAGGGGTCAGACACAATACAGGAAGGATACATCAGGGAACTATGTAATGTCTCCTTTGGGCATGAACTTAATTGTAGGATGATCTGATAATGACTTTTCCAGTAATTAACTTTCTGACTTAACTTTTTGACTACTGCTGGAAATTATAATGGACATTTTTAGGGGTTTTTTTTGCAGTGGTAACAGCAAAATAAATGGCATTGTCAAAAAACCGAGGGATGCGTAATAAACTTAACATCTGTGAGGTTCTCAGGGACAGATGCCCAGAACGTGTCTCCTGGGGAGATATGATACCAACAACCTTGACTCACAGTAGTCATCTCTTAGAGATGTCTGGTAAAAGGCTGTTAGACAGAGGCATGTCTAAAACACATTGTAATGACATACCAATAAAACTGTGCTACAAACGGTCTCATATGGATTTGTTTTCATTTTGGCCAGGATCACATTTCATTATCTCAACTGGAAAACAAATGAGTATACAGTTAAGAAGATAAATCAAGCCCCTGATTCCAGCACATGCTGGAATACTATTCATCCTGGGATTAATCCTTTGGGATAAACCACTCCAAATTAGCATCAAATCATACTGTTATTTGAGTTTTGGTGAGAAAAGGTCAAGTATGTGTTCTTTTTTATTGCTTTATTGTTCTTTCTGTAAACAAAAAGATATCTTCAGCATTTCATTTTGCATAATAGAGGTATTTATTTCCTGTAAAGACTATGAGAAATGAAAGAAGGCAACACTTCTTCCACCAGTTTGCCTCATGGCAAAAATACAATTGAGAAGTGTGAGAAAGTTAAACAATATGTGATTTGGGGGATAGGGCATTAAAAAGTAATAAAAAACTCATAAAATAATAGTTCCAATGTGTAGAAATTAGCAGCCTTTTTCCTGATATACTGCCTATAAATAGACAAAACACTAGGAATTTTAAATATAGCAAGGGTATCAAAATATTGAAAGTATTTTAAACATGTATTAGAACATAATAAAAGAAACTTAAAAATGAGAAGTGTGTTTTAACAATAAAAGAATTATTCTAAATGCTGGTACATCACTAAATCCTGCATTCTGACACTATTACCATCTGGGCATCCCAACTGAAAATAACTTATTGCTCAGCAGTTACATACCACACAACCTCTTCAAGTAAGACAAACTATTTGTGGGGCAGCCTGATTAGGCTGCTTGTATGTCCTTAGATGCTGTAACCTTAAATTGAAGGTGTACCAAAATCGAAGGTGTACCAAAATCGAAGGTGTACCAGTTAGCTTTTTCCTCAGATGTAGATAGTTGGAAGAAAGGGAAGTAGGTTAGCACCATCCAAGCCAGCTGTGCACCATGTCTTCAGTGCTAATGCTGTAGGAAACCTTGGCTGGCCACTTTGCCTTGTCTTCATGCTCATTTGTAATATGAAAGCTCGAGCAAAGCCCATAGAGTTCCACTGAAGCTGAGGGGCTCAGGTATAGGACTGTTTAAAAGGCTGCCAGAGACATATCACATTGCTTTAAAACCTAGTACACTGCAGAGGAAAGGAAACCTTCAGCTAACAGGAAAAGAAAGGCCAGTGATAGCTGCTGCATTGGAAAGCAAAGTGTCAGCCTTTTCCCCTGTTCCTGTTTGGAAGTTGCGGCACAGATACATAAAAGGTAGTCCTGGGCAGTGAATTCAGACATTCACATTGCAAACCCATCTGATTTCCTACGAGTTCTGTCAAAGACAATGCAGCATCACCAGGTGGGTACCCCTACTTTGAAATTTACACTCTTTTTTTTTTTCTTTTTTCCTGGAGAGCTCCACTATAATTAACTGCTCTTCAGAATGGAGAAAACCTTGACTCTATCAGACATAAAACCATTTAAACGGTTCTTTTCTCAATGACAACATTTAACCTGTGTCCTAATGCGATGCACCCATAATAAGAGACTACAGAGAAGATCTGGTTTTATACAGTGGTGCTGCTCAAACACAACAAGCATGAAAGATGCAATCGGAAATGTAAGATCTGTGCAAGCAACTCTGCAAACACAGACCTTTTATTCCCACTTGAATCTCATAAGAGCACACACTGAAATCTACTTGCCCAGCAAAAATTTCACTATTAAAACATACTTCGCTAAGAAATGTGGCATGATCCCCCTTGGATGGGCCTCTCTCCCTAGGGTTTCATTAAGAGAGACCCAGGATCCCTCAAACTACCACAACAGGATAGGCAGAAGAGGAAAGAAGCACCACGGTCTCTATCTCATTAGAAGTGGTCAAGTTCCGTGTGGCCATTTAGTTCTTCACGATTTCCTTTTCACAGAATTCAAAATAAAATGTCAAAATCTCTCAGGAGATGAAATTTTCTGAAAAAGTTCACTTCAGAAATATTGGATATTATTTGTTTGTTTGTTTGTTTTTCATTTCAATAAATCAAAAAGTCTCTTCTCACTAGAGCTTTCCATGATAAATCATACCATAAAGGTCAACATGATAAAGGCAGAATGAAGTGCTTCAGCTTTACCATGACACTCCCTTAAGAAGCCACTCTCAGGAACTATGAGAACTAAGAATTTCTGCAACAGTGTGATTTAATCTGATCTTGGCTTTTCAAAGAGAAAAATATTCAGAGGTCTTTAATACAATAATGCACTCATTTATCAGGCTTCTCAAATACTCTCAGAAATCTCAAGGACTGATAAGACCTGTAGAAGTATTTTTAGAAGTGTCTATTATTGTCTGCAGAAGACTAATTTTTCTTCCTATGTTTGTGGTTAGTTTTCCTCGATGCTTATATTTTTTTTCTGTTTTTCTCAAAGAACACTGAGTGGCAGCAGCTGCTTTCCCCCCATCCCACAGAACCCAACAGCACAGAACAGCAACTGATGGACACCACAGTTCATGCAGTTATTTCTGGGCTCCACTTTCAGATGTTGTATGCTGGGAATTTTTACCCAGACTGTCAATGGACTCTGGGAACTGTTTGAAGAACACCAGGGTTCCTGCTGCTGGTGGGAGTGGTTGGTTGCAGGAGGATGCTACCACTCTGAGACTCTCACGGTGGGAGGAGGCCAGAAGCCTGCACAGCATCAGGGAGGGGTTGTCTGGATCCCTGCAGAGACCAGAAGTCTCATGAGCTTCAACCCCAGCTGCAATGAGGGAGGGACCATCTCTGATTATTGAATTGGGAATGGAGACTTCCACAATGGAAGTCAGGGAGTTGGCACCAGGGAGAAGCCAAGTGGTTGGAAAGGAGGTTTGCAGAGTACACCCTGAAGGTCCTAGCAGAGAACAAGTTGACCACAAACTGGAAACAGGCCCTTGCAGCAAAGAACATCATAGAATCATAGAATCAGTCAGGTTTGGAAGGGACCACAAAGATCATCTAGTTCCTACCGCCCTGCCATGGGCAGGGACACCCTACCCTAGATCAGGCTGCGCAGAGCCTCATCCAGCCTGGCCTTAAACACCTCCAGGGATAGGGACTCAACCACCTCACTGGGCAACCCATGCCAGGCTNCTCATAGCAGAGCAGCTCCAGCCCTCTGAACATCCTCCTGGCCCTCCTCTGGACACACTCCAGCATCTCTACATCCCTCTTGTAATAGGGGCTCCAGAGTTGGATGTAGTTCTCCAGGTGGGGTCTCAGCAGAGCGGAATAGAGGGGCAGAATCACTTGCCTCCCCCTGCTGGCCACAC
>VWZE01010417.1:0-154618 GCA_013396675.1 Eubucco bourcierii
TAAAATATTCTAATTAACCTCAAACCAGCACAACCACCCAGCCTGGATTTGTGCTTGGGATTGTGTCCTCCTGGCATGCTCTGTGCTCTCCAGCTCCAGAGCAGGAATTGCTCTTTCTGATCATGGTACCCCTTCATTTATTCTTGGATATGAATGTTAAAAGTCATAGTCAGATTTGTGGACTCAGAAACTGCTTTAATCACATAACCATGTCACAAGCTTAGACTTGTCTGGGTGGTTGGGTAATCTGTTTTGGAGGTGGAGTAATCTCAAATGGAAGAAAGAGGAATGTTTAATGTAAAAGATAACATTAACCTTCTATTAAGAAACCCAGACTCCCCAAAGCGTACCCAACAAGATGTGACAATATGACATGTTGTTCCTTCTTTCCACGTTTTAAGAGAGACCAGCACTGAACAATTCATATTTAAAGTATATGATTCCCTATTGCACTGAACTTCTTCAGAAATCCAAATGATTGTGGTCACACTAGTGAAATCCTATTCTGTACATCCTCTTGAATTTCTGTGGTTTTCTGGAGATAATTTTTGCAAGAGTATCCATGGTAGAAGGGGAAAGGGTAAAAATCAGAGCTAAAGGTGAGGTGAACTACTTAAAGTCATACTGAAGTCCATAAGACCAGGTTCCTAAAACTTTGTCTCAAATATCAACTCATTAAGTGATTCATCCTCTCCAGATATATTCCTACAACATTTTTTTTTCTTTTTTTGCCCTGCTCCCATCTCTTTCAAGAGAGGGGTGCAGAAGCCTTTTTGATAACTGGTGGTTTTCAATGCAATGAACCAAACTTCCAAAACACTGTGAGAATTCTATGCTTGGGATAAGTTATGATTCTTTAAGTGAAATGAAAAAAACAAAACAACAAAGCAAACAAAAAACCCTCTAAAACTGCACGTCAAGAAATCAATATTTTTTTTTCTGTTTGCTTGGAAAACCATCTTGCAAAAGGTTTTTCATTTTTCAATTTCTATGGCCACAGCTGAAAGACATAAACCGAAAAGAAATGGTATAAGGACATAAATCTTCATAGAAACCATGCCATTATTGCTGCTCCTCAGAAAACCATGCAGTCATTTTCCACTCATTTAGAGTTTCAGGCTTTGTTTGTCTGTGTCCTGTGATGTAATGCCATCTAATGAAGTTGCAAAATATAAATCTGACTTCAGTCAGCAAGGCCATTATAATGCTCTTTTCTTTTCTGTTTTGACTTTTAAGTAGGACTGTAAGGCAGTGAGTGCTGCCTGTGACTAGCACTTGTGGCAACACACCGAGTACAAATACAGATGATAGATCCATTGCTATTAATCATCTGGATAATTTTATCTAAGCAAATAATTTATTTCAAATGAGAAAGCTTCATTAAAGGAATGCTAAGGCTGCAAAGTCAAGCACATAACATTTAGGAAATGTTGTAGAACTGACACAGAGCAGTTTCAATTCAAGTCCTCTAAGATCTGCCATGTTACAGTTAAGAGGTAGTCATATGCTCAGACATACTGTGTGCAATTCTGGAGCCCGCAGCACAGGAAGGACATGGAAGTGTTGGAGCGGGTCCAGAGGAGGGCCACAAAGATGATCAGAGGGCTGGAGCAGCTCTGCTATGAGGACAGGCTACAAGAGTTGGGGCTCTGCAGTCTGGAGAAGAGAAGTCTTTGAGGAGACCTTAGAGTAGCCTTCCAGCATTGGAAGGGGGCTTATAGGAAGGCTGGGGAGGGACTATTTACAAGGTCTTGCAAGGACAGGAGAAGAGGCAATGGGTTTAAACTGGCAGGGGGGAGGTTAAGACTGGATGTTACGAGGAAGTTCTTTCCAGTGAGAGTGGTGAGGCACTGGAAAAGATTGCCCAGGGAGATTGTGGCTGCTCCCTCCCTGGAGGTGTTCAAGGCCAGGTAGGATGAGGTTTTGAGCGAGCTGTTCTAGTGGGAGGTGTCCCTGCCTATGGCAGGGGTTTAGAACTAAATGATCTTTGATGTTCCTTCCAACCTTGCCAACTCTCTCTGCCTGTTGTCATAGAAGAGTTGCTCCAGCCCTCTGAGCATCTTTGTGGCCCTCCTCTGAACCTGTTCCAATGGTTCAATGTCCTTCCTGTGCTGGGGGCTCCAGAACTGTACACAGTAAAGGATCCTGGTAGATCTTCTGCTCGGCTTGCTTCAGAAAGCCTGGTTGATCCTCTCTCACCACATATGCAGTCGCACATGCACACAGGTGTCGTTGTAAGATTCCTATAAAGCATGTTGTGATCACCGCATATTCATAAGGACTATGTAAGACAGAGGCATCAATCTTCTTAAGCAGTTCCCATGGCATTCTCCTCACCATTGAAGCTGGGAAAGTCTGGGCTAAGGGACCTATTTACTCTGCATCTCTGAAGTGCATCATGCGCATTTCCCTCCAAGCTGTCTCCCACATAGTGCGGCTGGTGCCTGAGAACTGATATTATGACCAAATTTGGCTAGGTTTCCAGAGGATTGTCTGATGTCTTCTTTACATATTTTGGTGCTATAGCAAGAAGGTACTAAAAAAAACCCAAACACAACAACTAGACTGTGCAGTGTGGTTGTGTATAATCTTCACTAAATAGATTTTTAAACTCCCATAAAACTCCTAAATGACTCTGCCTCCAAAGTGGCATCAAATGTTCCTTGTGACAAGCATCAAATGTTCCTTGTGAGTACTAGGGGAATAGAACAGGTAGAAACTGTTACCTCTGCATTGCAAATGCAGGAATTAAGATCTGGGCTATAGAGATATTCAAGGCCAAATGGGAATTAGCATTTTTCATCTTCCATCTCTGTTTATTCTTTTTACCCTTGCTGCTCTTTGTTACCACATAACTGCATTGTGATTTTCAGCACTGGTATTGAACCTTGACAGAGAGCTTGAGAGAGCACTTTGTAGTCATCTGGAATCAGTGAGGCACAAATAATTGCCTTGGGAGCACACTGCATTTTCTTATCCCATTCACTTCAATGCTGTAAGTCAGAGCATCTGCACAGTGACCTGCTGTGCATATACCTGCTGTGTGTATCATATATCATGTCAAAATTCCACATTGTTTGAGGTTTTCTGCAGCTCTGTTTACCAGTGCACTTCAACACCATCAACTGGATATGCAGAGAAATTAAAAGAATACTTTGACAAGCAGTGGTGCAGGATGTACTTCCAATAAAAGTGGAAAAAAAATTGTTATGCCAGTATTTCCCCTTGACATGATGAAGGAGTAACAAGTACCTCAGATCAACCCAAGAGTGGAAGTTTCAGCAGTTATCCGAACATCACTCCCAGGGTAAAAAATCCTAATTTCTTTGAAGTGAAGGTCATTACTTCCATTGCATTTGATAGAATCCTATGACTAGAATGTACATTTATACAAGAATCTGTTGGAAAACTTGCCTGGAGTAGAGGAAAGGGAATGGGAAATTGTGGCAGGTGAGCAAGAGATATTGCTTGAGAACAGTTTTGTTTTTTTCCCAAATCAAAAGCCATTGCTCACTGCAGTGACCATTCAAGATTCATTGCATAAATTCTGGTCATGCTGAGCTATTTGACAATCTAGGCTGCCAAGTTGACTTATTACAGATGAGGCAATAGAAAATACTTTTCTATTTTAATTTCTCTGATTCAGTGTTGCATATTTACATCTCTAGCAAGACTAAAGAACTGCCTGTCACTTACATTTCACTTGCTTTTTGTTACAAATTATACAAAATTAATAATTTATATTAATTTTTATATCCAGGCAAAGATTGTTAATAAATATGAAAACTGTTTATTAACATTAAATCTTGCCAGAAAACTTATTTTCAAGCTTCAAAAAGCACGGTTTGGATACTTATACACACAGGAAACATGCAAAACTAGGATACTTTAAGAAATAAATAGTAAGTGCAAACATTATGCTGGGAAAAGGTTCTTAGTTTCAATTAGACCTCTTACCCACCTGAGGACTTGAAAGGTTACTGTCTGATACTAAGGCAGAAAGGCACAACAGCATCTAGTTACAGAATTTCTTAGAGAGAGCCTTTGAATATTTACTCATAAAAATTATCTCCCGAGTCTTGGGGCTAGCTACAGCTTCAAACAGTACCCAAACACTTGCAGAGGATTCTGTCAATGTCTTGTGAGTCTCTGAGGTTTCTGATTCTTACCAGGTTTCACATGGTGCTGGGGAAAGGAGGCAGACAATCTCTGACCTTATCCTGGTTCCTTTGGGTGATCTGTGTACCTCCCGGACTTCCTGTCTTGGCAGGAGACTTTCAGGTGCGGGCAGGATTTCTTGCCACGTGCAGTCTCAGGACGACGTCATGCTGGCTGTGCAGGCTGATCGCGTGGAGGCATTTAGAGCCTGTTCCTGGTAAACCTTTGGAAGGCAGTTTCGAGGTGGTTCTAGATGCAACAAGGCAGTGAGACAGAACACTGCCAGAAGCAGAGAGCAATGGCAGTAGGCAGCAGAGCCGCAAGCACGACTACAACGGCAGACCAATGATGTGTTACGTGCTCATCTCTTTTTATCAATACAACCGGAGACAAATGGGTCTTTGGACACAGAATAGCCAATTACAATGGCAGTTAGCCAAGCTTGACCATATTAGGTGAAGCCATAGGCTTGATTTACTCAAATTTGGGAAAAACAGAGGCATTGCACAAGGCAGGCACAAGCCAAGTGTATGTACCTTTTTTATCATAGGATGTATACAGGAGCAAAACAAGTCTGGGCAAGCCAGGGTCCTTAGACTCAGTGGCTCCAGGTTCTTTGTTCTCTTTCCTGCAGTTGCTTCTCCCCATAGCAGAAGGAGGGAGAACAGAAAAACATGTCTGGGCAAACCAGGACATGTATAAACTTGTTTTGGCCTAGCTAGGCCTGCCACAACACTTTTGACAGACATTGTAACCAAAATGTATTTTCCAAGCATCCTTGAGTCTGTGTTATGTTCTCTCAGGGCAATTTGGTTTGTTGCAATGCTCAATGAGAGACATCCATCAATAGTGTCAGGGACTCAGGAGATTAGATTGCTAAACAATTTTTCATACACATTCTCATCTAGGAATAAACATCTTAAACCACCAAATTATCTTTCTGGAGCATCATTTGAGTAGACAGAAATGGCTTCTCTTAGCATTTACATATTTTAAAGTCTGCAGAAGCTCCATTAAAGTCAGAAGCCTATTTTGTAGTCAGTATACAAAAAAACAGACTCAATGAATGGAAGCTTTAGACCATCATAGCAATACAGCTATGAGGTATAATTGCTTTGTTCTCCTGTCTTGCAGCATAGTGATCTGCAAATCTACTCCTAAGGGGGTGACGTTTTAGCTTCTATGCACTGTTTATTGAGAATAGTCTCTGAAGAAGTTTATGTTCTGTATCAGACTCTAGGGAGAAACCTCTGTTCTCACTAAATGGCTCATGGGTAGCAGGTCTTCCCTGAAAGAAAACAAGACAACAACTTCTAATCTGGGAATTTACACTCTGAGGCTACAGTATGAGTTCTGATAGTCAAAGGCACTCTTTGATAGAATACATCCAGAGAGGTTTGGCAAAGGGAAGTTTCCAGAAGCCAGGTTTCCATTGATGATGGCAGGATTTTTTCAGAAACATGTGCCCAGTTATTTTTTTCATTCTCTTCCTGTCAGCTGCCTCAAACAGAAAGTTGTTTTGGGGGAAATTACAGTGAAACTTGGTTATTAAACATTATTGTATCACCTTTACATGTCCCATATGGTTCTGCAACCACGTCATTTGATTCTGCTGTTGCTGGATAATCAGTAATTTTCATGCCATTCCTTATCAGTCTCTTCATTTAGGTGAAGAAAAGAGAAAGAGGTGGGGATTCATTATCTTGAAAGTGTTAGAATCTTCCTAACAGAAATGTGAATCTGTTCCTCCAATGGCAATCACTGCAAAAAAAACCCCCAAAACCCAAACCCAAACCCCAAAAGTCACAACTCAAACCCCACTGAATCATTTTGGTATTATTTATGAAATCCATTTTCTCAAACCACACATCAGAAATTGTATGTATTATAATTATATATATTAAAAGTATGATGTACTAGAACAAGTATTTGGACAGGTAAAGATCTATTGTCATATTTTGTAACCTTGAAGAGATTTATCAAGTGTGTTGTTCTGAGTCTATACACCTGGTCCTTTTCACTGTTTCTGCTAAACTTCCATTTCTCCAGGGAGTTTACTCTGGAGAACTTATTCTTGTGACCTGCTGTGAGTTTAAAGAGTTGGCCAAAAAGAAAGGGTTGTTTAGTTGTTTGGTTGTTTGTTTTCCCCAGGTGTGGATTTTGTGGTTAGCAGAAAGGTCTTTGGGCTTGCAGGTACCTGTCTTCACAGTCAAGTACCTGAGGGCCCTGGCATTGATGGCTATCCTGGTGCCATACACCCTAGAAATTAGTTTTGTTCCACTTCAGGTCCATTTCTAGAGCACCTCCATAATCAGGTCTGATTATAGTGCACCTGCATAACACAGATGACTGTCATTAATGTTGTGTTAGAAGCAGATCTTCAAAAGCAAGGTCAAATAGATGTTCTGTACCCAAACAATACAAAAGTGACTTTTGGTGTTGGTAAATGGATCCATGCAGTAAAGTGACTGTTAATAGTGATAATAACTAAAATTGTTTCAAAGAGATAAAAATCAATTTGCAGTATAAATGTGTTTGCCAAACAGAAAAACTCCCAAGACTACATTTTTATTTGGCAACTTTTGATCCCATTTTCCAATCTATGTACAGACTTTTTAGGAGAGTGAGCATTTTCCTTTTTTAAACATACTTATGTAACCTTAAAACCAAAACTGTTCCAAACTAGTGTCAACATTCAAAATGTGTCACGAACTTGGAACAAAAATAGCTACAACTCTTTCTCCCCATTTTTGCAATCAATTTGTACATCAGCTAGTTGCCCTGATTCAGACAGTGAGATTCTGTATGCTTATTGTGTCGACTTTTATTAATGTTTTTCAGGCAGTTGGAAATTTTTGAGTGAAAAGAATTATAGAAAAGAAATACAATGTAAAATCATGATATGAAAGATAACATTTATCAAAATTTCCCTATTTAAATCACAGAATCACAGAACATAAGAAGTTGGAAGGGACCTCCAGAGGGCATCGAGTCCAACCCCTTGTCAAAACAGTATCACCCAGGGTTGTCTGCACAGGAATGCATCCAGGCAGGTTTTGAAAGTCTCCAGAGAAGGACACTCCACAACCTCTCTGTGCAGCTGGTTCCAGTGCTCTGTCACACTCACTGTAAAGAGGTTTCTCCTCATGTTTGTACCCATTGCTCCTTGTTAGAAAATCACTGCATAATCAAATTATTCTAGGCTTCTAAATCCTCTCTTAAAACTTAATCCAAACTCCTCTGCAGCCAGTGGAAGGACATCAAATGTCCTGAACTCTGTATCAATCTCTGAAAGCTTTTATTTGGAAAAATATTGGATGCTAAATTCCTTCTCTCGCACCCTGAAACATTTTTTTGTTACTAGGACATTTTCAGAATAAACTTTTATTACTTTTAAGCAGGGTCTGAAATCCATCATGACATTTACTATAAAGCAGCATCTAGGGTAGTAGTGAACTAAGCAAGAGTTCAATGATTTAACCAGAAAGGTTTTGTATCTTCCTTGACTTTAGTTTAAGGATGAATTCAGTGTTGATTCCTGATTTTTTTTCTATGTATAATGGTGTTGCACATAACCACTAATCATTTAAAATCCCAGTATTCTTAAAATGGCAGATTTTCTTATCAGAAAGGGCCTGGAGTGATATGTATGTTGGTTCTCTGGGCATTTACATTGGAGAGAGGTGTTCTGTTGGTGGACACAAACCAAGTTGAATTATGATACGACAGTTTGTGACATCTAACTGTCATTTAAGATTGGGACTCAGAAACTGCTTCTGAGAAGCTCACAGTCTGGCATGCAGGAATTCCAGAGTGGGGCAAAATAATCATACATGGAAATTTCACATATGAATGGGGAACAAAATCTTTTGGTTTAGAATTACTTTTTAATGGACTGAAGAGCCCACTTCAATGTTATAGTATTTAAGTTCTAGGACACTACATTGAACAAAAAGGTCCAGTAATGCCATTGTGAAGGTATTTATCAGTATTTTAAACACATATCATTATTTAGAACATAAAACCATGTCACCGTTGTTAACAAAAATTACTTCAAGCCAATCATCTCATAATTAATTCTGGTTTCTCATTATGTATTGCTCTGCATGAAGCTTACAGCTCTCTAAAGTAGCCCAGATTCTCTAGGTTCACATAGAATCGTAGAAAGGCAAGGTTGGAAGGGACCTCAAGGATCAGCTAGTTCCAACCCCCTGCCATAGGCAGGGACACCTCCCACTAGTACAGGTCACTGAAGGCCTCATCCAACCTGGCCTTGAACACCTCCAAGGAGAGAGCATCCACAACCTCCCTGGGCAACCTATTCCAGTGCCTCACCACCCTCACTGCAAAGAACTTCCTCCTGACATCTCATCTAAATGTTCCCTCTGCCAGTTTAAACCCATTGCCCCTCAACCTGTCATTGCAAGACCCCAGTCTTCCTGTAGGCCCCCTTCAGATACTGGAAGGCTGCTATAATGTTTTCTCAAAGCCTTCTCTTCTCCAGGCTGAAGATCCCCAACTCCCAAGCGGTTTAAACCTCAATCTCAGAGGAAAAGACCCAGAACAATTCCACTGTTCTTGCAGGGACTGTGACACTGCAACATGATCTGGGCTTGCCAAGCTTGCAGAGTGCAGAAGGCAAAGTGAGGCAGAGGAACGCTGACATTTCCATACTAGACTGAGTGTAAAGAGTGTGCAGCATGGTCCATGTTAAAATTACTGGGGAAATCTCAAGCAGGGACTCTCTACCCTTCCTTTCAGGGTGCAAACTTTTTGGGTATCCCACATTGCCTGCAGGGCAGGAGGGGTTTATTGTGCATGTATGATCCTAAAAAACCTCCTCCCCATGATGCCATGCAGCTGCAAGGACCGGTGTTGGATGGGGCAGGAATTCCCAGCTGTGGGAGCTGACCAGGCTACACGGGCTCTCTCAGGCTTCCCCACCAGTTGTTTGGAATTCAACCTCAGCTTGACTTTTTCAAGACAGGTTTTGCATTGAGGTATGTGAGCAAGTCCTCAGCATGCAGCAGGTTCTGCTTAGGCACACCCCTGTTGTGCTTGTCATAGCTGAGGGTCCGAAGGCCCTGTCTGCTGTGCACTGTGCAGTGGCTGGCCTTTAACCTGAAAGAAATAATCTCACCTCAAAGCACATCATTGTTTGTGAGTGGTAGTCTGCAGAAAGAGAGATTGCGGGCCCAAAAGGTGATTGCATCACACCCCAACACATCAGGACTATGAGGACTTAACCTCACATTAATTTTAAAATAAACTTTAGTCATTTAAGCACTGCAGAGTTAGGCTAAAAATAATGAGTTTTGTTCCAAAGTCTATCCTGGTATCATCAGATAATCTGGTTGGTAGACAAGGATGCAAATGAATAGAATGGAATTGTTCTCCAGAGCCATTATAAATAGTCAGCAAGGCACAAAATCAATCAATCAAACAAACAAAAAGCAGCTGTGGGAAAAGAAAGTATTTATTTATCAAAGTATATTTTAACAGAATTTATCAGCTTTTATCATAGAATCATAGAATCATAGAATAGTAAGGTTGGAAGGGACCTCAAGGATCATCTAGTTCCAACCCCCTGCCATAGGCAGGGACACCTCCCACTAGTACAGGTTACTCAAGGCCTCATCCAATCTGGCCTTGAACACATCCAGGGAGGGAGCATCCACAACCTCCCTGGGCAACCTGTTCCAGTGCCTCACCACCCTTACTGTAAAGAACTTCCTCCTAACATCTAGTCTAAATCTCCCCTCTGCCAGTTTAAGCCCATTTTATGCTACTGCTAATGACCGTAAAATTTTACGAACAACCTACAAATGCCTCTTTTAAAGCTGTTTCACTTTTCTTTAGCAGTTCATTGGTGAACTGCTTCATTCATGAACTTCTGGTTCACGAAAACCAAAATTTTCATATCTTAATGTACACGAGGTTAACTTGCTGCTACTCCTCATAACGGTGACCTTCTCGCTCATGTTTAAATATGCATTGTAATTTCAGTTCTGGGAAACAAAAGCATTACAGAGGACATTCTGGAACAATATAAATATTGTATTCAATGTATAATATTACTACCCAATAGTTTGGTAGGTATTTTGGATGGTGACCTGAGGAACTGCATTTCCTTTATAGAAGCACAAACAATGTGCAAGGAATTGTCATTGTGTGCTCATAACACAAGCAAACCTGATACTTTTGTGTAGGATGCAGAAGGAATTAATCAAGTTTTACAGCCCAGTCAGGATATGTGAGTGCTTAATAAATACACTGTGGAAGTGGTGGTGCAACATCATTGCCAGTGACAGCCTGAGTCATGGAACCCAGGATCTGAACAGAAATATCAATTTCACTTCTTACTTTCAGGTGGCATCAAAGGTCCATGGGAGAGTTGCTTTCATTAATGAATTCCTCACTGATGGCAGCATAAAAAAATACATTTAGTCTGGGAAAAAAAAACCAAACCAAACCAAACAAACCAAACCCCTTAAAAAAAAAAAACAACAACTTCCTCAACATATTCTTTGCATTCTAATGTAGCAAAGACTTCAAAACACTACATCAGGTATTTCCATGTTTTTCTGTCCTGACACGCAGTCCTCCCTCTCCCTTGAGAAGCTATTTCTGGTATTTAACTGTAACTGAGGCCTCAGCTTGAACACCAAGCATGAGGTAAAGCATAAACTGGGACTATTAATGACCACCCTAGACTGTGAAAAGGTTCACAATATTTTCTTGTGTTCTATGTGCATAAAATGGCTCATGGTAAAATAGAATCCAGGAACAGGTCAGGTGGGAAGGGACCCCTGGAGATCATCTAATTCAGCCTCCATGCTCTGAACTGGAGTAGGGTGTTCAGGGCTGTGCCCGGTTCGGTTTTGAGCATCCACAAGGATGGACATTCCACAACCATTCTGGGCAATATTTTTCCCATTTCAAATGTTTGTGGAACACTCAGTTCATAAGTAAAATGTTACCTCAGCTTGCTGATAGTTATTCCATTGGCATGTATTTTAAGACCAAGGCCTAGAGGGAGGGATGTAGGTGGCACTGATGAGGCAGAGAGAGAGGAAAGCATGAAGCAGAGTACTGGCAGTGACAAAGAACACCTCTATCCTTCTCATCCTCAGCTCTGCATGCTGAATCTAAATCAATAGTTATGAGGGAGTGTGCAACCCATGACAATAGCAAGGAGACTGAGGCAGGGCAAACAAACTGCTGGAGAAGATTCAAGAAGAGTTAAAGGAAGAAGGAAGTGGTGTATGAACCACTTTAGTGGTTTGGATGTTTTAAAACCCAGGATTAGACATAGAATCCCCAAACTTCCTAACCTGAGGCACAGGAGGATGGCTCACATGGTGTGAATTCATCTGAAGTGAATTGGTCTTCTGCTTTGTGTAAGCCAAGAGGACCTCGAAGCACAGCCTCAAGTCTACTATGTCCTTTAACTGCTCGGTTGAGTAATATCTGGAGAGAACCCTTTGGTTTTCCTGCAGGCATACCTTGAGTGACAAATCTGGGCCCCATGCCCAGAGTCACCCATGGGTCACACACATATGGACCCTAGGAAGTCTAAGAATGAGATGGATACAGGGAAGTTCAGTGTGACCAAGGCTCAAGGAACATTGCACGGCCCAGGGGCACACACGGCAAAAGCTAAGGAGATACAAAATGACAGGCAGAGCCTCTATCCCGATGCATCTCTTACCTGTGCAGAGTGCCACCTGCAAAGACATCATCTCCTTTCTCAAAAGAGGCAATTGAAAATGTTTTTTAGCTGACTCCCTAACGTTTTCCTGCACAAAGATGTAGGTATTATGTTCCTGATTTATCTTTATCTATAATATATTTTTCATTCAGTCTATAAACATATTATAGAAGACTACTGTAAGGTTTAGGAGTTTATGTCCCATGGGCAGAATTTGGTCCTTCAATTCAGCTGCATAATAATAGACATTCTATGCTAAGCCTTCCGTTCCTCTCTTCAACTGAGTTTACTTTTCTTTCATGTGCAATGGATAAAGAGAATGAAACATGTGAGAATGTCTCCTCCCTATGTATTTTGCTCATTTTCTGTAAGATGGGTCTTCATTATCTGAAAATTCTTTTCAGGGAAGGAGTTTTTTAATGACAAATGAACGTATCTATAGCACTAGTCTGAATTGTTAGGCAGTAAGGAGAAAGACTCTGAAGACACTTGAAGTTATAATTATTGCCACATTGAAGAAAGAGGAGGGCTTATGCAAACGTTCAAACTGATTAGGCAATTACTTTTTATGATAAAGGTAGGTTTGTTGTTTTGGTTTGTTGTTTGTTTGTTTTGTTTTGGTTTTTTTTTCTAATTCCCCTTCCCTTCACAAATATTTGTTGGAAATCAGTAGTTTCATTTCACTCCAATAACCACCAGATTCCTTTGGGAAAAAGATTGGCGCTAGGCAGAGGCTCTGTTTAGTAAACGCCTTTTCTTTGGAGGGAACACAAAAGATGTCAACACCAACACAACTCTCTGACTGATGAGATGTTTTAGGGTAGTGGGGAATATTTCCAGTTTTAATTTATTATGCCCTTAATGATGAAGAAACTAAGGACATCCTTATTTAAAAGGAAAGCTTATTTAACTTGCTTAAACATACTTATTGTTCTGCCTCCTAAAAGCTAGGCTTTTGCCAAGAATGAAATAGAACACAATAAATTAATTGTTTCTTCTGTTCAGCCAGGGATTCAAAGACTTGGAACTCAGTTTTTGAAAAGCATTATTTGCACTGATACACAGATGTGCCAGACTGGCATTATGAATATAATTAAGAGTGTGGTAATGAGCCCTTGAATATACTGCTTTTTCTATTTTTTTAATGTGGTTACTCAGTCTAGCACAAAACTGACAATTCCTGTGGGCAATGTCAGCTGTGAGACCAAGAGCTCAGTGGTAGATCAACATCTGGTCTATCTTCTTAGAAATTCAGGATTGATTTTCTAAGAATAACTGAGCACTGCAACCAATGGGTATTGATCATTTCAGGGCATAGCTATCTCGTATTAGACCTGCTCCCTTGCCATTAATAAGAAGACAGTTCAAGGGAAAGGGAATTTGGATCTTGAACAACTACATGGGAAAAGGTTTCTGTCACTTGTGTCAGCTCAGCTATGTGTAGATACTTTTACAGCATTCATTCATATCAGTAACAAACTTTCTTTTCTGAGTTTTGATTTCCTCTAGCTTACCTTTTTAAAGTCATAATAATTCTTATGACACAATTCCTTTCAGTTAGAAGAAGGGGAAAAATGTTTTCTTTACTCTGCAGGTCTAGTAGATACTCTTGATTTTACCTTTCTCATTTTCAACTCGCTTACAGACCTGTCAGATTTCTTCTGCTTCATGGCATGAAACAAAAGGGCATGTAAAAATAAATGACCTTGGCTCACAGCAGTTACATGAAGGAAAGGGGATGAGGATGTACCACATTAACAGGCAGCACCCACAACAAGCAGAGGTCCTAGCATATATTGTAGCTCTTCCAACACTGTAGCCAAGAGATCTTTCAGCTGCTGAGCCTGTGCTTGAAACACTGCTTCTCTGAAAAGGATCAAGGTTCTGTTTATGCTCAAAGATCCCAAAGAGTATGGATTGTCTAAGACTGAAAAATGCTCTGTGTGTGAGATGTGGCAGGTCACACTCCATTTCCAGTCAAGATCAGTCAAGATCAAGATAGGAAGGACATGAAAGTGTTGGAGTGGGTCCAGAGGAGGGCCACAAAGATGATCAGAGGGCTGGAGCAGCTCTCCTATGAGGACAGGCTGAGAGAGTTGGGGCTCTGCAGCCTGGAGAACAGAAGACTTTGAGGAGACCTTGTAGTAGCCTTCCAGTATCTGAAAGAGGCCTACAGGAAGGCTGGGGAGGGACTATTTACAAGGTCTTGCAATGACAGGACAAGGGGCAATGGATTTAAACTGGCAGAGGGAAGATTTAGACTGGATGTCAGGAGGAAATTCTTTGCAGTGAGGGTGGTGAGGCACAGGCACAGGTTACCCAGGGAGGTTGTGGCTGCTCCCTCTCTGGAGGTGTTCAAGGCCAGGTTGGACAAGGCCTTGAGTGAGCTGTACTAGTGGGAGATGTCCCTGCATATGGCAGGGGGTTGGAACTAGATGATCTTTGAGGTCCCTTCCAACCTTGCCTTTCTATGATTCTATGATTCTACGATTCTTGATCATTGCATTACCTAGAACCTGTCTGACTAAGAGGAGAACGATTTCCGTACCAACACATGTGGCATCATTGGTGAGTTGATTCCCTCTTCCACCAGCATCATCTTGCAGTCTCAAACTAGAGTGTCTCTTGTAATACAGAATTCTACTTTTTTTTTTTTTTTTTTTTTTTTAACAGAGAAGTATTCAGCAAACGTGTCAGCAAACTGCAAGTACTGTCTGTGGGCGTGTTTCAGTAAGTCCCCTTGTTAAATATGGAACTCTCACTAAACACTTCCCAGCAGCCAAAAATATAAATATTCAGATACATATTTAATGACTTGATGATTTTTTTTCTTCATTGGTGTGAATTTCCTGTTACACGCCAGAGGGACTTAACAGAAGAGCCAAGTGGCTTGCATGTTGCCAGTAAAATGGCAACTTGTATGTTTTGATTGGCAAAGACACTAAAGAACATGCCAGCTGTGAATTATTTCTTCTCCCTGAGTAAGGGGGTTTGAAGGACAAAGCCAGATAATCTTGGGCTAGGAATGATAAGGAAGTTGGAGAAAATACTGAAAAGATCTGGGAAGAGTCCAGAAACAGCTCCCCCATGTTGTTCAGAACTGTGCTTAGCTAACATCTGTAGTCAAACTGCAGACTGCTATACACACTTCTCAGAAAGAGGGAGTGGATAAACCAGAACCGGGACAAAGTCTAAGGAAAATCTTCATCTATTCTGCTAACACAGTAAACATTAGATTTTTCTGAAGAAAGGTGTGTTTGTGGGGAAAAACTGTGGATTAGCACTCTTAGTAAACCATGGAAAATCTTAGTGGAGAGATGGAAGCTGGAGATGGAAAGGTCTTGTTAATCCACCTCATTCAGAGTTATCACTCCAGGAGGGCTCCCTAATGATACTTTCTAGTGACTCATTCAGCCTCACTTACATTTATATTTGTGAGTTTATTACTTTCTCTTGCTTTTTAGGAGTCTTCACCATGGGAGGTAGGAATCCAGGATTAACTACTATGAAGTTGAAATTCATTGCATCAGAACATATGGCTCAGCTCCAGCAGAATGCTCCCTTGTCCTTCCTCATCTGAAAATGAGAACTTTTTCACCTGCTGCACAAACATCATAATTCACGATGTCTTGTACCTTATATACTCCACGCAACATGCCTAAATCTTTCTGGATAGCTACTAGGGAACAAGATTCCTTCAGCACCCAATAGGCTGCAGCATACCTGTGTGGCAATACCAATAACAGGCCTTGATGTATACAGACTTTACTGAAGTTATGGTTAATGTTGTGGCTGGAGTGACAGCATGTATAGATCACAGAATCACAGAGTCACAGAATGGTAGGGGTTGGAAGACACCTCTGGAAATCATCTAGACTAATACCACTGTTAAACCAGGTTCATCAGGATCAGCTTGGAAGATGTCCAAGTGGGTTTTGAAATTCTCCAGAGGGCAATACGTATGAATTGCTTTATGCAAGTGAAAAATTAGAGGAAACTCAGATGATATTTCAAAGGTGATAGGATTCCGGAATATAAGGATGAGTAAGTATCTGAATGCTTCTGGTTTAGGACAGATACAATCCCCCATGTTTTCAATCTCTTTCGTGCTCATTTGTAATCCTGTGAGACACAGATGAAGTACTATGTTTTGGAAAAGAAGTTAATTTTAATACTAGCCTGGCTAAATCTAGCATGAATGATTATATTCTATTTATGTAGCTCTCTTAGAAAATTGTAACTTTTATCTTTGATTATTCTGAGTACTCTAAGTGTTCCTAAGGAGATGCAGGAATGTTACAGATGCACTTGCATTTCTAACATTTCTCTGGTGTTTTAAGAGCTCCTATCTGTGCCATTTCCAAAAAGATCTGGGTTGTCTAAACTGTTTCAGAAAGAAGAAAAGCATCATCATCAGTGACTTGGTCCGTCTGATTCTTGTCAAGTTGTTTTGAACTAAAAACTGTCTGGCAGTGGCCTTTATGCAGCAGCTGTGGCAATCGAAGGAAGTTGTTCTGCCCCTGTACTCAACACTGGTTAGGCCACACCTTGAGTACTGTGTCCAGTTCTGGGCCACTCAATTTAAGAAAGATGTTGAGGTGCTCACTTCTGTGCAGAGAAGGGCAACAAGGCTGGTGAGGGGGCTGGAGCACAGTCCTACGAGGAGTGACTGAGGGAGCAGGGGTTGTTCAGCCTGGAGAAGAGGAGGCTCAGGGGAGACCTTATTGCTCTCCACAACTACCTGAAGGGAAGTTTTAGCCAGGTGGGGGGTGGTCTCATCTCCCAGGCAATCAGTTAGGAAGAAGTTCTTCACAGAAAGAGTGATTGACCATCGGAATGGGCTGCCCAGGGAGGTGGTGGAGTCACTGTCCCTGAAGGTGTTTAAAAGGAGACTGGATGAGGCACTTAGTGCCATGGTTTAGTTAATTAGAAGGGTGAGGTGATAGGTTGGACTCCATGATCTCAAAGTTCTTTTCCAACATGGTTAATTCTGTGATTCTGTGAGATGGGAGGGACTGGTAGCATGAAGACCATCCTCTCACTCAGGGATGTCCTCTAGAAATGTCCTAGTTGTCCCTTTCTCTCCTCTGTAGTCCACACATAGTGTTGGATGAAAAGGTGGGAGTGATACCCACATTCAGAGAGAGAGAAATTATTGTATTTTCCCTAGACCACCCTCTGCATATGGAGAGCCTTAGTGGAATGGATACTGTTTACTGTGCTGTACCATCTTGGCCAGGCAGTAGCAAGAAGTGAGCGTCATCTTTTATCCTGTTTCTTGATGTTTCTTTTTACTGCTTTCTATTCCCCTAGACACTGTCATCAGTTCTATACTGGAATACACTGCACATGTTTGAAAAGCATTATCCTGGAAAATTATAAGCTTAAGTGTTGCAAGGATTTTGTGATCCTTCTGTGGCAGTGAGTGAAACCTGGTCTATTGGTTAAACAGAACCTCTGGAAAGGGAGGCGGAATAAATCAGAAAATTGTTTCTGTCTGGTGAAGTAGACGAAAAAACCCCAAAACACTGTGAAAAGAATTCTGCTTCCTAAACCTTAGATTTTACTTGTAGTTTATTGACCCCAGAACAAAGATTTGATATCCATTTCCTTTCTACTACATCTTGTGAAGTCACAACTGGAATTTGCTTTCTTTAAAAAAGACTAAAAGAGGGATAAAAAGTAGTGCAGTGAGCCAGCTCGTAAAACAGTATTGAACTCTTTAAAATTACATTATAATTGAAATTTAAAAACATATGTAGAATCATCACTGTGCTGAAATAGCTGAAATAAGATATTTTCAACAGAAAAGTTAAACAAAAAGAAACTCCCACAGTATAGGGTAGGAAATTACAAACCGAAGCACACAGTTTAAAGGGGATTATCGATAATGTAAAATAGACCTTTCACTTGACACTGGTCTGCTACTTGGACAACTATGCATCAGGAGATAGTTGAACAGCTGCATTATTTGTGGCTATAAACAAACTTCATGAGGAATCTTCTTACACTACTTGGGCTTGCTTCTGTCCCAACAACGGCGAGATAGAAAGGAACACCAGAATGAGCTCCCTAATAAGAGCAAATACTGACTGCCAAGATCACAAAAACCTGGGATTCTCACTTTACATTTAGTTATTCCTGTCTGGTTCCTAGGACATTTTTTTCTGAGAGAAGGAATATCTCTGATTTCCAGAGAAGAAACAACACACAGAGCCCACAGGACCAGAGCTGAGGACCAACAGGTCCATACAGGTCAACAGCAAAGGGATTGCAACTTACCTGGCTGAGGTCCAGCATCTTCCCCCTGCCTGTCTTGTACCCCTGAGTGTCCCAGAGAAGCAAAGGAGAAAGAGGAGTATGATAATCAAATCCACATCAGGCCTAGAAGAAGGGTAGAAATTAAGATATTGGCGCTGCTATGACTGTGTCCATATCAGGCCACTGGAGCCCCTGGGGCTAATGCCAACCTTACCTAACGTCATATGACACTGTCATTAGTCTGCAATTGCTTGTGGTGTTTTCAAGACCAAAATGAGACCCTGAGTTAACCACATAAACTTAACTGAAAAGTTTACCACAAGTACTTATGGACAATAAGAGATCTCTTGCAGTGACGAACTTTCTAGCCTGTAGTTGCATCACTTAGGGATAAAAACAAAGGGTTCAGATTGTCCCAACCCAGATGTCATGGTTTAAAGTGGGACAGATTGCTTTTTCACCTTTTCCAACAAAAAAAGTGGCTCACATGTAGGATTGCAGGATTGGAAAGTTCAAATGGAAAGGTAATTCATATACTACAGTGCTACAGTGGTACAGTGCAAAGCACAGCAAAGCATATAAAATACAGAGAAATCCATCATCTGGGCTTAACACAGAAGCTCATTAAGCCAAAGCTTCACACAAACCTCTCTCCATGCCAGGTTAACAAAACCCAGGTTTCCATGCCCCCCTCCCTACCACTCCATTTGCGATGTAGCACAAAGTTCAGCTTTGCAAGTCCGGGCCCCAATTAGGCAGCTCCAGGCCAAACTGGCAGCATTGCCAAGGTCCACCAGGTCTCACTTCCCTGACAGGGAGGTAAGAATCTGCTTGTCCTTCCCAGGAGGAGAAAAAAAAGGAAAAGGGGGAAGGAACCAACTTTGCAGCCAGATTTATAGGGATGCAGGATCTATGGGAATAAATACAAAGATGATACTTTATGGTACACATCCTGGGCACTCTACCTTCTGGAAGGGGTTTACTCTGTGGTGTTCTTAATGGTGCACAGGCTCAAACAGCCACATCAAGCTAAGCATGTTGCTTTATAAACATCCAGATCTTAATTCTTTGCCATTAATTAGAGGGCTGGAAAAGAAGCAGCATGGAGGAGATCAATGGAGTGGCTAAAAGATATACGGAAAGAACCTGTGATTATTAAATGAAACAAGTCAGCACAGACTGTGATTATTAAATGAAACAAGTCAGCAGTTCCACCAGTGCGACTGTGCTGACTTATGCCAATTCAAGCTGGGGTTTTTTGCTTAAATGCTTAAATGCATATACAAAGTAAAATATTCATTTTTAATCCTCACATTTGCAGAGAGGTGCTTGAAAACAGAAGCGCATCTAACTGTCTGAAGAAGCAACATGAAATTATAGGAGAGTCTCATGTTATTATTTAATTTTGTGGCAGTTAAACAAACATATTCCTTTTTTTTTTCTGTTTTTTTTTTTTTCTCCCAGACTATATTAAGATTTTGATAGGAGTCTTGTCTAATGGCAGTTTTCCTTGAGCTTTTGTTTATTTTCAAAAAGTGCCAAATGACAGTGAGCATTACTTATGGTAAGAAATCCTTAGGATGAAAATCAGGCAAGTTTGACAGTAGCAGATGTAGTGAAGGTAGGAACGGAATGACCCTCTGCTTATCTGGGGAAGTTGATTGACTGCATCCTGTACAAAGATTCCAAGAAATCTTTGTCTCTAGGGTTTGCAAATAACTTTTCACAGAATTTCACACCAAAATAGTTAAAAAAACCCCACCTCCTTTGACTGAATCACCAGAAAGGAAAGAATTCAAATACATGACCACACTGAAATGAATTACAAACTTTTTATTCTTTTCAGGACTTTTTTCCCTTCAGTTTAACATCGTAGACTCTGATGGTTTGATCATAGTAGTGTTTTGAACACACACACAGACACACAGACAAACACACTCACGCACACGTCTGGGACCTGATGAGATGCATCCAAGAGCCTGAGGGAACTGGCTGATGTAGTTGCCAAGCCACTCTTTGTGGTGTTTGAAAAGTCCTGGCAGCCAGGTGAAGTCCCTGGTGGCTGGAAGAAAGGAAACGTTACAACCATTTTTTAAAAGGGTAGAAAGGAGGACCCTGGAAACAACCAACCCGACAGCCTAACCTCTGTTCTTGGGAAGATCATGGCACAGATCCTTCCGGAAGCTCTGATAAGGCACATGAAGGCCAGTATGGCTTTACTAAGAGCAAGTCCTGCCTGATCACTCTAATGTCTTTCTACGACAGAGTGACTACATCAGTGGACAAAAGGGTGATGGATGTCACCCATCCAGGCTTCTGAGAGGCCTTTGACATGGTCCCCCACAACATCCTTCTCTCTAAGTTGGAGAGATACAGATTTAATGGGTAGGCTGCTCAGTGGACTAGGAAGGCTGCATGGTTGCATCCAGAGAGTAGCAGTGAATAGCTGAATGTCCAGTTGGAGAGCAGTGACAAGTGATGTTGTCAAGGGTCCGTACTGGGACCAGTGCTCTTTAATATCTTCATCAATGATATGGACAGTGGGATTGAGTGCATCATCAGGCAATTTGCAGATGACACCAAGCTGAGTGGTGTGATTGATATGCTAGAGGGATGGGATGTCATCCAGAGGAATCTGGACAAGTTGGAGAAGTGAGCTTGGAGCAACCTGATCTAGTTAAAGAAATCCTTGCTTACTGCAGGAGGATTGGACTGGATGACTTTTAAAGGTCCCTTCCAACCCAATGCATTCTATGATTTTATCCTGTGATTCTATGATCTGTTTCTCTGCCCACCATCCAGATAGCGAAACAAGAAAGAGCATGTAGAATCTATGAACCTATTCTCACTTTTACGGCTTGCCTTCAGTGATGATATGCCAGTGCTCCTGGAGTGATCATGTTTGTTGCTGAGCCAGTCTACACCAAATGCCTGTTTTCTAGGGACGTTTTCCTGGGCTCTGGAAAGAGAAGAGGCAATTATTTCCTCATCCTTTCAAGGAGTACAAACCTGGAAGGCAGTGAACAAAACTACTTGGAGAGAGCTCAAATGGGAGACAGGGAACATCACAGCTTTGTTCTGCACTTTTATGTGCTTGTGTGTTGTTGAGGTTGTGGCACGAGGTAGAGGCAGCTCTTTGGTTGCTCCAGCCTTACGTGCCCACTCAAAGGACAGTAAAACTATTTTGAATCCAACCCTACAGAACTACAGCCTGCAGGGTCCTCAGTTGTTGCATCTTTACAATGGGTAAGTTGAGAAGAAACTTGTGCTGGTGCCTTCACTTGTTAGATCCACTGCTGGAAATTCTCATTTTAGTGGATATTCCTAATGCTAAGCAAGAAAAATCCTAGGAGTTCTTTCAGAATGGAAAAAATGTGTTGTCCTTGGTCCTGCTTGCAGTCAAGTGATGCTGTTCAGGCATACAGGGGCACCTCTAAAGGCACTGAGGTGCAGGCTTGAGACAAGTGTAGAACGAAAAGTAGTTTCTGACCAAAAGAAAACCCGAACTTCATTTTGGCTGCTGTTTGCCACAGTGACTTTCTTTTGAGAGCATAAACAAATAAATAGAACTACCTGTCAGTGTCTGCAGTTTTTGTACACCAAGTTTTTGTTAAAAAAACCAAAACAAACAGAATAATTAGAAATATAAAATTTGTAAGCACGTCCCTGTAAAAATGTTTAAAGCATTTCCAACCTTTTTTCTTACTTCTCTTGAATCTTTTTGTTGCCTTAAAGCACATTCATAATTTTATCTACCTCTTTACCTGATGTGGTGGTTTAAAACCAACACTCTTGCCCGATTTTAAATTATAAATAAGAAATAGAAAAATTCCAGAGATGTTGAATAGGGAATAGTCAAAGGCAAATTAAATAGGGTATTGAATACAAAATAAACCCAGTGATAAGTCCATATCATCCTATTTGTTTGCCTTGTATTTTATGCTTTTAGATTTTGCTTACTCATAAATAATAGCTTCATTTTGCTTCCAAACCTTCTGAGCTAGTCTGGTGATTTTGTTTTGGGGGTGATTTCATCCCACCACACCTAACTTTGAAGCCAGTTCTACCAGACAGAAGTTTTAACACCTGGCATATGAAAGACCCCATAGGAGCACCTTTGATCATGAATTTGGGGTTCTGGGGTGTCGCTGGTGAATCTCAGCAACATTTGCCTTTTCCTGCTTCCCCTCTGCTATACTTTTTCATGAATTGCCCCATACAAAAAGTCAAACTGGGTTTACTGAGTGATGAAATATAAATTACATTTATTAATATTAATATTAGTTACCAGGTGAACATGTTAATAAAAATATGGAAAACAAATCTACTAAATGTAACCAGAAAACTTATTTAGAAGGTATGAATGCGTGGTTGTGGTTATTTACACAGGGAACAGGCAAGTGAAACCGTTAAACAAGATCAGAAATGCAAACATTAATTTAAATTGGAGAGATTGGTGTCAGTAATTATGCTGCTTGCCCACTAGGGGGACTCGAGAGGAGCCTTCCTGCTAAAACGTAGCTCTGTATAGAATCACAGAATCATAGAACGGTAACGTTGCAAGAGACCTCAAAGATCATCTATTCCAACCCCCTGCCATAGGCAGGGACACTTCCCACTAGCACAGCTCACTCAAGGCCTCGTCCAACCTGGCCTTCAACACCTCCAGGGAGGGAGTATCCACAACCTCCCTGGGCAACCTGTTCCAGTGCCTCACCACCCTCACTGGAAAGAACTTCCTCCTAACATCCAGTTTAAGCATCCCCTCTTCCAGTTTAAACCCATTGCCCCTTGTCCTGTCATTGCATGTAGACACCTAGAACCTTTATAAGAGACTTTCAAGGTTAAATTTGCTGGATTTACTCATGGTCAGGCTGCACTTATGAGGGATGGGTCCCTTTAGTGCATGCAGGCGAGCAGGGGATGTGTGTGGTTGGCAGGTTGCGGCTTGGGGTTTTGTCCTGTGCTCAAAATGGTTGCGCAGTGAGGCTCACAGGTCTGAAGCACCTCTTTCTTGTCCCTTGCACCTCTTGCAGCTTTTGGCTTGGCAGCTGTAGAGTTGCTTGCTGTGAGAGAGTTTTTCAGCTGCAACCTGGACAGCAACCTTTCTTATTTCTCTGGGCAATATGAGGCAAGGGTTACCAAGGCAAGACCTTGGATTTATCATTTGCCCAACAAACAATTTGGCCAATAGGGAATCCCAGCAACCAGCACAATGAGCCAACAGAATGGCATAGAGCCAGGCCTTAACCATAGAAAGTAAAGACATGGGCCTAGCAGAGGTAAAGGATGGCCACTACATGTGCCTATTGCTTACAACAAAGGGAGGTCACATCCCTTCATGTCTCCAGGACCCTTTATCCTCCTCTCATGTTCCCTAGACCCTGATAAGAAGGGAGAGGAGAGGGGGATTGTGTCTGGATGAACCAGGACCTGTACTGGGTTTGTGTAGGGCTTATGTTGTCCTGTTTTGGTCTACCACCACACTGATCCAAGTATGCATGGTAGCACTTTTCATAGAGACTAAACCATTCAAAGAAAGGTGAACCTTCCACTTTTGCAAGCAGGCACAAGCACAGCTACAGTTTCAACTGGCAGCATGGTTTCTGGTGGCAAAGGTTTCCACATGGCTTACCACAAGTGATTCCACGGCTAATTACCACCAATTATTGCTCTACAGTTCTAGATGAGACTGTTTCTAATTGTTCAGTACTCTGGGCCTGATTTCACAGAATCACAGACCCTTAGAGGCTGGACATCCAGAGATTACCAAGTCCAACCACCCTGCCAAGGCAGGATCACTCTAGGGTAGTTCACACGGGAACACCAGATGGGTTTTGATAGCCTCTGGAGAAGGAGACTCCACAACCTCTCTGGGCAGCCTGTTCCAGTGTTCCACTGCCCTCACTGTAGGAAGGTTTCTCCTCATGTTGAGTTGAAACCTTCTACGTCCCAGTTTGTAACCAATGCTTCTTGTCTTATTGCTGCTGACCAGTGGGAAGAGTCTGACCCCAGCCACTTGACACAGCCCTCAGATACTTGTACACATTGATCAGATCTCCTCTTAGTCTTCTCCAGACTAAACAGCCCCAGGTTTCTCAGTCTGCCTTCACAAGGGAGATGCTCAAGTCCCCCAGTCATCCTTGTGGCTCTCTGCTGGACTCTATCCAGCAGGTCCCTGTCTCTCCTAAACTGGGGAGTCCAAAATTGGACCCAGTATTCCAGGTGTGGTCCCACTAGGGCACAGTAGAGAGGGAGAAGAACCTCCCTAGGCCTGCTGGACACACCTTCCTTGACACACTCCATTGGCTTTCCTGGCCACAAGGACACATTGCTATCCCATGCAAAACTTGCTGTCCACCAGGATTCCAAGCTCTTTCTCTATGGAGCGTCTTTCCAGCAGGGCAGTCCCCAGCCTGTACTGGTGCCTGTTGTTATTCCTCTCCATTTACATTATTTTTAACCATCTGCCCATCCCTGAGCACTCCCAACTTGCCTGAAGCCCTGGGGCTGCTTGGTGGGATGGTATCACTGTGGCTGCACCACCTTCCTGTGCGTGGGCTTTGTGCTCACAGCTGCACCTGCCGCTGGGTTGCCAGCTAAGAATAGTTCCCCATTAGCTAGAGTTATCTTTAAAGTGCTTCCCAAGGAAAACAGCAAAAATCTCAGCACTGCTGAGGGCCACAGAGGAAGCCTCAGACTGAGATAAAGAGCACAAGGCTCTTAGGGTGCCAGCAGGGTGCCTTGAAAGCACTATCTCCTTTCTGCCTATGTTTACCTCCAGGCGTTGGTGTGCTCTGCCTGCCGGAGTGCTCACCAGAGGATTCACAGGAAGTCAGGACAAGGTGACAGTTGGATTAATGAACTCAAACTGAGCTTTGCCTAACGCTGCTGTCAGGAGGAAGGTCTTATTTCAGTGCCATAGTGCCTGCAAGATGAAACGGGCCAGGAATGAGAGGGAAAGGCGAGATGGTGTCTTGCTCTGTAATGCAGTTTCCTGACGGGGGAAATGCTTGTGATCTCATCTTGTGGTGCTCTAGAAAGACTCCCACTGAGCAGACCGAATTGGGTTCACAGGACTCAGAATTTATTAGTGCACTGCTGCCTTCATAATGCTTTGATGCCTGCCTCATGTCAAGCTCTCTTTGGTCTCAGTGTAGAGTGCAGGAGCTCTCCAAGATCCTCTTCAAGGATACACATGGTGTCCACATGTTGGGTTGTAGGCTGAATGCTTGACCTCCTTCTCCTTCCTCATTCCCTGTTTTCCAGGGAAAGGATAGCTCAGATGGGTGCCTTGGCAGGCCCTTTGTCAGGGATCTGGACAGGTGCCAAGTCCCCTGCCAAGCAGTAAATACAAATTTTCCCATCAGGACCTTGCTCAAGACCGGACCACTCACTGTAAGTCTGTTGCTATTCCAGCAGAGCAATTTAAAGGGCTGTCCAACTGGTACACAGTGTCACAGGAGTCACCCACCACTCATTCTGGGCACAGTCTCATGGGCCAGACCTTGGATGGCTTTTACCCCACAGCTTCATGTCTCCAGGAGACAAATGACACAATTTAAGGCTTTCCTTTGCCTTGAATTTTAGCTTTGGCTCATTCCTGAGCCTTAACTATAAATTTGGTTTAAGCTACCTGACAGTTTCTTGCAGTTGATAGATTTATCAGGGCAAGTGGAAACAGCCAACTTACATTTTGCTAAGTGTGCTTCCAAGTGTTTTTGTGGTCCCCCTAGACAGAAAAGTGGAAGATGTTGATTCACTCTCATGCAGTCACTGGTCAGCTGCAAATTCTCTTTTCCTTACTCAAGGCTATGAAATCTCTTTTCATCTTAAACTCCACTGCCATAAACTTGTAAGCAGCATTCTTTCTACTGACATAAGTATGGTAAATCCAGCATGACAAAGAACTTTCCTCCCTTTTATTCTCCCTACATGTTGTAATGTATGCTGCTAAAAAGCATACAGATTTTTTAGATACTACCTATGTGTTTTTTAGACACTACCTATGTGTTATACAACGGTCTCGATATTCCTGCCTTAAAAAAATTATATTGCTTACATCTATAAATCATTCACAAATAAAATTTCCTCATCCATCTACTTTGAAATAATGTATTCTTATGGTCTAAATCACTGCAAAGACAAGAATTGAATTATTTTTTTATACAGCTAGCTACAACCTGCTTTATAAGCACAAGGAGAAGACACCAGTAGCACATCACATTTCATAAATCAGTGCATTGAGGTCTCAGGCACATGGTTCTGTTACAGCAATTCTGTGTGCATCAGAGGAGCAAGAACTGGCAGCAGGTAGCTCAATTCTTAAATTGTAGTAAATGTAAGGTAAAACACATTAGATAGAAAAGCAGGTGGATGAAGAACCTTCACCTTGGCAGTCCTGATGACACAGGGCAATTAGACCAGCTTCTACAATGACCACAACTTGACTGTATATCCACAAGATTTATGGAGAGGGAAGGAAGAGTGCTTGAGAAGAGATGCCAGACTTTGGAGATGTGAGTGGCCAGCCAAGTGGTGCCACATAGGGAAGCACCAGGCCTATGGCTTTAAGCTTCTGCTTCCTCTACAGTGAAAATATGTCGCTATTGCTGAGAAAATGGAAAAGTGAATAACCCACAGGGGTTAGTTTGGGGGTTTTTTTGTTAAAATATGTGAGTAAGGTGTGAAGAAACACTGTGCTAGTGGTCCACTGAAAGGATATCCATGCTAGAAAACAAAAGAGTTAAGGAGGCTGTGTACAATCTGAGGCATAGCGTGAGCCCTCTATTTGGGGAGTGAACTAAAGAAGCCTCTGTTCAGGTGGAGTAAAGTCCTCCTGCAGTAGTGTACCTTAAAAAACAAACTACAAATGTATGCCAAAAGAATTTTAAAGCAATCTGGTCGTCTTTTAGCTGGTATTAAAAAAAAAACCCTGTTTCTGTGAGAGCTTCCTACCTTACAGGTGGGTGTTGGTTCAGTGGACTCCATCCATCCCAAACTGGACAAACAAAGTTGTGCAAGAAAAGCAATCCTTGTTTTCTGAATCCAGGCACTTAGTCATCAGTAATTATTTAGAATGGGTAAGTGGCCAAAACACTTCATAAAGCAATATATTTTTTTTGGTTTTTTTTTTGTTTCTCAGCTATTACATCTGCTGCTTTTCCACAACCACCTTAATATTAAAATGCTTCTCTTGGAATTGTGCCAGCCATGGAAGAAACAAGCTGGTTGAAAGTAGCCACATGCCAATCACCATCACGGGGCTGCTCTACACACATTGAAATGGCTGGTTTACGGGAATAAGCCACCACAGCTCCTATCGCCAGGCAGCCAAAACCTCGTGATTTGTATGTGCCAAGACAATTCAAGGTTTGTGCTCGCAGAAACCCTGTTAGCAGAGATTGAGATCTGAGAAGGAAGGACTCTCTGCCAAAGGGAGATTTTTTTCCCCTCTGTGGTATGAAAAATAACAAGAAATCGAGCCATTTAATTAAATGCCTAAATGTGGAACTGGGTTGGTCCATTCACTTGCAACTATCCTGGAAAACTATGTGTCAGTTTCTGTACCCTGAACTTTGGGACAATCACGGCTAGTGTTTTGCTTTTGCAATGGTTTTTGCAGTGGCATAGAAAGAAAGGAAGAAACACATGGCCTGTTTTTCAGATCTGTCTGGGATCCTGTGAATCAGGATGTTCCTACTTCCACACGTGGCACCAATATGTGTTGTTACTTACAACCTGCTCATCCCACTGCCTGCTGAGTACCTGCTGAAATGGCTGCTAAATAGGGAGCACTGCAGCAGTCTCTGTGTCTGCATGCCAAAGTGTTTGGGAAGCTAATCCTTGCCATCCCTGGCAAATGTCAACACTGAGTCAAACTTCTTCATGTTAACATTATCCCTGAAGCTTCTTTCTCACCTTTGTTTTTTTCAGCATCACCAAAAGAAAACACTGGAATGTCCTTTGCAGCATCTTCAGTAACGGATGGATTTATTTTAATTACTAAATAAAGGGCATGCCAATTTTAGCTGGCAGAGTCAAAGGAGGTCCAGGACAGTGTGCCCAAGATAACAACTCACACAGGCAACCACATGAACCTAGCAAAAAGATTAAGGAGTGAAACAAATATCTGAGGCTCTGACACAGGTTTGACCCGGACACAGGTTTTAGACTGGATATTAGTAAAATTTTTTTCACAGCAAGAGTGGTCAAGCATTGGAATGGGCTGCCCAAGGAGGTGGCTGAGTCACCAACCCTGAGTGTGTTTAATGGTTGTTTGGATGTGGTGCTTGGAGATAAGGTTTAAGGTGAACCTCACAGAGTAGGGATCTTGGTTGGACTTGGTGATCCTGAGGGTCTTTTCCAACCTGTTTGTTTCTGTGATTCTGTGTGGCCCATAAAGCCACCAGTCAGAAGCTCTGGCTTCTAGTGTAAATAGTCCATTGGATGTCAATCTGGGTAAAATAATAATGAATAAGGAAAACAGAACCAGAAAGGTTCTCAAGAATGTGCCTAATTTTCCTTCCTGCATTAAGAAAAACATACCTGTGTCAAAATCAGTCCTGATACATATCACAGAATCACAGAATGTCAGGGGCTGGAAGGGACCTTGAAAGATCATCCAATCCAACCCCCCCTGCCAGAGCAGGATCACCTATACCAGGTCACAAAGGAATGCATCCAGGCAGGTCTCAAATATCTCCAGAGAGGGTGACTCCACAACCCCCCTGGGGAGCTTGTTCCAGTGTTCTGTCACCCTCACTGTGAAAATTTTTTTCGTCATGTTTCCATGGAACTTCCTAGGCCTCAAATTTTACCCATTGCCCCTTGTCCTGTCATTGGGTATCACCAAGTAGAGCTTGACTCCATCCTTCTGGCACTCACTCTTTACATATATATAAACATGAATGAGGTCACCTCTCAGTCTCCTCCTCTCCAAACTAAAGAGCCCCAGCTCCCTCAGTCTCTTCTCATAAGAGAGATGTTCCACTCCCTTCATCATCTTTGTGGCTCTGTGATGGACTCTCTTGAGCAGTTCTATGTCCTTCTTGAACTAGGGGCGCCCAGAACTGGACACAGTACTCCAGATGTGGCCTCACCAGGGCTGACTAGAGGGGCAGGAGAACCTCTCTTGACCTACTAACCACAGCCCTTCTAATACACTCCAGAATGGCATCGACTCTCCTGGCCATAAGAGCACATTGCTGGCTCATAGTCAACCTCCCATCTACTAGGACCTCCAGATACTTTTCCCCTTTTCCCCATATATATATATATATATATATATGTGTATGTGTGTATCTATATACACATACACACACACACACACACACATATATATATATATATGTATGTCTAACACAGAGAATTGTAATCCGTTTTTAAAAGGAGCCAGGACTCAGAGATGGTGGCAATAGTGCTGTTAACTGCTCCTCCAGCACATGCTTTGGTTGTACATAGCAGGTTACTGCTGACCAGTTACACCACAACACTATGCCAGTGCCAGGTTGTTCAAGGGTGTGGCCATGTCTGCTTTAAATTGAGAGCAGAGTCTTCAGTGAGGGGGTAAGGCTGTGGTTGCAGGGGGGAAAGCTTGCGACTGAGGTGAACAATGTTGGCGTGCAGATATGATGGATGTGGAGTCCTTTTTTGGGAGGGTGAGGCTACTTGATGGGTGAGGACATTGCTATGAGCAAAGAATTTACAGCTGAGAAATTTGGTAGAAGAAGATAAACCATGGAGACAGAGTATTGATATGAACTTATTGTGCGAGCACTTTCCTCCTTATGCAGTGCACTGTGTTAGTAGAAATAGTTACATGAAATTGAAGAGAAACACAGGGCATCTTTGTCATGTGATACTGCTGTCAGTGTTGATGATGGCATCCACATTAGTGAGTTTAGGAAGGTTCAGCTTGTTCTTAGACACCTTCAACAACACAGGGCCACCCCTATCCTGAAAGTCTTCTGGTGATACACCAGGACATATTTTTCACCTTTGCCTTGTTCAGGAGGCAATTTATAGGCTATTCTAGCCAGCCCAGTCTGATTGAGCTAGACAATCTCTTTGCCCGACTGTAGGCAACATCATATACAGCACCTGAGAGGATAAAGTATGGCCAGAGGATTGCTTGTTTGCTGAACCAGAGCACGCAATATTTTGGGTGAAAATGGCAGGCAAAGTGGAAAAGACCTTTGGGAGACATTAAAAATCAATGGGAATGAAAAGAGCAGTATGCATTAAACTCAGCTGGCTGTTACCCAGCAACAGCATCTGACAGCCACACTCTCAGCAATAGGTTGTTTCTCCCTATGCTGATCCTTTTTTTGGGTTGATGTGAAATGAAATGTGCATTTAGCTTTTCTCCCATTTCTGCCCAGCCACCTCAGAAGTACCATGACAGACTCATTTCACTGTGCCCCTAGCTGGAGCTTGCACAAGGATCTGTAAGTGCGTGAATTGAGGTTTCAGTAGGCTCACCTGTTCTTTTGAAAATCCACTGCAGTATGGCCGCGGTGCAACCCTTTGTCACCTACTACTAGGAGCTGTCAGGCTTGACCCCAGTTTCTCTTTAACCTAGTGTAGCTAAAAGAAATGTAGGTTACTCATCATTATTAAGACCTGAGATCTAACTAGACCAGGAGAGTGGAGGCTGGTTTGAATTACCATTTTAAGGCCCGGTTTGCCTAAATATATCCTGCTAACCTGCAAGAGGCATCAGCCTGACTATTCCAAGTCTTGCTCCACAGTTATCACCGTATCTAGGCTACACCAAAGAAATGGTGAATCCATCCAGCACTAGGCTGCTGGAGATGCATCTCCTCAAGTTGTCCTTCCTGCAGAGCTCAGATGGGGCCCAACACGTACCAAACTGTTGCAAATTCCTCTGAGAACTCTGAGCTCCACTCTGGACAGAAAAGCACAGTATTGCAGCCTCCACCCTCCATCCCTGCAAATCTTCCAGTGCCAGTTTGCCACACTTGCCCCTCTTCCTTGAGCACCCTCACCTAAACTGTGAATTGGCAGCTGCTTTATCTGGGCAGTGTAGTCAGCATCTGCCCAGCTCCCTCTGTACCTTGGGGAATCCTACAAAATGAACATCTGAGCAATGAGACATTTGCAGCCAGACTGAGAGACATGCTGGCATGTCTGCTTCCTGGGAAGTGAACAGCGATTGGAGTGAACACTGGCAAGCAGCTCAAGCTGGCTCCTGCCTTGTGCAGAGCAGTGCTTGTGCAAACACCAAGAGATGATGTGCCAGTGACACAGCTGTGCCCTGACTCTGAACTGCTGTGATGCCAACATCACAAGTATTTGGGAGATGTGATGGTGTCATGCCTTCTGTTTTGATGTACTAGTCTTGTTCCCTGATATGTACACTATATTCCTGACTTCTCCTCGTCCTCCTATCCATCTGCCACTTCTTCCAACTGGTACTTCTTCCCACAACAGGGCAGTCATGCCTACAGCCTCTTTGGGGAAAAAAAAAAAAAAAAAAAAAAAAAAAAAGGTGAGGTTAAAGCAGGTCATATCCTTCACTGCATTCCCCACCCCATCTGCCACAGACCACCCTTGTTGCCTTGGTGCTGCTGCAGGTGTGGGGTGAGTGGGACATGCCAGTGAGTCTCCTGGGACAGCTACAGATGTGGATTTGAACTGCTTAATGTTTTTTTCCCCTGGAGAGTGAGAATTGAAGATGAGACGTTTTAGTTTCAACAGGGTGCCTTTTCCAGTGGAGCAATTCTCTGCTCAGCTCTCCCCCCCTCCCCATTAAAGAGGTCATAGGTGCAGTTGTACAGCTGAGCTTGTAGTTGTGCAGTTCTGCACTTTGCTTGAGCTTACCTGGCAATACACATCATGGGGGAAGAGTATGTGGAGCAGAGGACCCAGATGACAACAGATCTGGCCCTGTGCTGTTGAGGGAGAAAGTGGTAGGGAGGTACGAGCCAGCATGCCACCATCAACAGAGGGCTGCTGGTTTCTTTTCCCCTCTCTGGACATTTATGGGTACCTCTGAACTTCTGTGAACTTCTGAGTCACAGGATGGCAGCTCAGCAGATCAAAGAATTTGCCCAGACTGGAATAAACTTGTGTGCGAGCCTGAACTGGTGAGCTGTCTCTGTTTGCTCAGCTGACAGCAGCGTAGCTGTTGCTAATTCCATTCCATCCCGTCAGGACAAAATGGAGGAAATGTAGCATCCAGCAAGGGAAAAATGCAGAGACTCTGTGTTGCTCTTTCCACTAAATGTGCTCAAATGCAGGCAGACAGCTTTTCCTCTTCACTTCTTTGAGCGCAGTGTTTGCTTTATCCGGTGATGTAACAGATTGCTAAATAACAGACAAACCTGGTATGAACTCTCCTACTTATCTTTGCACCAGTTCTTGCATATGGAAGAATCTCCTTGCATTTTTCACTCGATTTTCAGCTTTACAACTAGCAATATGCCACTGCCCTCTGCTGGAACAGCGTGACCAGCAAGTGAGGGGGAAAGAAAACCAGAGTGGAATTTTCAAAGTGCACAATAGTATTGCATTTACTGCACTCAGAAGTGGAGTGCTGAGAAACGCAGCATGGCAAGGACAGCAAGAGCCCTTTGCCCATCAGGCAGAGCCAGATGCACTCCCCTGTCATGGCCCTTTTCTTCCTGGTGGGCTCCCAAGGATGGAAAACCCTGGCGGTGGAAGGAAACATCAGACCAGAGTTACCACATATGGAACCCAGATGATATTTTTGAGAACTCTTTTTGGTCTAAAGCTATGGTTGTTGAATACTCTGGATGCAAACCCCCCAGTTTAGGTTAACAGGTACATAATAAAGTTTCAAGCTAGCATGCATTTTGTAGGGTAGACCATTTAATGTGCCTTGAAAAAACCCTGTTATCCAAACTGCTGTCAGATGGCTGTGGTTACACAATCCATAAATACATCCTCACAATGCACACTCCTCACTAGTACTAAATCTGGGCTTAATCTAGGACCAATAGCAGTTATCAACTTTGAGCAAGCAGACGTAGCTAAGGAAGTGCTGTCTCTCCAGACAGGTTTCCATGAGATTTACTTAGCTATTCTGCTGTGGTGCTTGGACTCTATCAGGCTGATTTGTCATCATGAGTGGCAGAGGGGTTCTTCCTAACTACAGAGATATTATCACTAGGTTAGTCTCCCAAGCATGGAAATACTGGAGTTGCTGCCTTGAAGAACTGCGGCAGATCACCTGCTTAAAGCTGGAGGGTCAAAAATAATAGTTTTAATTGACGTGTGCACAAATAGCCATGGCGGTGTGTTCCTCCTACTCCAATGGTGTGCTGCTATCTCTGTCAGGGCGACATATCCTGAGGAAGGGGGGAAAAAATCATGTGGAACATATATGGGGATGCAGAGCAGGCCTTGACAAACCACCCTTTTGCTCACTTTCAGTTTCCCTTTCTCTTCTGTTTCCCTTTCTTGAGCACTGTAGCCAGTGCTGAAGCAACGGCTGAGGGGAAAGCCTCCTTATCGGAGCAGCAGCTGGAGCACTGGGCAAGAAACATCTGCACCACTTACTGTTTCCATGACTTATTTCCCTGATGTTAACTTCTAAGCCCTTTATCTAATTTGTTGGCCCATATATGGTTTTACATCTTTACATACTGTAAATGCATAACAACTTTTTATAACGGCTCAGTGAATGACACATTGCTGCCCTTAACTTGGTAGCTGTCCCTGTGGTTACATACATTATAGATCTGCCTTTCAAAAGTAATATAATGAAGTGACACTTTATGTAATGCAATGGGTTACAGTAGGAAGTTGTTAACAGTAGAGGATTAAAATAAAACTGTTCTTGATATTTAAAAAGTGATGAAATGAGGAGAAAAATAAATCCACCCACACGCACTGCAAATCACTCCTTACAAGTTTGACATCTGCCAAGATCTTGGAAGAAAAAAACCTTTCTGGGCTCCTTCACTCAGAGAGTCTTCCCACACTGTTCAAGGCATAAAGCTCAAAAAGTGTTGTTTGCTGTCCATGGACACACATGGACAGACCACTCATATAGAGCCAGCATCCTCATTAACACATGCCACTTAACCACAGTGTGGGTGTTTTGGATTGCTTTCTATAAAGTATTACTGCTGAACCTTCATATTCTGTGCATCCTCTGTGATGAGACTTAAACAGAGAGGAGCAGATGTGATGCATTTCAGCAGGTTTTCTGGTTCTTTAAAGGTAAACAATTAAAAGTAGGCTGTTATTGTGTTATATTTAATGTTTATACATCAGTATGTAATCAAGTGATTGGTTAACTAAAATATTTCAACAAACAACGTATGACTACAATTTAAATCAAGTTATTGGTGGTGAGGGACTACATTTAGCTGGAAGGAAACTTATGAGTAGAGCTAACTCCTGAGTTTTAGATTATTCATTGGTATTACTTCTAAAAGATCATCCCAGCATATTGTCTGCTGCCTTCACTTTCATTTCCATGGCACAACTGCTACCATGAACTTGCATAACACTCAGATCATTCACTGGATGTGGCATTGAGTAAAGCACAAAAGGGAAAAACATACTCTGCAGAAAGTGTTCCTCTGGTAAGATGGGGTTACCCTTGCATGTTTATTTCCAATGTTTTGGCCAGGCACTTACCTGCCTCACATACTTAATAAACAGAAGATTATTTTCCAGAATTCCATTGAGTCATTTATGCCTTAAACACGAAAAAATAAAATAAAAATAGAATCAGCCATTCACTGTTGAAAGACTTTAATCATCTGGAACACTAGCATCAAGAACGTTTACTTGAAAATGTTTCCACTTTCGTCCATCTTCAAACCTGTTACACTATGTTCCACTGGCTACTATTACACATTTCACTGTTTCCTCATACTTGTAAAAGACAGAACGAACTACAGTAAATTATTTCACAAGGTGTTTGGAGAAAACACATATAAGAAATTACTCTTTCCCTCTTCTTCTATGATGAAGCAGAAGCTTGGCTTTAAAGTAACAATCATTATAGAGCTAAATATATTTGACATATTTAACCTCACAAATAAATAAATATATACAAGGGAGGTTACAGCATGTCAACTAAGAAGTACAAGCTTTTCACTGTTGAACTGAGAGCATTCAAGAGCATCTAACTGACATGGAGTTTAAGATTACTACATGGTAGTAAAAAAAAAAAAGAGGAAAAAAAAATCTTAATTCAGCAAAAATATAGGTAGCTGTACATTAAAGTAATAGGTTACAGCTCAGCTTCACTCAGGATACTGTGTTTGCTTTTTATTTGTATTATGCTGATCTGTTATGTTTTACTGATTCCTCATTTTTTCAGGAACGTTTGATTTTCCTTCTCTTCACTTCTGAACACCTTAATCAGGTAGAAATCTCACAGTAAGCTGCTATAGGAACACTATTATCTACAGCAGTTAAGCAAGTGGGAAGATAAAATATAAGTTCAGTAAATGCTTGTACTTAATCTCTCCCTAAATTAAAGGTATCTGACAACACTCATCTCTGTTAATAATTATGTTTTCAGTGACTTGGGTTGACTTTCATTCATACCACCATATAAGTATTTGCAGTTACAAGAATGAGGTTTTCTTTAAGGTCTGTGTAGCAACAGCAGTGCTTCTGGATGGGATACGGTCAGGTCATCCTCCCCTCACCAGGGATTTTGCAGCCAGGGAAAACACATTTGTGCGGTCACAGCATTAAATGATCTCTGCGCATGCCAAGAGCAGAGAAAGGCACAAATCCACATCCCTAATCACTGAACATCCACCTGCTGGCAACTGGAAAAAATCTGAGCATAATTTCCTGGTCACCTTCTGAATACAATTAAATATTTGGCTATTTTGGTTAAAAAAAAAAAATATTTTTTTTTTTTAAATGAAAATTTCCATTAAAGGACATTCCCCTCTGGAAATGGTATTTGAAAATACCTTTGATGTTCTGCCCCATGGTTTCAAAGCCATGTGCAGTTACAGTGTTTGTATCACCTGTCATGGAGCCAGAGATGCTTTAGGAGGAGAGATGCACTTCTGGCAGTTGTGGCAACGCGCTCACGCGTCACACATTTATAGATTATAACAAGTAAGCATGTTGTGCTCTTGTCTGTCCTCTGCACACATACACGACTCAAGTGTCATTATGTACACAGTATAGCAATAGGAAAGGAAACTTCCTAATGTTGCCTGAAGGCTGTTTAAACAAACTCTGTGCCTCCAACAAACTCAGTCAAGTCAATCAACAGCGGAGCAGGAGAGGGATACTGATAATGTTATGTGCCTGGAAAGATGTTATTTATTTATTTATTACTGGTAAATGTATTCCAGGTTATTCTAATGTTGCAATGCCATCTGATGGAAGTTTTCATACATACAGTATATCTGAAGTACAGAGACTGACAAAGGAACCCATGGGTTTACAAAGTATTCACCTTGTATTTAAATACTTAAGCTTTAGCACCGTTCACTGTAGTAAACATGCTGGTTTCCTCTGTCACATTTATTGTGTGATTATACAAATACACGTGGAGAGAGATCTGAATATGTGTTTATATATCTGCATCTAGTTGAATGTCTTATTTAGTCTAGTGAAAAAGAACATTAAATATAGGATTGTGACGGGAGGTGGCATTTCATACATACCAATCGATTAATGTTGAAACATGACTTTGTGTTAAGTTTGGATTTACTTGTTCTGCACAGATGCAAAAGATCCATACTTGCAAGAGTTATTGGCAACCTGCGTGCCCTTCTCAGCCAATACATTTATGTACTAAGTGTGCTTCTATGTACATGGATACAAAATAGCCTGAATTTGTAGCACATACTGTTTCGGTAAGCATGATTTCCGTGATTAGGTGATTTAGTGAAATATGGTTTAAAAGAACCCCTTTAAGACTGCTGTTAGGGTTTTATTCACTCATGAAAAAGTCCAGACAGCACTAAGACACTCAAGAAGCAAGAATCTAACAAGTGTTGTAGGGAAAAATCCATACTTTTCAAAAGAAAAAGACCATCAGTAAACTGCTCAGTAAGAGCTCGCCTGTACTGCGTGGCATGTCTATTTTCTCGAGGAATCAAGACTTGCTTCTGTTTGAACTATATAATTTAGAATTATAGACTGTTGGGTCTATTTACACAGGATTACAATTAGTTGTTGGTTGGCATGCATTTAAAAACAGTTTGATACCACAGTGGAAAATTGTCTTTTCCCACAATGTTACAAAGGTAGAGAAATTGGTCCTTGAGTGGAAGCTGTTAACAACTGAACATTAAAAACCAGGAAAAATAATTAAGCAGGTCACATTCTATGACATCCAGTATTCCCAATTCCAGGTAGGCCTTGCTTTAGAAAATTCAGAAGCACAGTTAGAACTTTGTGCTGTGACTAAATGTGTCGGACATGAAGATATTTTCATAGAAGCTGTCAGAGTGAGGATTGCAGTATCTCTTAACCTTGTCAGCAATGCTGTGGACAGGGATGACTGATACCTTTTCTCCATCCTCTTGAGCAAAATTTGAAGATGGTTTGTCAAGAAAAACATTCTCTAAGAAGAAGAAAAAGCAACAAGAAGTTAGGGCTCCCTAAGTAAACTCATAGTTTAAGAGGTGCCAGTCCCACACAGATAGGCCTTTAATTGCCTCTACTGTTGAATGAAATTACTGACCTAACGTCCAGCAAACTACTTTTTGGCTTGGCATTGTTTCTTCTAAATTCTTTTGAGACACCTGGTGTTGTGGAAGATCTCTCTGGTCTCTCTTGCAACTATCCTGGTGTTCTTTTGCCTGATATATAACTGACATCTACAATCTTTTAATATATTCATTTCCTGTTGATGCTTTGAATCTTACAAGCCAAAAACATTTCAATTGGACTGAAATAGGGGTGACCGCCATAACGTCCAGCAAATAGCATCTCCACACAATAAAGTAGTGGAAAATGACAGTTAAGATTGTTTAATAATTTAATATAATGTTATTAATTCAATAATTTAATAAAGTGTGGTGGTTTTTAAGCTATGCAGAGAAATACTGTACTCTGCAGACACAGACAAATTGCATCTTAAAGCAGATAATTGGACCTGCCACTAAACTTTGTGCTTGCCTAGCATCTCTTTGGCTTTTCGATAGTATGGAGCTGAACAACTGTGTGGAGGAAGAGATGCAGAGAACTGGCATCTCTTCAGAGTTCGTGTGCTTATACAAGCCAAGGGTGGAACTGAAAAGAAAAACCATCAAGGCAGTTCCAAACCGGTGGGAAAACCTGCTACGGCGGCTAATGCTATTGCTGTTCCAAGAGTAGTCAGTAGGTAGAGCTCATGTACTGAGAGATGAGAAGGAAAGAGTCTGATCTCATTGGACGTCGTCCTAATGAGCTTTCTCATCTCTTCCACTGTAGTAAATAAAGCTGGAATTAACTCTCTTAACACAGGCAAGGTTTGGACTACCGTAAGCTGACAGTAAGATGAAGTATCCTGTTTTTCACAAGTGACATTTCTGATGGCTGTTTGCAAGACTTTGCTGAAATCACCTTCAGAAATTCCCTGCTAAAGAATTTAGTGCATTATTTAAACTATGATTTCACACAAAACTTCTTTCTCATAGAAAAAAAATTTAACTAAACCAGAAAAGTAATCCACCCCTGCAGAAGCTGTTACATTGAGCCATAAAAGAGTATAGAGTGTTGCAAAAGGAGGAAAGGATTGTAGAGTAAGAAATCAAAAACCAGTTTCATTTATGAAAAAAGAAGCAGGCACCCTCAGAATGATTTTTTCAAAGCACACAGGAATGTCCATGAATTGCAGCAAATAACTCCATGTCCAACAGCAAACTTCTGAGTATTGTGTCCCTTCCAAATGTATGTATTTATTGGCCAATGGTACTGCATTTGAAGTGTTTTCTACTTATTCAATATCTTATGACAAAGGTGAAAAGTTAATTCTCAGCTTTTAGGGAAAGCTTTGGAAATTCCCTGTAAATACATAGATTTTATTTTTTTTCACAAGACATCATTACATTGCTAAATACCAGGTGTTTCCTCATGAAATTTGCACGCACATCAATTACAAGAAGGCCTTTGGAACCAGTGGAAGCCTCTTTTTTTAACTCAGTGGGTTTCACACCTAAGTGCAGGATTAAAATCCTGTACCACTGAAGTAAATGTGAGTTGTCCCACAAGATTAACCGCAGAAAGTCTTAACTTCTAATTCCTACATGTGTTATATATGGTATTTAAGTAATATCTACAACGTTTGTTTTAGACTCATAGATGGCAGTGCCACGAAATGCTGAAGTGCTGTTGTGATTCCTTTCGTCCACCCAGCAATACGTGTCCCAGTTGGGGCATCCAGCAGTCAGCCATCAGTCCACAGTGTGGCTTTCAGGCACATACAGTTTGTCATTCAGAGGTATTTCGGGAGAGATCTGATAGGAAAACACAATGGCTAGAAGACTAATTTCAAAAATGGCCATAGACCAAATAGAAATATAGTATCTGAAAATTCCTATAATAACTCTGAAAAGACAAAAAAGATTTCTAGGACTTAGTCAGAGTGTTTTTGCTTTTTTATGTATGCTTTGTATATGGGTGTTTCAACTTAATCTCTTTTCCCCTAGACCACAGGGGACATTTCAGGACATGGTCTGATTTCTAAAATGCTATGTTCCAATTGCTTTGTGCCCCATGCAGAGCGCAGAGACCCCGAGTCTGAAGCAGACTTATCCTCTGATTCAGCATCAATGGCGTAAGATGTAATAGTGAGAAACAAGCAGTGTTTCAAATCGATTAGCAAAGTCCTTTGTGTCAGCGAGGACATCATGCAAGCAGCATCCCTCCACCCTGTTCAAACCATGCATTAACAAAAGCAATTCTCACTTTACCTGTAATGCTCCACCACTGATGAGGAAAGGGCCTTAGAAGACATTATCTATACCACAAACACATGAATGCTTGTGTCAGTTCCAGGGAGTAGATTATAACCATATTAACAAGAGTTGCCAAGTCATGTAGCTATGAAATTATTTACCTCCAATTTAGCTAAGACATCAAACTGAGAAGTTCAGCTGTATTAAAAACCAGAATCTTGATGTAATTTTCTATCATTTTAACACACAACAAGAAACGTTAGTATTTAAAAACCTAACGTTAGCAACAATTCCTGTGCAGCTCCACATTAAAATGTGTATTTTTAGAGGTCAAGATATGTACTTTACATTTCAACATGTATTGAAAATTTAAAAAATACAGAGAAAATATGTGGTATGTCCTTAATCTTCAATAAACCATCACATTACAAATTATGATTACCAACTTTGAATGCAATTTCTCTTTGTTTTGGATACTGTTGTGTTTACAACGGGATAATAAGACTTACTTCTTAGTTCTTAAGATAATAAGAATTCTTATCTATTATCTTAATTCTTAAGATAATAAGACTTACTTACTTAATTCTTTTAGCCAAAAAAGGAGAAATTGCTATACAAAGAGTAAAATCTGCTTTCATCACACCTCTGTTGTTAAAGTGCGGGAAGACACTGAGATCAGAACTACATATTTCATACAATATATATTAGGTTAAGAATCCTATTAAACAGTGTGTTTTAAAAATACCAAAACTACATAAATTGGTGACATTTTCACAGAAACACAGCATTGTCAGGGTTGGAAGGAACCTTGAGGATCATATAGTTCCAACCCCGCTGCCATGGGCAGGGACACCTTCCACTAGATCAGGTTGCCCAGAGCCACATCCAGACTGGCCTTAAAAACATCCAGAGATGAGGATTCCACCACCTCCCTGGGCAACCTGTTCCAGTGTCTCACCACCATTATGGGGAAGAACTTCTTCCTAACATCTAATCCAATTGTCTCACACTAACCTTTGGGTAGAAATTCCCACTGTAGCTTTAACATGGAAATACAGAACTACAGATGAACTATGATGCAGTGCAGGAACTCACCTGTGTGGCTGTTTCGTTTGCAATATGTATTTGTTGTAGATTTCGATTTGGATGTTAAGTAGGTTGAATTTGAGCCGATGGAACTAGAGGATAAGGATTTCCCAAGATTATCAGAACTCTTCTTTATGATATTGGTTGCTGTTTTGCTCCAGTCTAAAAACAATTAAAAATGTTTACAGAAATAATTGCCATAGGTACTAAATGCCTGATTCATTCAATTATGAACATTTCAAGTATCAGATGTCTTAATCTAGCTTATAACAAACAGTCCATCTGTTGTGGAAGGCCAAAATAGGCCTAAACATGTCCTGGCTTGTCCAGACATGTTTCCCCTGTTCCCCCTCTCTTCTGCTATTGGGAGAAGCAACCATGGTTAGAGAAGACAAAGGCCTGGTACCATCAAGTCTCCTCTCCTTCCAAAGTTGAAAACAGGGTACCCACATGTGTTTATATACTTGTTTGTGTTTTGTCCTAAACGAGTCAAAGTTAAGTCCTGACTTCACCTAATATGGTCAAGTTTGGCAAGTTGCCATTCTGATTGGCCAATCTGTGGCTGAAGAACCGTTAGTCTTGGGTTGCATTGATAAAAGGAGATGAGCAGGTAAAGACAATGTGCTCTCTCTCTCTGCTTCTGTCATTGCTTCTGCCTTATTGTGCATCTGCCTCAGTGCTCTCTGCTGTTGTATCCTGCCATGCTTTGTCTGCTACGTAATAACAAGCCCTGATACTTTGGGTTTGTCTATCTGGAAACTTGCTGTGCCTCAAGTTTACCCAGGATTAGCATTAAGTGCCTCACGACATGGCGAGAAGTGTCACCGACACTGTGCTCTCTGCACATCTGCAAGACATCCTGTCTGCACCTCTGCAAACCTCTGTGCCAAGTCTGGAATCCAAAAGGAACCAGGATCAGGTCAGAGATCATCTGCCCCTCTCCCAGAACCCTATTAGAAACTGGGAAGACCTAGATGCCTTAACAGCTACTAAGACATAGACAGAACTCCCTTCAAGTGTTTGGGTACTGTCTGGCAACTATAATGCAGCCACGGGAGTCTGGAGATACTGTTTTTATGAGTAAATAGTCAAAAACCTCTTTGTAAGAAATTCTTTAACTGAGTCCAAATGCTGAGTTCTTCCTTAAGCAGAAAGAAGTTTTTGAGTTCCTCTAGTGGGTGAGCAGTATAATTGACCAAAAGAACCTCTTTCAATTTCTAATAGTTTAATGTTATATTATTGTTAGTTATTTCTTAAGTTCTAGATTGTCTCTGTGTTTTTTCCTCTGTGTAATGTTTTTCATGACTGTGCAAAGAATCTGATTAAAAATAAGTAATGTGGTAAGATTAAATATATTAATATAAAAATTAATAAATTATATTCATTGAAATAAACCCTTCACATACTGTTACACCATCCTTTTCCTGTCAGGTAGCCTCTTCTGTTCTTAGATAATACAGGAATTCCACCTTAACTTACTTTGATGCTTACAACAGTAGTTAAAAACTGGTGGCTTTAACAGTCTAAACTGTCATTTGGATGGATGGTAAAACTCTAAGATCTGGCTTGCCAGGATACAGGAGAGCAGGGAAAATCTGTAGCCATGCAAGAATGCCAACGTTTCATCACTTCAAGAGAGAAATTCCAAGGGATGCATAGGAAAGGGATGGATAGAAGCACCTAGAGAGGTTTTATTATGCCATCTGAGATTGCCAAAGGTGCAGGAGACTATAAACACAAGTGTCCTACGTGTTGGCAACCAACAGTTCTTCTGTATTTCTGAGAGTTGCAGGTGAACTTCAATTCTGGAACTCAGTCGGGCTTCTGCTAAATGCATTTCCTATCATTTTGAGTCTGTAATGGTCTGTCTGGATGACATGTGAAAGGCAGAGTAATTTGAAAAGGCAAAGATATTTGCCTCAGAGTTATTTCCTACGTCAATTCAGTTTATGTAATTCAGTCAACATACTGTAATGCAGGAGAAAATGATTACAATTAGCTTTTGCATTTTTGAACCTGTGTATCTTTATTTCATTTTTGGGTTTGGTGGTTGGTTTTTTTTTTAAGGGTCCAAAGTGCCTTTCAAGATCATGCTTACAGCAGTACAAAATTTACCAGCTGTCTTCACTGGAAAAATGAAAGAAAATACTTGAGAATTTTTATGAAGTGTTATCTGAAAAGTCCCTTGGCAATCGTTACTACTGAAGTGACAGCCTATAATTAATCCATTTTTCCACATCTCTGGCTTACATTGCAGCACATAAAAATAACACAGCAAACTGTTCACCTGGACTTTTTTGGACCATTGCAGCATCTAAGAAGCAAAGTTGTCAATTGCTTTTACCTGAGTTATCTGCCAGTCGGAATCTGCCACAACAAAGATGTCTCCTCCATTGTTTCTGCACATTTTCTTTCATAGCACAATGGAATACAAATATAAACAAACCTGCATCAAAAGTAAATACACAGTAAATGAATAGACAGAATAACTAAAATCTGTTGTGAAGTATAAGCAAAACAATCAAATTCCCTTACTGTGTTCTATGCCTCATAGAGGTATTGAAATGAATTAATTTAATAATTAAATAAGTTTTCCCATAGCAGTTGTAAAATTGTCTAGGACATCAGAAGAGAGAGCACAGGAGCCCTTCTCTTTATACTGTTGGTTTAGGTTCAGCTCAGTGTGCTTTCTTAAATTATTATTTTTGTCTTAGAGGGAAATAACTAAAGGTTTTGTCTTTGAATCAGATGAGTGTTTCACACCCAAAAAACTGCAAGAGTCAGACTGCAAAGTAAATACAGACACTGTTATATTATCAGGGAGATACTTTTACACTCCTGTTCCATTATCTACAGAACTGTGGCCTTATTTTAAAACTGGAAGTAAAGAGTGCTATGAAAAAGGTCACTTGGATTTCTGTGAATCACATGCATGTTGCTGAAATGATTATGAAAATATTAAGAACATGTTCATAAGTACTAACTACATGACCAGTTAATTCTGAAGAAAATTACTTGGTTTGTGCATGTAATCACAATAAATGTGTTTAAGAATGTTTTTGGAGAGTTCATTTTTCTCACACAATTGTACAAGCCTTATTTTCAAGATAGAAGTTTAGCATCTATCATGTGGTAAAGAAGGACTTAACTGGGTGTATGGTACAATTTCATAATTCTACAGAGATAGTTTGGAGCTAAATATAGAAATTGGAAATCTGTATGCTCCTGGGTCTGCCATGCAGGCACTGTTTGTGGGATCTTCCATCCATCCTCCTCAGGTTGGCCTGTTCTTGTTTTACTCTTATTCTCTGGGAGAGAGCCAAGTTGAAGTTGGGCACCTGATGGCAAAGTGTTATTGCCAAGTCCCTCATAGTTACATGAATAAATGCTACATAATGTGGGCAAACATGTTTAGGTACCATCCTCTGAAACTATTGCTTTTTGATCACTTCAATAGTTCTGTGTACAAATGCCCACTATGTTTCTGCTGGAAGAACACACTGTTGGACTATAGCTAGTTAAAAAATGCATTGGAGCATAAAGCCGCCCTTTCTTCTCCAAAGTGCTGAGATCTAACTTTGAATGTATCAATGATCATTCAGTTGGACTTGTATTTGCTTACAGCCATCAGGCCAGGCAGAAACCACTTAGATCAGCTAACTTTAGGTAAAGACTGTGTTATGAAACACAGTTTTGCAAAACTTTTCAAGAGCTGATGGGCAAAAAGAAGAAAAAGCACAATTAAGGAAAGGCAGACTTTAAGACATCTCACATAAAAGCTCTGTTGCTTTATTGCTACTGTTTTCTGCATTTAGTAAAATATTTCTCTGTGTGATTTGTTTTAAGCACAAAGCAATTCCAGTGCTATCACTAGCAGCTCTTACAGGCATGCAGCTGTTTGTGGCCCCAAGTACCTCTCAAGACTTCTGCACAGCTACAAACTTATTAAACTGATGCTTACTTAAACTGCGGTGAATGCTTGGAACATGCTGAATAGTTAAAAAAGAAAATATGTGTGTCTATAGTAATAGAAAATGAATGTACTGCATTAAGTACTTTGCCTTTGCCCTGGCTAGGTTCTATCTCAAAACTCTCTCTGTATTTCATTATTCATTAAGTTTACAATGTGCTTTAGAAATACAGCTTTGCTTTTGTTTCCCAGAGCCAAATCAGACCCTAGGTTTGGCTCTGTCTTGCCTCTGATTTAGAAGTATTTGGCTTGTCCAGGCATATATATAAAGAAAGCAGCCAAAAAAGAGATGTTCCCAGATTTTTTTACTCTGACTGTCAAGAAGAGAAAAATAATTTCCTAGGCAGATGAAATAGCAGAGTACAGTAACACCAGTAGTTGCTGCAAGTTACTTTTTCACTGCCTGTGCAGAGAAAACTGTTGATGGAGGCTGCTGATATAGCTTAAAATACTCTGCTGTTTTCAAAAACTTGAGAGAATAAAGATATTTACTGAGGCCTTATAATTAAGCTCATGTTAATAATGATGAAAGACTTACCATACTGAACTACCTTTGCTTCCTGATAATAGAATAGAATCATAGAATGTACTGGGTTGAAAGGGACTATTAAAGGTTATCTAGTCAAACTGCCCTACAGGTAACATCTCCAACTGGATCAAAATGCTCAGTCACATCAAGCTGGACTTCGAACAGCTAGGGATGAGGCCTCCACCCTGGGCAACCTGTTTCAGTGTTCTACCACTCTCACAGTAAATAACTCCTTCCTTATGTCCAATTTAAATCTACTCTGCTCTAATTTAAAATCATTTTCCCTTGTCCTAGTGCTACGTGCCTTCATAGACTGTCCCTGGCTTTCTTGTGGGCCCCCTTCAGGCACTAGAAGGCTGCCTCAGAGGTCTCTCCAGAGCCTTCTCCAAGTTGAACAATTCCAAGTCTTTCAGACTGTCTTCATAGGAGAGGTGTTCCAGTCCTCTTGTGTCCCTCACCTGGATCCATTCCAGGAGGTCCACATCCTTCTTGTGTTGAGGGCCCCAAAGCTGGACACAGTACTCCAGGTGAGGTCTCACCAGAGCAGAGAGGAGTGGCAGAATCGCCTCTCTGCATATGCTGGCTACAATTCTTTTGATGCAGCCCAGGATGTGACTGTCCTTCTGGGCTGCAAAAGCACACTGTTGGCTGATGTGCAGCTTTTCATTCACCAGTACCCACAAACCCTTTTCACTGGGCTGCTCTGTATCACATCACTCCCCAAGCCTGTATTGATAATGAGGACTGTCCCAACCCAGGTGCAGGACCTCGCACTTAACTTCGTTGAACCTCGTAATATAAATCTTCAAATTTTCTTTGCTGTATTTCATCCCCTTACAGCTACATGTGCACTCCATTAGTTTTATGTAAATTTAAACATCTTCCTCTTTCTTTAGTTTTGCCTATCTCTTTTTAACACAGCATCAAGCATTTTCAGATATGGAATTGCTATCATCCTGTGCCTTATATGACATGCCTGAGGATGTCCTGTGTCATCACTGCTACCACAATCTACGAAAAATCTTACCACTCTACTTTTTGCATTTACTCTTCAGGTTTTTCAGTTTCATCTTCTGACTTAACTGCCTTCCTAATACTCATTTTCCACTGTACTGTGCTATTATCCCACAGAGACTTAAGCAGTGGCAGTCAACCTCGCATGCACTCTGCACATACAAGCTTTATTGATTGCATTGAAAATTCTGGTTACAGAGAACTTGTTTAATTTGATCCTTGGCGTGTTTTTCAGAGTTTTAATTTTTTTTTTTTTTTCATGTTCTTCCCATAGTTCTAATCTCTCTAGGTCCTTCTAAATTTTTAACACAGGCACATTGGAGCAAACAGTTCATTATGCTGCTAGGGGAGTATCGGAATCTGTCCTTTGGAAAATAAGTCTGTAGTAAAGCACATCACATCTGAACAATTTTTGCCTTATTGCCTACATTTTAGTTTGAAACTGAACCAACCCAAACCCCACAACATTATTCTTTTTCCACGAAAGCTCAATAAATCTTTTGGTGCAGTAAATACATCTAAACTGTAACAGATAAAATCCAAACAGTGTAATGTTAAGTACTTCTTCCATAAAAGCAAGGTATTTTGCTGACCCTGGGAAAAATTATTTTTTATCTCAATATTTGTGTGGGATAGCACATGTTCCTCCAATGACATTCTTGAGTTTGTTTTTTTATGATTTTTTTTTTAGCTAGATTTTTTTTTTTTTTAAAAATACCAATATGTGTGTGGTACAACACATGCCCTTCCAATGACCTTCTTAGTTTTGGGTGGGTTTTTTTGGTTATGTTTTTTTGGTTTTCTTTATTATTGGATAGAGTAAGTGGAGGTGGGCATTCTTACGTTATTTGGTACATACTCAAGTCCTAGCTCTGAGCTGAAATTATTTTAAATGCCAGCTATATAATTCTATAATTTGTAACCATTCTGTTACATTCTTCAGAAGGACAAACTGTGTTGCAAATATTCAAAATTTCAATAAAGGAAACAAAAATAAGGTGACTATAACAGTGGCTTGATTTTCCTTAAAGAACCAAAGAGCAATTCATACCTCTGTGTTGTCTCTCCACATTGAAATAGGGATGCGTATTGTTTTATGAGCTTCTCATGCCTTACGTTGTACACTCCAGCCCAGAAGCCAAATCACATCCTGGGTTGCATCAAAAGAATCATAGCCAGAAGATGCAGTGAGGTGATTCTACCACTTTGCTCTGGTGAGACCTCACCTGAAGTACTGTGTGACAGTACAGTACTGCTCTGGGGCCCTGAACACAGCAGAGACATGGACCTGCTGGAGTAGGTCTAGAGGAGGGTCACAAAGATGATCATAGGGCACCTCTCCTATGAAGAGAGGCTGAATGAATTGGGGTTGTTCAGCCTGGCGAAGAGAAGGCTTCAGGGAGACCTTATAGCAGCCTTTCAGAACCTGAAGGGCACCTGCAGGAAGACTGGGGAAAGAGTTTATAAGAGCTTATAGTGATAGGACAAGGGGCAATGGTTACAGACTGGAGCAGGGTAGATTTATGTTGGACATAAGGAAGAAGTTCTTTATAATCAGAGCAAAATACTGGAACAGGTTGCACAGGGATGTGGTTAAGGCCCCATACCTGGAGACATTCAAGAGCAGACTTGATGAGGCCCTGGACTGCCTGACCTAGTTAGAGGTGTCCCTGCTCAATGCAGAGGGTGTTAGACAAGATGACCTTTGAGGGTTTCTTCCAACCTAATGCAATCTGTGAATCTATAATAAAATGGTTACGAGCTTTACAGATTCCCTGCAGGAATAAATTAAGGGAAGTGGCTTCCTATATTTGTTATGATCAGTGAAAGGAAATCTTGAAGGTCATATAGCATCTTTCTCAACAGAGATTATTGTAAACCATTACACAGGAATAACATTACTATAATACAGTCTATTATAGGGAAAAGATCATGAAACAATTCATTAAACTCAGATATTCAGCCCATACGTAGTTGGTAGCATTATTCCACATAAACAGAAACTAATGATGGTTTAGTATCAAGAGAAAACCTAAAGAGCTTGGATCTGAGTTCCCAGCCTGAACTGATGGACATAATAGGTTCTGTAACAGCAACATCTTCACAAAAGAGAAATCCATCTTACCTTGCAGTGAATTGAAAATTGCGAAGAGATACAAGAAAGGAAGAGTTAAGGGACCCCAGGCAAAAAAGGCAAAGCCCCACGTCATGCCCAGGAGGAAGGTCAGGCTGACCACGCTACGGAGGTTCCTCAGAATCTCTTCCTTCAGGCTCCGATTAGTTCTTTTCCCATTCCTCCCACATATCTGCACCATCACCACAATAAACATGGCAACGTTCATCAGAAACATGACTCCAAAGTAGCCAGCACAAGTCACGTAAAAGACAACTTCATTCTTGATCCAGCAGCTGTGAAAAACCATGAAAATATGATCAGTTTTAGATAATGCAAACTGTCTTCTGATTATTGGTATGACTATAAGGAAAATCAGTCCATATCTGATGCAACTGATGCAGAGCTATACTTGAAAATGAAGCCTTTATCCACTGCTTGCAAAGAGGATGAAGCCCAGTGGCATCTTAAGTGGTTATGGCCCATAGTATTAGCATGCCAGAAATCTAAGGGTTGTACCATATTTTAGTTAAAGCCAACTAAAAAGGAAGCATGACCTGAAGTAGGTGGTGTGGGAACCGCAATCATGGAAAGGTTAGACTCCGTATCAGTAGCTTCACCACTTCTATGGGTGTGAAGCTTTAGTTACAGCATGGGCAAACTTAGACCTCCCGTCAAAACCTCAGCTTTCTAACACACGATCTAAAGGAGAATTCGTGTATCTTTGGGGAATGAGGAGGATGGGTAGTCCTTCATGGGGGCCATTTGACCAGCTGCCAGTGAGAGACCTACTTTATCCCTCTAGCAGCAAAACTGCTGGAGTGCTTACCACGATACTATAATAAAAACACTGAATGACACTTTTACTTATCATGATGACATTTCCCCAAGGAAGGAACAGAAAATGAGGTAACAGTCATATAAATATGTTGGCATTTGTAGATTAATATCTGGACATCCATAGAAAAACATAAAAAGTTATTGACAAAAGTCTTATTTACAAAGGAGACTGATTTTATACTACTACTTTCTTTGCTGTTACCACAAAGATAGAGCTTTCATTTAAGATAAACCAAACTGGGTAGTATTTTTGTTTTATTTTCATGACGAATCTTACTCTTTTTCTCTTTGACAGAGGAGTGGTTGTACCTGGCACTGGGTAATGCAGATTTCCATTTTTTCTTGTAGCCTTCTTCACACTTCAGATTCAAATAGTTTAGAATTTGCCTACCTTGCTTGTTTAATGCACGTCTGAGTTTTCCAAAGAAATCTGACCAATGCTATTTGTTTTTCAGATTGCAAATGTCAAATTACAAGAGATTAATAAAGAAATACTCACAAGTCATCTCCTCCTTGCCCATTAGCACCTCTGCCATATAACTGCTTGCCATAAATACTACTCGCGTTTGTATTAGCACTGGCTAAAACTATTGCTATCACCAGAGCTGGCAAACCTGTAACACAAGAAAAATTGCAGCTTGCTTTCATATCTCATAAACCTTCAAAATTACCATGTAAAGCTCAATTATTGACGTCTCCACCCCTATTGTTTTAGTACAGAGGTAGTTCTATTAGAAAACTCCACTCAGGAGAAAATACTTTGTCAAAAACTACAAATGTATAAACATTTCAAAGCATTTAATGTATATTAATGAATGAGCCTCATAATGTTCTGTAAGGTAGAAAATGTTATATGGAAACTAAATTAAAATAACCTCCTTCATTTACCTAAAGTTAAATTTGCAATTCCACTTTGGTTCTCACAAAATCATAGAATTAACCAGGTTGGAAAAGCCCTTTGAGATCATCAAGACCAACCTATTACCCAACACCATCCAATCAACTAAACCATGGCACTAAGTGCCACATCCAGTCTTTTTTTTAAACACTTTCAGAGACGGTGACTTCATCACCTCCCTGGGCAGCCCATTCCAATGGTCAATCACTCTTTCTAAGAAGAACTTTTTCCTAACATCCAATCTTAACCTCCCCCGGTGCAGCTTGAGACTGTGCCCCCTTGTTCTGTCACTGGTTGCCTGGGAGAAGAGACTGAGCCCCAACCTGGCTACAACCTCCTTTCAAATAGTTGCAGAGAGCAGTAAGCTCTCCCCTGAGCGTCCTCTTCTCCAGGTTTAACCACCTCAGCACTCATAACATAGTCAGAAGATTAACAACCTATTACAAAAATCAGATCTAATGGAGGGGTGGCATTAGAATTTTTTTGAGTTTTTTTTTTCCAGAGATGCTAATATACTTGATTAGGGTGGGAATTAAGAATTTGAACCTCTAATTTCTCCATTGCTCTCAACAGTAAATGTCTTTTTTCTACAGGATTGTATATAATTTACTTAAATGTGTCCCCCAAAAATGAAGTTTTTATAAGATAAAGGGAATATTGTAGGACCATAGCTATGTGGGAGAGAAGTCTGTGCAGAACTCTACAGCTCACACACACACACACACAAAATTATATTTCCTGACATGCCTTATTTACATGTCTTATCCTTGCTATGATAAAACATTCAAAGGGGAAGAGGTTAATTTGCTTTTCTGACTGCGCAGTCCTTGTCCTGTGCTGAGGCTGCCAAAAAGGATGCTAGCTGCCAATGGAAAGACATCAATTATCAGCTGGACTGAGGTCAGTGCTCTAGGCCTGAGGTTAATGGTTTTGTATTGTGTTGTATTATTTCAAACACAATATGTGCATTCAGGCAGAAGGCATGGATTCTTGATATAGAAAACAAAACCTTGCTGCCTGAGCCTTGCAGTTATTTTTCAGTATTGCATTTTCCATTTCAGTCCTGCTGTGTATACTGCTTAGGGCAGGCAGGATCTCTCTGTGGTTTATTCAGTTTCCTGAAGCTCAGGAAATTTTGGTTGTTTCCGAGTCCCGCTATAAGGCTTTGTATTTATCAGCAAGAAACTTTAAGCTGGACTGAAAGTTTCTGCAGTACCTGCAAGAGTTTCTGAACTGATTGTGTGCCATGGTTCTTTACCTCTGATATGACACTAACATTTTCCCCTTCCCATTGTGGCCTCTCTGGGAAGTTAAGACCAGTTTACCTGGTCTCTCCGCAACTCCTTGGGCTGTGAGCTGCTTGGGGCACTGAGTGCCAGTTACAGTGTATTTGCAAAGAACTGCACTGGGGAGCTTGGTGACAGAGAGGGTTGCCTTCACGTCAGCACTGCCAGGTGTAGGGGTAAGGAACTGCCATGCTGATTGTAATTCTGCTCTGTGGTTGTGATAACTTTTATGTCGCAGCACTTCAAAAAACTATGTAAATATTCATGTTGCAGCATTTCAAAACGCTATGTAAATATTCATAGATTTGTAGAACTGTCAGGGCTGGAAGGGACCTCAAGGACCATCTAGTTCCAACTCCCCTGCCATGGACAAGGACACCTCACACTAGATCAAGCTGCTCAGAGTCCCATCCAGCCTGGTCTTAAAGACCTCTACTTAACTCACCCCAGCCAATGACGCAAAACTTCAGTATGTATCGCCGGATGTAGGTGTTGAACACTTTCACTAGAGCGATGTACATATGAACAGCTTCCAGTCCCATCCACGTAAAGGTGGCCAGGAGAAAGAAGTGCAAAAGTGCAGCTATAGCTATGCAGAGGCCATCTATATTAAATGATGCAATCCAACCATCAAGCAAGAAGATCAGGTTAAGGAAGAACAGGGCTGTGCTCAAATTCATCAGGATTTTGGACGGATAATCTCTTCGCAGCTTCCTAATGAGAGAAATGAAGGTGCACATGATTAATTGGTTTAAATCCCCCAGGCCACTTAGAGCAGCTGGGTTTATCAGTTTACAAAGTAAATAAAAGCACAGGGATCTCCTCCTGGCTGTGAGTTTTTGTGGCCACAAAGCATAGTGCGATACTGCAGTATGTGGTGGGTTCTTAATGAGCTAATTAACTGCCACAACATTCTAGCAACGCATTTATTATTACAAATGTTTCAAATTCAATATAATGCAATGTGTTTAGCACTTTAAAAAATAACTAAAGAAAACGAAAGTTTTCAACATACAGCTGACCAGATCACCTCTGATCATTTCATATGTAAATCTTCACTTAACTTTTGGAGTATACTGTCCAAGTGCTTGTCGTTTTCTGTTCAGTAGGGTTTTTTATTAGCCTCCTTTCCTTTTTTGTTTTAGGAAGATCAAATCAATTTTCTTTTTTAACTGATTCACATTAAAATGTATGAACTGATGGCAAAACAACAAATTCTGCTACCTTGGACCAGAACAATATACCATAGGTAATAATACAAGAATGTAATCACTGGAGATATTTAGAACTTGAAAATCCCTTTTCCCCCACCCCCTAGCAAACCATCCTTTTTTAGCAGCTACACTGCAATGTCCTGTTACAGACAGAATGGTTCCTTTGTTTGCTATGACTTCATTTTCTCTTTTCACTGTTCACAGAGCTGTATCACTTCAAAACTTTAGCGTTCCCAGGAGTCACTTTCACATTTCAGTAGGACTGCTGTTGGAATTGTTGCACCAATTCACAACTTAGTTTTATGTCTCTTCTTACTGCCTTCTGAAGGGCTCTAAAATGTAATTATTCTAGCTTGAAACTTCTTAAGACTTTTTATGCCCATGCAAGCAACTTCTGCTTTTACAAAAAGCTTGGTTGCAGATTTTAAAATAATACATATCTGTTCAGAATCCAGAGGATACTGTATTCCCAAAAGAGAAAATTTTGAGACACGTGAGCCTTATTCCCAGGCCTGAGCAGCAGAACACATTCATTTGAAACAGGAGGAAAGAGCCCAAACTTAAGTTCCCTTGAAAAACATTCTGATCATGTTTTTGCATATTTATTTTCTTAAACAAAGATTTTCCTTCCTAGACAAATAAACCACCCTAATCTTTTAACTAATTTATTTTATTCATCACACACAGGTACTTTCTTTTCCACAGAACTAATACTTACTCGAATGCAATATATGTCAGAAGAGTTGCAGCTGAAAATATAGCAGATATCCCACAGCCTATGTAAGTGATAAAAGTGAGGACCTTGGTATTCTCTGTGTCAATTTCTGTAACACTTCTCTGAAGGTCCTAAGTGAGAGGAAGAAGAGGCATCAGTTAGAGCAACCACCTTTTTCATGAACACAACACTCATTCTTGGCAATTAGTCAAGAAAAACTCAAAAGCACTTTCACAGAACCACAGAATCACAGAATGTTAGGGGCTGGAAGGGACCTCCAGAGATCATCCAGTCCAACCCCCTGCCAAAGCAGGATCACCTAGGGCAGGCTGCACAGGAATGTGTTCACGTGGGCTTTGAAAGTCTCCAGAGAAGGAGACTTCACAGCCTTTCTGGGCAGCCTATTCCAGTGCTCTATCATTCTCACTGCAGAGAAATGTCTCCTCATGTTGAGTTGCAACATACTGTGTTCTAGTTTGTATCCATTGTTCCTTGTCCTATCAATGGACACCACCAGAAAGAGACTATTACCTTCATCTTGATACCCACCCCTCATATATTTGTAGGTGTTGGTAAGATCCCCTCTCAGCCTTCTCATCCCAAGACTAAGCGGCTCCAGTTCTCTCAGTCTTTCTTCATAGGAGAGATGTGCAAGTCCTGTGATCACCATCATAGCTCTTTGTTGGACTCTCCAGCAGATCCCTGTCTCTTTTGAGAGAGCAATACCACTATAACTCTGACGTTATAGTTCATATTTACTGAGTCCTAGCTTTAGTCTATAGTTGCTGCATCTCTCAATTCCTTCCCCTTTCTATTCAAGACTTTATACTGTAAGAACTTCAACTGCTGGGAGCAGCAGATACACAGAGCCTGATACTAAAACTTGTATTTCAGTATCAGGAATTCCAATGTCTTTTTCTGGAAAAATCTCCCCTTTTTGAACTTTTCAGTTTCACTGCTGTCTTTAAGAAGATGTAAGATTTAGGAAACATGTAAGTATTTATAGTGAAATGTGCAACATTCTGGGGAGTTTCTGACATCACTGCTTGTTATTAAGTGTTCGCAAGAGTCAATGCCACTACTCATCTACGGGTGAAACCAAGGGCAAGATTCTGCTTTTTTTTTGTTTTTATCGTCTGTTTTGACATGCAAACTACAGCTAAAAATAGAACTGGTCAGAAAAATAGTGACATAGACGACATGTTTAAAAAAAAATATAATTTGGAAATGAAGCATGAACGTTCTGAGGATTTTTTTCCAGTTTTCCGTCCAACTGTAATTGCCACATCGTAGCGTCTGAGAATAAATGCCAGTGTAATTTCCTTTTTTAAGGAGAACAAAAAATGAGAATGTTTGGATCTATGTCACTGTGGAGTAAATGTAAGTAAAAACTGAAACATAATGGTGCCATTCTACAGTGTCACTGTTGTCCATAGCAAAACTATCCAGCAAAAGAAATGAATCAAATGCTACAGAACTTGCCATTCTTCATAGGAAAAGGAAGCGGCATTTTTTTCACACTCTGTTCCAACTTTGTATGACAGTTTATATATGTAAAAGGAGACCTCTATTTGAAAATAATTTAATAGCTAAATTAAAGTCAGAAAAGATTATTAAAATGAGAAAGCAATTAGAAGGGTCAAAACTGTTGGAACATAGCCCTGATTCAAAGAACCTTTGCCTTATTTCCTACTGCCACAAAAGCGTTCAGGGAAGAGAAGGGACTCATTGAACATATCCTGAAGAAAGCCCTTATTTTCCCTCTCTTCCAGGATGAGAAATGAAACAAGACCACAATTTAGCTTGCAAAAATACAAAAATCTTGAGGCTTTTTCATATCTACATCTGAGCATGATGTGAAGAGAGCAGCTCTATTAAGGAGGGTCTGAAAAGCCAAAGCTGAACAAGTGCACACGGCTCCTTTGTGCCATTCAGTCCTATGTGTCACTGTATCAAATCAAATAAAACCCAAATATGTCCACTAGGAGCATTGCTGTGATCAGGAGCAAACACCTTTTCAGCAGGTGTGTTTCAGAGGCTGAAGTATCTTAATTTCAGATGGGAAGAAATACTTCAGCCCACTTCTGATCTTAAAAAAAAAAAAAAAAATCACTAAGTGTTACAGGAATACAGCACTATTCCATCTTTTTCATATTGGGATTTTTTTTTCCCTCAGAAACACTTCACACGCAAATTACTGGAGGCACCTGAATGCATCTCCCTAATAGGTTGTTCTCTGCTAATCTCAGACACTTGGTCTGGAGACTTTGCTTAAGGCTCTGAAAGAGTAAAGTTGCACATTTTGTACCAGCCCTCAGTGAGAAGACTTTCTCTAAGAGGCAGCCTGTACTATGTGGCACCCCCAATCCTGATTAAAGTAATTTATGAAAGAACAGCAAATACAGGCTTACACATTTCACCAAACAAGTTATTGCTTTATGTTTTTTATCATTAGATCGATACAAATCTTGACAGATTTGGAAACCTAAATTTGCAAGGGGCCATTTAGCTTCTTAAATCTCAGGATGAAGGGAATTATTGTGCTGCCCTGACTTTTCACTTCTATCAGCAGTTCTATTTACTGTAGGATATTTTTCTTTCCATGACCGTTTTCCCTAGCAATACAAGTTTCTCTTTTTTCATTTGTTTTGAAAAGAGCACCTCATCTTTTTCTTCTATCTTTTATTGTGAAAACAACTTGCCACTTCCCAGATCCTGAAATTTCAAAACTCTGTGGACTTGTTTTCTAGTCATCCCTCTTAAGTTACACCTTCTCATCTCAGCTGCAGATCGTTTTTATCAGACTACATTGTTAAGGGAAATGACAGGGATGCCCTGCACCTTAGGCTCATTAAAATCAACTCTTCTTCAAGTCTCAATTCCAGATCTTATGGGATACAGTATTTTCAAACTTTGGAATATTCATATGAGCATATTTTAATTTTTATTTTACTATATTTAGCCACTTGTAAAAAGCACAGTAATAGTAATACACTTTCATTGTTAACTTTATTCATTACGTTGTTCTCGAATTCTTATCACTAGCTATTGTGTTGTGGAAATACAACTTAGTGACAATAAGGGGGGAAATTATGCATTATTACTAAAAATTATGTGCAAAAGGAATAACCCAAGTAATGAAAATGAGCGTTGTCTTCACCCAAGACAACAACTGCATTGCAGGCTCTTGGAAAGGTAACTTAGCGAACAGGGATTTTGCCTACCATTAGGACCCCGAAGTGTGTGAGGTGGTTGCATAAGCAAACTGTCTCATTTTCATTGGACTCTGTGCCCACTTGACAGCCCTCAGGGTTCCAGCCACCATTGCCACCTGTGGAAATGAAGGAGGAGAAACTGTTCATGACAAACTCATGTCACCTCTTTTAATAGATTCCTAGCTTTATCTTGTACAAATGCTGAAGTGCTTTCTCAAGTCGAATGAGTAAACACTACAAACAATCATGAGAGTAGCAAGTGCTCCATTTCCCAGTTTCTCCAAGGAATCACACCCACATGAGTGCCCCAGTAAAGGACTACTGAGCAGAAGCAATAGATGGAGCTCTATAGATTGCAGGGAGTTTTCTGGTGAATAAGAGACAAGAAAGAACTACTCTGTGGGTCATGCATTAAGACACACCTTAGTTTTACCCAATAATAGGATAGTTTTAGAACCCCTTTTACCACACAGATGGTATATCTGCACCTGCCACCCTCCTACTCATATAATACCCAGGCACAGGAAAGCATTTGTGGCCCAGGAGCAGTCCTGCCCTTCCTCTGCAGTGTGCAGTGCAGAAGGATCCTCTGTCGCCTTAACAAAAAAAATGAAGTAAACTATCCCCTACTCATCCCACCTGAAATGGCCATTCTGAAAAATAATTGGAAATATTTTATTTTTAAAAATTAGATGTTAAAAAGCAAAATGTGTATTTCTGACAACTTTTTTTTTTCCCCTGCTACATACAAACTCATTTTGTGAAATAGATCACATTCTTTGAACTCTTAACTTTTTGCACAACTCCAGACAACATTCCTCACATTATCTGACTGGCCCTATAATGTTACCTCAGATTTAAGACAGGATGTCTCAAAAGACTCTGAAGATGTTCCAAAACTACTTAAAACTTTCCCCACTCAAGCAGCCACTGAGAATAGTTTCCTCACTTTGTGTTTCCCATTAAAGTGTTTCTTTTTAGTCTTTTTTTCCCTCTGCATTCTCCTCAATTCTTTTGTCTGAATTTTCTGCTTTCAATTACAACTTTGGGTGGTAAATTTTATTTCTTGCAAGACTATATTAAACTCCTCCACCCAAAATCCTACTGCTAAGGACAGTTGCTTCTCCACTATCTGTTTCAGCATAGGGAAGCACAGCATCTCAGCAGTGATCTCTAAAACAGAAGGATCTGGAAAGTTAAGTGCAAAGGATGAAGAGCCTGAGTATAAAATCACACACAACTTAGGCAGCAGCAACAAAGAACGAGCTAAAATGCTGCCTTGTTAACATGTGTCTGCATATGTGACTTCACAGTGGTGACTGTCATCCATTTATAGGGTGGATCAATCACAGAGTCGCAGAAGCATTCAGGTTGGGAAAGACCCTCAGGATCACCAAGTCCAAGCAATAACCCTACTCTACAAGGTTCACCCTAATCCATACCCCAAAGCACCACATCCAAATGACTTTTAAATACATCCAAGGTTGGTGACTCAACCACCTCCCCGGGCAGCCCATTCCAATGCCTGACCACTCTCGTTGTGAAAAATGTTTTCCCAATATCTAGTCTAAACCTACCCAGTTGCAGCATGAGGTCATTCCCTCTTTTTCTGTCACACTATTTACCTGTGAGAAGACACCAAAGTGAAGTGTGCAATGAAGTGTGTATAGTGTAGTTCCTAATTTTCCTCAAATGACAAACCAGTTTAAGATGTGCAATGGGCACAATCTTGTAATTAAATAACCCAGCATTTTCAAACTTATGAGTTAAAAGTATGAGTAAGAACTTTTCATGTGTCTGAGTAGCTTTACTACTTTGGATGTGCAGAGAGATCAGTGAAAATCTGTTATCAGATACAGAGGATAAGTTTATTACAAAAATTAAAACCACTTCACAAATTTCAAGAAGATTATTTAACATCTACTATTACAAGCAACTGTACTAACCAAAAGAAATTATACAATCTAAGGACTTCACCTCATTCTGCAAGGACTGATTAAGAAGTAAACTGGCCAAAACTGTAAGTAATTTAACTTAAGACATCTTTATTCCCCATATAAAAGAAATTATTTTTAAACTTACCATTTTTGTTCATATCCCAGAAGACACAGGTAGGCTTAGGCTCTTCCTAAGAACATATGCAAAAGTAGACTTTGGGTACCTTTTCAAACATAAATCTCATCAACATATACATTTGCAACAGACATTTTGCTATATATATATATTTTAATCTAATGAGCAGGAGAATAAATATTATTTGGTTTGGTGAACTTCACCTTGTGTCAAAATGGAATTTATTCTGCTAAAAGGACAGATCTGCCCAGTGTACAATATCTAGACCACTGCTCTTCTGTGCTGTTGTGTTTCCACAGCCTCAGAATGATGTGTTACTGTCTCAGTAAAGCCATCTACGTTTTTATGTTTAGAGGTTCTAAGTACCTTAAAACGTTTTTCCTCCTCAGGACTTTTCAGTGAATTCTCTACATAACTGGACTTGAAAATGTGAAAAGCCTGCTGAACCTAACTGATGGATGTTTTGCCTGTCCTTAGAATAATCATTATAATGAAATGCAAGATAAAATTAATTTACAAACCATGTTCTCATAAACAGTTACACAAACCATTTACTTAAGTACTGCATTTTGACATCTATTTTCTTAATTTCTCTAGTGCTAATGTCTCTGTTGGAGTACCTATTGACAACATGTCTGAGAACTGAGTCAATCTCACATGTTTTTTAACTGAAACACTGTGTGCCAAAAGGCTGCATTTGGTCTGTATTTCCTGATGTAAATCACAGTCATTTTTTAACCATGTGGTCCTGTCCATTCCTCCTTTGTTGAAAACCACATAATGACAAAATAGTTTGGGAAACTATTAACAAACCAATTCATGTTTGATCAAAGAATGTAAGTAATTTTACAGTTCCAGTGTAATAAATTGTGTCCATAGTTGCTGGTGATGAACACGGTCATGGACAGAGGTTTTGGCTACAGTTATTGCCTCAGGAATAGCAGAATCAATAGTCTTTCAGATAAACGTTAGATTAGGAATGGAGTTGGAACGTGTGTGAGGATGGCAGAGGTTATTTGGTTTCAATTTTTGCTTACTTGGTTTTGCTCTAGAGTTTTTATTTCCATTTGAGTTTCTGCTCTTACTCAAAATTCATTCAAATCAATCAGGCTATGTGCTTAGCCTTTACTACACATAACAACTGAACAACAAATCTTATTTTACCTGAATTTTGGTATGCTTAATCGTGACCTTTACATAATCCTGAAGATCCTGAATGGTTACATTTCCAATACTGCACGCCACCACAAAACTGGTCAGATTGGCAGAATTTTCTGCATCCTTTGAAAGATTCAGAAAAAAAAAAAAAATGCTTACACAGCACATAACATAAAAGCCAGCACACGCAGTTTCATTTTTGCAGTGTGCCAGAATAAATAAGTTGTCAGCATTTCTACACTTTTGATCATGCAATATAGGAACACTATGTTTATAAAATCAAATTATGGGTTTGTCTCATGGAAGTTTCTGTATTTTCCTTATAGTCACAAAGACACACAGGAACATTTACACAGAGAGGTGAGATGGTAGAAGTTTCCTTTTTAATCATTATGTCTGATGTTGACAAAATTCTAACCCAAACAGCGTAGCAGATAACAACCCATGGTGTTATTAGCTCACTTCCATAAACAAGAATGTCTTTCTTAGCTTATTGTTGTTGTTATCCATTTTAGTGAATGCAAAGTATCTGAAAAATACTTTGCTACTAAATCACTCTGCATCTCACAATTAATGACTAAGTAGTTGCAGATAAATTCCAGTATCTGAAGGGGGCCTACAGGAAGGCTGGGGAGGGATTATTGACAAGGTCTTGTAATGACAGGACAAGGGGCAATGGGTTTAAACTGTCAGAGGGGAGATTTAGACTGGATGTTAGGTGGAAGTTGTTTCCAGTGAGGGTGGTGAGACACTGGCACAGAATGCCCAGGGAGGTTGTGGCTGCTCCCTCTCTGGAGGTGTTCAAGGCCAGATTGGACGAGGCCTTGAGTGACCTGTACTAGCAGGAGGTGTCCCTGCCTATGGCAGCGAGTTGGAACTAGATGATCCTTGAGGTCCCTTCCAACCTTACCATTCTATGATTCTATGAAATTCAAAGCAATGTTACATATTGTATGAGATTATATTTTCTAGGAAGTCTCATTTGATGGGAATTTAAATAGAAGGCTGACATATCACTGGCAATACCATTTCTAACCTTCTCCAGTGAAAAAGTACCAGGTTAAGAAATTTCTGGAAGAGAAGTTTCCCGTGGATTGACAGTTTTATTAAAACGGAAGTGTTCTGGAAATACTATTTCCTTTAGGTGAGTTTCATTTAAAGTCTGTATAGCTACATGTCTGGCTGGCCTTATGGGAAGCTGGAAAACTCGGTCACTGTCTGTGTCAGATCTCATGTCAAATGAAGTCTACTGCTCCTCACTTTTCCTCCAAAAATCTGGGCTGCAAAACTCCTGAACTCTCCCAATTCCTTCAGCCTAGGGGGTTTTGCTAGCCTGACAAGATGCCAGGTATCAGCTCAGCACTGGGCTTGTGAGATCCCGCTACTACTGAGAGACAGAATAGCTTTAGCTATTTAGTACACATTCTTCTGAGAAGAGTATTTTATTTCTTAAGAATCATTTCAGATTATACTGGAGCCTGTGACTTAATTTCTGGAAAACAAAAAAAACCTGCAAAAGAATGAAAATGCAGTTTTCTAGACTGTCCTTGAACATTCATATAAAAGAAAACCTCTTGGATAAGACCTAAATTTCAGTATCTGACAAGCCTATGAAACCCTTGGACAGACTTCTATGGGTTTCAGTGGATTCTGTCTCTAACAGATTACAAGAAGTAGAAATAAATATCAGATAGTCCCTTTAGGGAAGGTAATTTAATATATTCTTACCTGTCCTTAGAAAGAAATAGAAATAATGTGTGTATTAAAGTAAAATGAAAATAACTGCTTATTTAGCTACAAGGCTGTGCTCAGCTTAAGTTAGTAATAAGCTTTTAGCCAATAAAACATACAGAGCTACGAAGTAAAGCTATGCTGATTCTACTGCCAATTAAATAAATCTGATCTAGTCTGCATTATATTTACATTTTTTTTCTAATTATTATAATTGACTCAGAACTCATGAGGATAATCCTTCCAACCTAACTTTAGACAAAAAGATGTCTAGACCTGAAGTGGTCATTTTAGCATTTCTTAACACAGTTGGTGACAGGACACTGGGACATCCAGAACTTAATTTATTTTACCTATTTCATGGAATCACACAATTGTCAGGGTTGGAAGGCATCTCAAGGATCACCTAGCTCCAACCTGCCTGCCACCAGATCAGGTTGCCCAGAGCCACATCCAGTTTGGCCTTAAAAACTTCCAGGGATGGGGCCTCTCCTACTTCTCTGGGCAACCTGTTCCAGTGTGTCACCACCCTCATGGTGAAGAACTTCTTCCTAATATCTAACCTAGACCTAACATCTTCTAGTTTGGATCCATTCCCCATAGTCCTATCATTATTTGAAAAAGTCTCTCACAGGTTTCCTGTAGGCCCCTTCAGATATCGGAAGGCCACAATAAGGCCTTCTCTCCTCCAAACTGAACAATCCCAACTGGGTGGAATATGGGTTGCCTAAGTGTAAATGTCCTGCCCTCTTTCCAGCTGCTACTGCAGAATATCTCACATCTCTTAGAGGTTCATTGTTACATGTCTGCCAGAAATACCTTTGTACCAGAAATACCTTTGTACCTTGGGGTGTCTTAAATTGCACTATACTTCTTTGTCTCAAGAATGCACTAGGGTGGTGTGTCACATCTCAACAGAACCACAGAATTAACCAGGTTTGAAAAGAACTTTGAGATCATCAAGTCCAACCTATCACCTAACACTTTCTAAGTAACTACGCCATGGTAGTAAGTGCCTCATCCAGTCTCCTTTTAAACATCAGGGACAAGAGACTCCACCACCTCGCTGGGCAGCCCATTCCAACGGCCAATCACTCTTTCTGTGAAGAAATTCTTAAACCTGCCTAGTGGCAGGTTTTATCATGGGGTGCCTGGGAGAAGAGACTGAACCCCCACCTGGTTACAACCTCCTTTCAGGTAGTTGTAGAGAGCAATGAGGTCTCCCCTGAGCCTGCTGTTCTCCAGTCTGAACAATCCCATCTCCTTCATCCTGTCTTCATAGGGCTCAACAGTACCCTTGTTTGCCAGCTCAGGCATAGGTATGTACATTGAACATATCTGTCTTAAATGAATCTCATCTTGAATAGCTTTGTCATATGTCTTCTAAAGTAACACACGGACCAGATTTTAATGACTGACAAGATAGTACTCACTAGTATTCTTTCAGCTGCAATAAAAAAAACCCTCCAGTGCTGAAAATAGGATGTTTCAGTGTTACATTGGATGTTTACAAATGCAGCTAATAGCATTGGCATTTATTTTTTCTTAATTGCAATTGGAATAAATATATTTACAAAACACACTTATGCTAATGGATAAAGTTATTTTGGTTTGAGGTGGCATCTGTATGAATTTATATTTAGGTTTCATTTTTTTGGTATTTATTTATTTATTTATTTGTGGTTTTTCAGACTTACAGAGCTTTGCATATTTTGAATTAATTCTGTTGAACATATTGCCTGCAAATGGATTGAAAAATGCAAAATACAGAAAGAACTTTAGTGGTAGGTTTTCCTGGTTTTTGCTTTTTAATTACATCTACAGTACTCCTTAGAAATGCATTTTAGTAACATTAAAGGCCACATTCTGACTTCATGTGATTTGATGCCACTACAATAAGTAACATCTGTATTCTTTTGGTTACTTTATTAAATATATCTATCCTGTTTTTCTCAAAGGCAGGTTTAAAAGGAATATTATTTTAAATGAAGACACTTCAGGGTGTATTTCAGGAGGCAACTGAGGGTCACGGGTATTTTCTTGCCTAGATTATCTGAAGAATCTGGATGCACTGCCAACAAAAACGATAATATAGGGACAATACAATACTACTTAGTTCTGCGGATGCACAAGAGCCAAAGGTCACTAATGGGAAAACAAACTCAAGTCTTCTGAGGCTCAGGCTACAGTTCACTATGAAACAATGTTTCCTTTTTAATTAACTATTTTTTTTTTTTTTTAAATAAGTGAGTTTTGGGTTGTTTTTTGTGCTTGTTTTTCTTTTTCCCAAGCTGTGAACATTTCCTAATTTTTTTGGCATGTACCACTCAGAATTATTTATAATTATCATGTGACAGGACTCAAAGGAGAAAAAAACCAAATCCATCTGAGCTTATTTAGATTTGAGGTACAAGTATTGTTATCTTTATTTCATAGCAAAATACAGTGTGTTTCTTCTCATGCATGAGAAGAAGAATAGCATATATAGAATTAAGTGTTCTTTGGTTGATGTCTGTCAGTTCAGTTTCCCCTAAGTAGTCATCTGGATATGAGTACAAATCAACTCTTTTAAGGGAAAGAGAAAGAGTACTTGGAAATATTGAAGGCCAAAATCCCTTCTGGTAGAAAAGAACTTGGCTCCACTGAACATCAAAAACCTATATTAACACATTTAAAAAAAAGTTATGCCCTTTAATAGTTCTGTCTACTTTACTTTGACTACATGCACCTGGGATATAGTTTTCCATAGATTACCCTAAGAAAAAGTTTCTCTCACATGTAACAGGAATTTGCAGTGATATCACTGCCTTTAATTCAGCTTTGGCATTTTCATTATTTTGTCGCTCTGAACATGACATTTTTTCTAGTGCTTACATCTGCTATCACCTTCTCATTCCTGTAACTCATGAGATGCTGTGAAATGATTACACCACAAAAGACTCCTAGCAGCTGGCTTTGACTCACTTAAACTGAAATTACTTCAGATATATTAAAGTTTACCTGAAAAAGACCATTTTTATTGAAGAAAGTAAATTGAGCCCTGGATATAATTTCAGACTCATCTTGACTTAAATTCTTCAGTAAACTTGGTGGCAGAACAACGGAAGCCAAGGCATTTGTATGATCCTTGTCAAAATCTATCTGTTAAATAAAAACAACAGAAGAACATATTCAAACAAAGCCACTGCCCACAGCTGGGTTCACACCTTCACACAAAGACATCTAAACAAGGGACTCAAAGCAATAAACATTAATATGAGTTGTATTTGTGCAGGAGTAGAATACATTTTTTAAAAAGCTTAGGATGTTTTTCCACTATTCCAGAATGATAAACATGTTTTCAAAGGATAATTCTACCAGAATAAATAGCGTGTGTGTGTGTGACAAAGATGTCCCATTAGGTATTCTTTGTAAACAGAGTGGCAGAGGCTGCCATAAGGATATATGGATATAATATTACAGGAACAAATTAATAATATGCATCACCAAACGCTGACTTAGTCAAAGGTTTGGCAAGAAACAAAAAGACACAAGGGACTGAAATAGAATCTTTCCAAATAGCCACAGATTCGTTTGCTTGGTATCTGACTTAAGAAAAAAAGCAATGAAATAAAATCTGGAAACATTCTGACATATAGTTCAAAGGCTTTAATGCTCCCTGATGATTCTGGGATAGATCACATCACTGATGAAAAAACAGGGCTTTCACCAGGGAATCTCCCTCCAGCAGGGATAGCATGGAAAATATAAAAGGTGACCACAGCTGCTCCAGACTTTTCTGGTAGGAAGGATGCTAAGAATTCTGTCAGCTGTTGGAAATGGGAAATCCTAAAAACAAACTCATGTTCCAATAGGAACATTATAAATAATTTGACGGAGTTTGGCTTTCATCATTATTTAGACAGTGTTGTAATAAATGATTCCAGGGCAAGAAAATTCCTGGATGTCCTCATGCCACAGATGGTAATTCTTATACATGCGAACATCCCAAGCCTGGCTGTGGAATTTTTCCTTTCCTTTTTCCATAAGTACAGGATGAAATCTGGAGAAGAAGCTTTCCTTTGATAACAACCAAAGAACACTCAGCTACTGAGGTTTGTTAATAAAGAGAGCTAAATGGAAGAGACTTATGGTCATCAAAAATTTCAAATAAAACTGATTCAAAGCCATTTTAGCCAAAATGTCCATGAGTATAAATGTGAATGCTCAATTATACCAAATCCATGTATCAATTTAAACTCCCATTTGAGTTTTAATCCAAAGTGAATATACACAGCATGTACAAGACCTGCAGCGTGTTTTATTATTACTACTTTTTCCAGTGATGTTTTCATTACTTGTTTGGATTTTAACATTACCTAGCACTTTATAAAATGATCAGACATTTATTAGGGTCGCTGCCCTGCCAATTTGCAGTGGGAATTAATTTGGTTCCATAAGATGTTTATATTCTAGTGATAAACCTTTAACCATTTTTACAATGTGTTGTTTTGTCTGAGCTCAGTCTTAGTTTCTCTGTCCCAAACACTGTAGATGTTTTTATTTTCTTGTTTAAGCTTTTGCATGTGTTTCTTCAAGTAGGGCTCACTGTATTTGAACAGTTAGATTCCCAAAAAACTTAGATTACCTCTGTCATAGACTTCTCACACAACTGTGAAAAAAAAAATGCATTGCACTAACATTTTAAAAAGCATGTATGTGTCAAAAGATGCAAATAGGCCTATAGTGAAATAAAAAAAATTTCATCATCTCATGTGGCGAGGTACACCCAAGTCCCTGCCCCATGGAAGGTTTGAATGGGGTGAGAAACTGTCCTGCTCCCCACCACCTCTGGTTCAGGGGTTTGGAATGTGAAAGGAGTAGGTGTCAAGTACCTTACCCCACCCCCACAGGCCTGAACAGGGAAGAGCAAATAGCCCCAGCATATATATATATATACACACACACATATATATATGTATACACACACACACATATATATAAATATATATATATGTATATATATGGCAATGGGACACATTATCTAGGCGGACTTTGAGAGGGCTTTAAGAAGGACTGCTACAAAGGACTTTACAACAAAATGCTAGCCACGGACTGCCAGTGTTGGACTGCCAACGTGGGATTTGGACTCAGACCTTGACTTAGACCTGGAGTAGGTCCTTGAATCGGACCTTGAGGGGCATCTGCAAGAATGGTGATGAGAAAGCACACAGTCCCCGCTCTCAACCGTCAGATCCTGCCTGCCTGTTGAAGGGATCTGCCTCTGCCATAATCGTGGGTATGGTGAGCAGTCTGAGCTTTACCCTGTGCCACCCCACGATCTGCGCTTCAAGGCACTGCAGAGCAAGACTAGCGACAAGGAGCCAAGGGACTATCTCTGAATTCCTACTCCACCACCGTGAGTACTGCAGACGTACCCTAGGGCTCCAGGCTGCCTTTTATTTGTAAGTGCGGCAAAGCTATTTTTTATAGCAAACCCTTTTACAAACTTTCTGATTTCTCTGAATTACTAAATTCCCTGTAAGCATTCTTGTGAAAGATCTTCCTGACCGAATTTCTGAACCCCATCCAACGAATTTTATATATAGTTGTGGGCAGGGCTTTCCAGAAATAAAACAACTGCATATTTTATAATTCCTGCCTCGTTAATTCCCACAACCGAGTCACCTCGCTGCAACTGGAAAATCCCAGTAGGTGTTTATGTACATCTCAAATGCTATTTCATAGGTTTTAGATGTCTGAGCTATTTTATTTGCAAAAAAAGAAGAAGAAATATTTTTGAGGTAGTGACAAATATCTTAACTACAGCAGTCTGTCTACATACTGTAGCACTGAGGACCACTTTGCATGTTGAGTGACCTCTGTTTCTTTTCTTTTTCAAGCTCCACATGAATGTCTTGAACCACCCTGTATATCCCAAATGGCACAAGTGTAACAACCTATGTGTGGGACATCTGGATCAGTTGTAGGTCTCTGCTAGCAGCAGGTGTTTAAACTATACTGGAACGTCGAAAACTTACTATGTATCTGGATAAATCTATATGTAATTATCTACCTACATTTAGGTGTTTAAAGCTGAAATGCATCAATGGAATGGGTAACAATGGGTAACACAGCAGGCTGTTAATGATTATTTTCTGTTTTCATCAGTAAAAACAACCTACAAAGGATAGAATCTGTTGTGTATTTGTAAGCAAATTACTTTTCACCCATAGGGAACAAGTAAGTTTATCTGGATTTCCTGTCACTCAAGGAAATACTACATTAATCTGGATAATTGCAGGAAAAAGGAAATAGAAAGTGGAGGGAGGCGGGGGGAAATTGGGAGCTTTAAGTGGTTTTAGAGGAACCACAATAAACACACTTGGAACAACAGGTACATTTCATGTTCAAATACAACTGCTGGCTCCATACCTGGAAATCGGATGCATTATTTTGTGGACTGACACTGAAAGAACCACCACTGAATGAAGCTGAGTTTATAGAAGACACTCCAAGTGCAAGATTTCGCGTTGAAATACTCATGGACGGCCCAGTGAACTGGATCTTTAAAGCTAAGGCATCGATAGTTTTTAGAGCTCTAAAAACAGAAATAAAATTATTCTAAAAACTGATACAGAAAAAAAGAAAATACTATGTACTGTATGCTCTCCACATTTAAGATGACTCATATTGACTATGCTTCTATCTGCCCTCTGTTCGCACAAGGAGGGTGTAAACCTATGCATCTCTGTTGAAAACCAAAGATTCCGATTTTCAGAAACTATCTGACTATGTATCACTGGTACTGAAATAATTCTGCAACAATACTTAAATCTTTGCTGTGCCATGTAGCAGGAGACTTCTTTTCCATCCAAACACTTTATCTTTGTCGGGCGTATTAATTTTAGTACAAGAAATATCTGTGTATCCAAGACAGAACATTCTTTTTGATGGAAATCAGAAGTTTGATTTTTGTACTGCAATTGTTTGTCTGCATATGGAAGGACAAATCATTCTAACCTTGCAGGTTACCCTCAAACCCTTGTCTCAAACACAGAAATACTTACTCTGAAGATGATGCTGCCAATACACTGTCTGAACTGTTTAGAATGTTGGAAAAAATTGTCACCACGGTAGAACCCAGAGATTCATCAATTTCTTCATCATTCACAATTTTTTTTAGCTTCTGCACAACATCATTTACTTTGTCTGAAGTTAGCTGCTGCCCTTCACCAGTAAGATTCAGAAGCTGATTGGCAATATCAGCTGCGTTTTCTGTAAGTATATAAGCAAAATGAAGTAAAAAAGATCAAATAATGCTGATAGGTCCTAAAGTAATTCAGAAATACAAATTTTTATTCTTGCTGGTGGAAGCTACAGCATGTTCTGTGATCCCTGCAATGAACATAACATGTTGTAATTTTATAATTTTGTGAAAAATATATATAGAATCTGTTGATTATTATATACTGTACTTGTAGAATGTGTCTTTGAGTTTGTAAATTTAAGGGGCAGGCTGAAAGAAAGAAAAAAGAGTAAGTAAGGAATTTTCTTTTTTTCTCCTTATGTGATCCTTTTTCACTGGGAAAACTAGCTTCACTCTTGAAGAGAAATAACTGCATCCAAAGTTACTATTATGGACAAAGTATTCACTGTTTTGAGCCTCGGAGAGAAGTCTGACCTCACTGCAAATAACAGCTCCTTCAGAGGATTGTACTCTTACATAGGGTTGGCAAGCACAACATACAAGCAAATTTCATGACAGAATCTTCCTCATAAGTAAAGTTTGATAATGTGTCCATTCGTAAAACATTGGTGTAAATGTAGGTTTGATGCTAACTGGATAGGAGACTAATGCAAACACTATCACTTTACAATATTTGAGGTATACTGAACTTTGCAAGCGAGATTTTGAAAGATCAGCCTTCTTTAGTCTGCAACTGGTTGTGTTTTGTTTTTTTTTAATCTTGTGTTTTATAACAAAGCTTTTATGTTTACTGCAGAAGGCTCACTTCACAGGAAAAGGTGTTCTCATATAGCCTGATTGCAAGTACTCAATCAACTAAGTTAGGTAGCCAAGCCCCTCAGACAAGCTCTATCAGTGGAGAAAGAAAAAGAAGCTTCTCCAACAAAGCCATTCATAACAAGAGCTTACTGTAGGTACTCTGCATTGCTTAGAAGAGTATATTTCTCTTCACTAACTTTGGCTCTAAAAAGAGGGCCATAAATTGTTGTCTATTTAAGTTCTTACTCCTTTAAGGCCAGAATGACATCAAGGGGTATTTTACAAACAGGATAAATCTGAAAATCTCTGATCGTAAGCCCAGTGAAAAGAGTGGGAGTCTTTCCACTGGCACTTACAGGCACTGGAAAAAATGAACAATTTGTCTAAACCTGAATTGAGGAAAGCTACTACCTGCCTCTATTCCAGCCTAACTTACCTGAAGAATTTAATTTATTTAATTAATTGGTATCCAGGGCTTTCTGTGACTGGACTCAGTTCAACTTGGTGCACTTCTCCAGGAGTTTAAATATTTATTTTGCACTATTTGGTTTTCTTTTTGGTTGTTTGGGTTTTTTTCTTTTTGGTTTGGTTTGGTGTTTTTTGTTGGGAAGGATTTTAAACAACTTAGATAAAGGAAGAAGATAACTTTCTTAATGTAAATACCTTATGGTAAGCAGTAATCAAAGTCTATAAAACTACTCATCTAGTCAAAGATCAACATCAATATACTCACCTGTGCAATTTCTAAGATCAGGCTGCCCCCAATATGATGTGTAATTATGCAGACCCAAATAGCTAAAGGAGAAAAATGACAAAATTCATATGAAATAAATAGCAAAATCATGGAAATGTTTCAGTAATTATTTTGTAGGTATCGCATTGGTCCACTCTTCTTGATTCACTATTTTTTTCTGGAGAAAAGGCCCCTGGTAAAAAGTGGTAAAAAGGAACATCTATGCTTGACAGTGAAAATATGTGACCAACAAAGTGACAGTGGTGACAGAACCTCTACTTCTTTTGGACAGATTCCTAGCTGCCTCCTATAGTGATTTGATAAACTGTATCAGTGGAAATTCTGGCCTTGCATTTCAGGAAAGACCTAAAGGTTGACATAAATTATTATGTCCCTACTGTGACTTAATCAGATGATAATTTTCCTTTGATATAAATGGCTTTGGTCAAATCAATATCAAGTTGTAATAACTCTCACAAGAAGATGCATAGCAGCTATGTGGAGACAAACTTATGCCACCCAGGAAAACTAAGGTAGGTCACCAACAGATCCATGTCCAAGGTGAGGGGCAGATCAAAGATGCTTTTCAAGCGCTTTTAAAAAAAGTCTTAGCATAGCAAAATACTCAGATAATGGTTACAAAATCAAACACACTTTTTCCTCTGTTTTCTTTAAGACAATCATATTATGATAGCATGGCAAAGGCAGGATGGAGAATATGAAAAATGAATCCCTTCACTTAGCACATGATAAAAGTTATTCCTCAGGTGATCACATTTATTACAACAACACACTAGCAGGTTACCTGTTGTGGAATGCACAAGACTAGAAGAGACCATTAGCAAAGTTTCCTGCTCTCTCAAAACACATCCCACCTGTGCTCCATACTGGCAAAAGCTAACAGTGTCAGAGCCAAGAAAAGCATAGCACAGTGTAGAATACTGTCATTTTTTAATGAAAAGTGCTGTGCACTGACAATCAATGGCATTGTGTAGACCACAAATGAGCAATAAAGATAAACAATAGTGGGTCAGCAAAGGCCGTAAGCCTTAATTTTTAATGATTCTGAGGCTGTGACATAAAAACAATTTGACTTCTGCACTACTCATTCTACAACAAAAGTTGGTCAATCAGGATCCAGCAGCTCTTCTACAAGATTAAGAGGCTGAGGAAGTGAGTTAGTTAAATATAATGCTGGTTGCTCTCCTGCTTGGCACAGAAACTTTAAGATTATTCATACCCATGTTGCCATATTGTTTCAAAAAGTGAAAGACTGGGTCTTCTCAGTACATGCTCCAGATACAATGTGGATGTAGTAAGACTACAAATGTGAAATAGAAATACAGCATCTAAATCTTTTATAAACGTTCACATAGAAAGCCTGCATTAAGGGAAAATTATCTTTAACCTTAAAAACACAAATTCAAATCTTTAACTTGAAGATTATTTCCACCTTCAGTTAAGGCTAACTACTGGCAAAATGCCTGTTTTGCAGAATTTCTTTTACTTTCCCTTTACAAGATGAAAGGTTCTGGATTAAACCAAGCACACATTTAATCTTCATAGAATTTTGTTGAGCATTTCTTGTACAAGCCAGATAGTAGTAGCGGAGTGGCCACAAGTGTGAAACATTGGTTTTGGTAACAGCAACATCATAACTGGAAGAAAGCAGTTTTATTCTGCAATAAATTGCTGTTTTTATAGTCACTTTGAACATGTATTAATTGTGACCTCAGTATGCCCTACAGAAGATGAGTTGTTTTTTTTTTTTGTTACCTATGAGGTACATTTATGGCACATATATAATTTCTCACAGCACAGAAATGATCTTCCTGAAATAAAACACCAGCCAACGGCAACCACTATGCAGGAGGCAGTTTAACTATATAACCAGAAAGTTGCATTTGAAGCCTTCATCTTATCAGGTATGTGAATGCCTACCAGGTTCTGGATGCAGTCTGAACTGAGCTCCCATGGCAAAATGTGAAATTGGTCACAGTTGGTCTGGTATCTGGCCAAAAATAGTTTGGAGGGTTTTCTTCAGCTAAACATTTTTCTGTAAAAACAAAAGTGTATCAGTGTAAATGGTAATTTCTTCATCTAATCATTGTCCATTTCTTATCTCAAGCTCATCAACCAGTCAACAGCACAAAGTTGCCCTCAGTTGTTATCTGTACAGTAGTTGCAATGGAACGGTGCACAACAGGGGACAATATATAAGGCTGCTGCTGTTCAAGGGAAAGGATTGAACATGTTATGCTGCATCAACACTCCCCAAGTTCCCCATCTCCTTGCCTCACAAGGGAAGGGTAGATTCTGACTGGAAGAAGGGGAATGGGAAAAGATGAGAGCTAAAATAAAATTGACTAAGAACAGCAGCTGGCAGGAGCACAGTAGCTTAAGAAGAGCGGACAGGGGCCATGAAAGGTTCAAAATGACTCTCAGTAGCTCTGGTTGTAAATCACACCTCTTTCTCCTCAAACTATCTCAGTAGCTGTCAGGAACTAACCCAGCCTCTTTGAACCACTCAGCAATACACTGACTAAAGCAATCTGGACAACCGTGTTTGTGCTAAAAGAGCTCTCTTGAGTACAGTTCTCTGAGATTAGTGGAACACTGAGGCTTAAAGGGACAATTTAAAATGCGAAAGAGTCATACAGTTTGGAAATACGTGATAATTTTGACACAGAAGATGCTTATTTGTGGACAAAAATAAAAATCTGTTGTGTAACAAAGCTGAAAAGTACTTACCAACTGGATTGACATTCACTGTATCAATCCTATATCCTTCTTCCATGGTTGCATTATTATTTATGAGCTTCTGTCGGATGTCGTCTTCTTCTAAATTGATATTGTTGGTAGAATTATAAACGAGAAGAGCCAAAACCCCAAAACTGCAAGGAAAATTATCCAAGTGTTTGAGTCAGAACAGCAGAGGTCAAATGTTTGGAAATAAAAATATCTGACAAACTCTGTTTTTTCTGAGTATGGAACAGTGTCATCAAAACAATGTTGCTCATGATTACTTTTGTATATGCTGGGCCATGACAAGAAAGTACAGTTGGGAAATTTCATCATTTAATTACCATTAAAGAAGTATCTCGTCAGAAGAGCTAAGAAATATTTTCAGAAGAGTTTGATTATTTTCAAAGGCAAAAGCATAAATCTCTTGAGTTCTAAACAGGCCCTAACTATATGTAAAAATCTGGTTGCTGATGCTTTGGAACTTAAGAGCTGATTCATCCCACCTTATGAAACTTGTCAGGATAGGCCAAGACATCTTACAGCGGGTCTATCTCTCTGCTACAAAGGAGGTTGGTCTGAGGTTAACTGGAACATTTTATTGAGAGAAATTAGGTCATTGGTTGTAAAAAAGAAAATAATAATGAAATCTATATTATTCATTGGTTTGATGAGAGGGATAAAAAGCCAAAATGTCAACAATCTGTCCCACTCAATTCTGTGATGCTGTGCCTATTCACTTGTCCTTCACTCTGCTCTAATCTCTCCATTAACAAACAACAACGTAAGTTTTACTGGTTGTTTTTGTTTGCCTGTCTGGGAAAGCAGAGGGAGTTTTGAGGCTAGTTTTGAGCACCTTCTGGGCAGTTTCCTTTGTCTGGGAGGGAGTTTGGATTTCTAATTTGTATATAATTGTAAATACTTCTAAATAGATTGTGTATATGTGCCGGTAGATTTTGCTTTGCTGTAAATAAATATAGCTTCGCCTTACTTCCAAGATGCCTGAGCTAGTCTAGTAAATTCCAATAGTGGTAGTGGGGGAAAGTCTAGATGATTAACAAAGAACAGATGCCTAACAATTAAACATCTAAATACTGATGGAGTGGAAACCACCCTGATACACTTCTGAAACTTTTAGTCCCAATCAGGAAAGTCTAGTAGCTCAGATGAGTAATTCAAGTTTGAGCAGTAGTAACTATTTTGTACTGTAGCCCACTGCTACTTTCTGGAGGATGAGAACTAGTTCAAAGGGCCCAAGTACCCTTCCTGTGTCAGAAGTAAAACAATCCCCACCCTTGTCCAAAAACATAACTTTTCTGGAAGGGAAAATGAACAGAAAAGCAGTTCTAGCAGAACATATGAAAAGAAGTCCAGAGTGGAAGGCTCAAAAATTTCCTCCTGGGACACTGAAAACACATGTTGGAGAAGAGAATATGTTGGTACCCAAGAGCATTGCTTGGCTCTGGCTAGTAGGAGGTGACGCCACTGCAGCACGGAACATTGGAACTCCTTGGGAGCCAAAATGTGGAAAAAAGGAAAAAAAGACTGCTTTGGGCTGTCTTAGCCTTGCCCTTGGATACCCAGAAGCCTGAATAAAGACAGGACTCCACAGTGTGTGAGCAATTCCTGGCAGCCTGAGAAGTGGCAGCACTGCCAGCACACATACGGTGAGTGGGGCATACACCGAACAGAGCTGCTTTCACCACTAGTCCCCAGAGCAAGGAAGCAGCAGTGAGATAAAGGGTCTTGCAGTCTACTTAAGAGTAGAAGTCTGTAGGAGCACTGTATGGGAAGGACAATACAGACCAGGACTTAATTTCTTAAAATCTTCTGGAAAGACATCTCCACAACGACAGGTCAGAGCTGCACTTTCCAGAGGTGCCCAGTTTGGTACAGAATGAAACTATAGCTTAATATACAGATGCTGTTATTAGATGGCAGATTTAACCCTCTTTCTGTCAGACACCATTCTGAAAACTGAACAATTTCAACCAATAATTCTTAAGTACTGCGATTTGTGAAATGGTATTAAAAGAGTTGGCATTAGAAAAATATCTCTTGGTCTAGACAAAAATTAAAAAACAAAGTGAAGCCCAAACCTCATCAAGAAGTCATACATATGAAATAAATATTCCACACATTTCATTGTTTGCAGATGTAAAGAAATAAGTAAATAAATATGCAGTCCCTGGTGGTTTTTGTGTTGGTCTTTGTTGGTTGGTTGGGGGTTTTGTTTATTTGTTTGTGGTTTGTTGTTGTTGAACACCAGCACACTTTTCTTTCATCTTGACATATCCACTGTACACTTTTCTTTCATCTTGCCATATCCACTCCTTTACTGGTAACACGTTTCTGGAGAAGATGAAAATGTGACCACCTGCTGGCCTGGCTTGTTTTTCCCCTGATTGATCCATTTTATCAGAGAAATTCCAGTTATCTCTGGTCAGGTTGCTCCTGCTCTGCTTCCATAGATACTGAATTCCTAACAGTCCTTTGGTTTCTGTGGGGTGTTCAGCATATGGCAATAGCCTCAGTAGGGTATCTGTGCATTAGCAGGTTCTTCTGTATACCTCAGATATACTATGAGGCACAAGTTTATTATGGGATTTATTTTTAGCAGAAGCATGGAAATTACTTACATGACTGCCAATTCCTTCAGCCCTCTACTATTTCAGCCCCAGAGTCTCCTGGCACTTGAACCATCTTTCCTAAAAGATTCTGGCTTCACTCCTCTATTCCCTTCAGAACAGGAAAACTTAATATACTGGTGCCACTCCCTACCTCAGCACTTTGGCTGTAGTCATAACTGAACAGCCACTGCCACTGCCATGCTGCATACTGCAGGACTTTCAACTAATCAAAATTATATTTAGCACTTATAACTGTTCAGAGGGATAACAGAAAAAAAAAAAAGGATAATGATAGATGAGGCAGAACTGGTTACAGTTATCTTGGAGTTATAAAGCATTTGCTATGAAGTACTGATAAAAATAATGTTAAAAATGGGTTTGGGTTTTTTCCTGAGAAACTCTTAGAACACCAGTCTGTGTAATAAGAGCCTGTCCCACAATATGAAAAAAATAAACTTTTCAGAATGGTTCATCCTAGATTTCCAAAGTAAATAAAAACCATTTAGCTTGACAGTTGATGCAATACGAAGCTTGAGTGTTTCCCTCCACTTTTGTAGAACTCAGATCTCAAAACCAAAACATTTCACTGGTGAAGAACAGAATTCTTGATTTAGGTAACAATAGGTCACTCAAGTAAATATAGTACCATGCTCTGCTGATGTCACCACATTCACTGCACCCAGTGCACTGACACCTTTTATTGTATGCTGTAAAAAAACAGAGACTCTCACAGCTGTAATCAATTACAAAGTATAGATCACTCACAGTGACCTGTACAGCTAGTATCACTGCTGCCAATATTAAAAAAGGGACTGTGGTGCAGGTAAATACAATAGGGATAAGCATTTATAGCTCTTTTCTCTTTGACTGAAACAGTGACAGCTGGAGCAAGCAGGAAAGCAGAGGAAGTGCCTGTGCCACTTTGTCCTAGTCCGCCAAGCTAAGTTGGATCAGAGAAAGGAGTTTACCAAGTTGCACCCTCATCGGTGGCACAGGAGGCAGCAAGGGCACCCGTGCTGCCACAGCATGTACCACAAAGCCTGCTTTCTTCTCCAGCAGCGTGACTCAGAGCTATTCCAGGACAGTGTGCCTACACACAGGCTGTGGTCCCACTCACCATGCGAGAAGCCTGAAGGAAGTACTAACAAACCACACGAACCGTGTGGCACAGACTGTCTCATACCTGAAGATATCTGTCTTAGCAATGCATATTTCTCCTCCTGTTCTACTAGACAGGATGAACAATACTGAATTACTGTGATTATCAAACTGTTTAACAAATAACTTGTTGCAAGTGCTACTTGACTTAAAGTTACATGTAAAGAACAATTTCTAAGGAACCTAAGGAATCAAGGAATCTAAACTTCCACTAAAAGTCCCTGGGAATTTCATTCCTAACTATCCTGGCAGTTTGTTTTAAGATGTCAAAATTAAATTCTTTACTAATCTTGCTGTTATATTTGCTTCGAATATAAGCAGTAATGGCCAGCTATAACTCAAGACTTGCAGCACAGGTAGGCCTACATAGTCACCTACTAACTTCTTCACTTTGACTGGACAGACAAAAAATGATCTGACTATCGAGTGAGTCATTGCATGAAGATGTAATACAGCAGACAAAATGTCAGAAAACATACAGGATGAAGCAGAAAGAAATACGAAGATAGAGGGACATTAAGAACATTTCTCCAAAGCATCTGAGCTGTGGACAAACTTTTACTTCAGGTGATTTTGACTATGATGCCATTAAAATCTTCAGAATAGAGAGCGAAAAACTAGGACTGGGCATAATAGACACATGCAAAGTAATGCCAAGGATGACAGTGAGAGGTTCCTTCCTCAGCAGAAGCTGATGGTACAGAAAAAAACCACAAAATCTGAGACCTCAGAACACAAAACTAAAAATTGCAGCTAACTTTTGGACTACTGAAAATAAAAAAAATCCTAAGCCTTCCTTTTAAGTTAATAGTCAACGTAACAGAACAGTGCTGTGAGCAGCATGGTTATGCCTTTGTGCCTGTTCTGGTGTCTCTGGGCCTTGCTCCTCCTTCAAATATTGTGTGGGAATTGAAACAACTACAGCTTTTCAACAGAAAGCACTTACAATATGTGATGATTTGGTATGTAGACTACTCATTACTAGAGAATGTAGCAGAAGGGCAAACCAGAAAGGACTGGCATCCCTCACATTTCAACAGTTGTTCTTTGCTGAAATAAGTTTTTGGGTATGCTTGAACAATGTTAAAAACAAACCAAAACAAACCCTGAAAAACAAACAGCAAAGAAACGCCCCCAATATATTGCTTTCCTAAAATTGACACCTAATGTCAAACCTACACTTAATCCAGTTAAAGTCAGTGGAAAGAAAAAGGAAGTCATCGGTAGCTGGAGCAAGAGTAGGCAGTTTCAGCAGGACACTAAAAAGGGATCATCCTTTAGTCACTTGGGAAGTGACAGATGAAGTCAAAGGTGAAATCTATCTTTACAGGTCACTGACACAAGATGACAGCAGGGCACTGTGGAGAAACCCGCAGATTTGTGCTTGGCGTTTCATTGGTCAGGTTTTCAAGCAGAAATATTGCACATAACATACATGAGGCATTTTAAAATGCTGTTCAGCACTGGTCAAAGTTGTCCCTTGCTGCCTCTGTGAAGTTGAATTCATGGCGAGTAGAAGTGAGCCAGCTCTAAGCTGTTCCTAAAACCTCACCAGAAGAAACCAGGAATTTTCTTTTTTTTTTTTTTTTAATGGGAATAGGCATCAGAGATGCATTCATTTATAAGAAGAATAGCATTATTATTTCATAACAATTTGAAGTAAATCTATGAAGACCATAAAAGCTCTTTTTAGAGAAATTTACAACTATAAAAACAAAATTATGCTACTCTGATGTTGCTAAGTCCCATCCACAACTATTACACAATCTAGCTCAAATTTTATCCAGGTGAGCTAAACTTTTCATTAAGCAACACAGCACCCAAGAACACAGCATGCAGGAGTCTGAATCTGCCTCACTGACACTGGCGCAAAACTCCCAGGGACTCAGAAAATGCAGTACCAGGCAAGGGCACTTCTGACTTCCTGCTTTCCCCTCTATTTTCATCCCTGAGAGAAGGGATTTCTGTTTAAGTTTAGTGGTCTTTATACAGATTGCTATCACTGTGGTTTTTAATTTTGTCAAAATCACAATGATGAAGCAGTGAAAGCTGGAGCAAGTATAATCTTATCTGCATGTTGAGACAAGCTTATCAACGCATTGGGACCTGAATTCTCGTAATTGCCTGTGAAATAAAACAAGAAAGGAGAAGCAGGGAAGATGAGCTGTTTAATAAAGACCAATTCCCCTACTGAGGCAGTGTTGTACAGTCATCTGACAAGACTAAGGATCAGAAGGAACCTTCTGAGAAAAGTAGCAGCAACAGGAAGTTTTGACAAAGCTGCAGAGTCATAAAAGGCAGCCACTGGTAATTCATCTACATCTGCAAATCAGCTTCATGTTCTAAGGTCTGTGCAAAATAATGGGGCACAAAAATATAGGTATGTCCGTAGTCCATTCTGAACTAGTTTGTTTTATTTTAAGCAGCTTAATTAAATATTCTAATTAAGTTTAATAAATAAAATTATATAAGAAATAAAGTAAAAAATCCAAAATAATAAAACTTCCATAGTACAGTTTACTTTGAGCAGCTGCCTTCTTATTAAGAGGGTGGAAACAGTATGACCAGAGGAAAAAATTAAACACGGACACAAAGTCAAGCATAGCTGTGATAAAATTCTATTAAAATAGTTAATAATCTACCAAAGTATTGGCTTGATACATCACTGCCATCCAGTATTAAAGGTGCTGATAACGATATGCACTTTTGGACTTGGCACTCTCTCTCTCATCACTCCATAAATAAGCTCATAATAAGCACAGTGTACTGCAGATTTCTGCAGCTCACAGAACACAGCAATGAAAGAATAACAATCCACTTCCATATTTTTGTTTTGTTTTGCTTTTCTCCAGAATGCAGTACAGTTTAAAACATTTATATGGAAAACACCTATTTTTAATGTGCCAAAAAAAAGCCAGCTTCCCACCTCCCACTTCCAGCTTCTATTTCTTCTCTGAATCACTCCCTGTAACGATTCTTCATCTTTCCTTGGCGAGAAGACTAGGTGGGGAGTCTGATAACAGAAGTTCCTTGATAAGGTAACAGTGTGGTAAATAAGGGTTGAAGCAAAACAAAACCCGTAAAAAGTGCTGGGAAAGGTTACTTTGTTGTTTGGGTTGTTTTCTTTTCATTTCTTGGATACTAATCCAAAAGGTAAGGAAAAAAAAAAGTCATCAGAATCATAAGCAAAATTGTCAAAGCACAATTTAAAGAATTACAATAATGCCTTAGTAATAAGGTTATGATCATGTGGAAAGTTCAGAAAAGAGAGATAAGATTTAATGAGTTAGAGTAAGTATAATATGTTAACTTCTGTAAAAGATAAAGTTAAAGCTGGGATATTTATGGATTAGGTCTTAAATTTTAACTGTGGAGGAAGAGAATCATAGAATGGTTTAGGTTGGAAGGGACATCAAAGATCATCTAGTTCCAATCCCCTACCATAAACAGGGACACCTCCCACTAGAACAGGTCGCTCAAGGCCTTATCCAACCTAGCCTTGAACACCTCCAGGGAGGGAGCAGCCACAACCTCCCTGGGAAACTTGTTCCACTGTTTCACCACCCTCACTGTAAAGAGCTTCTTCCCAACATCTAGTTTAAATCTTTCCTCTTCCAATTTAAAAGAGAAAGATGTTCAGATGAACATGAAGGTAAGTGGAATACAAAATACTTCAAAACTAAGGGAAATGTCTAAAGCTGCAAGAGAGTTATTCTTGACTATCTAAAATGGAGAAATAAGAAAATCTCTGGCCAACTATTCAAAGAGATAATTTACAGGAATATTTAATTAATAGAAACTGTATGAAATCACACCACAAGCAAGTTACAAATGAGAATTCAGTCATAATATTTCAGTGGATTACTTGGGCAGTGGAAAACTTCATCAAGGATTAAGAACTTTCAACCTGTAACTTGCTAATTTTTCATACCCCAAAATGTTATTCTTGTGTCATTTAGGATTTCCTTAGAAACCTACCCTGGACAAATCCAATAAATTGTAAAGTCTCACCATATATGTTGAAAGCAATGAATAGGAACTGGTAGGGAAGAAAAAAAAAAAGTTTACTTTCTGGATCATCAAAAGATCAACATTTTTTTTTTTCCTCACTATACCTAGAAACAGCTGTGTGAACCTCAAAGAACTGGAAACCTGGTGATGAAAGTCAGGAAGACAATTCTTTTATTTGTTTCAGAAGGGAAGCTATGTACAATGATAGGCACGTAGTCAGAACACTTAAAGCTGGGAGAGCATCAACCTTTCTTGAATGGTAGAGGCAAATGATGCACAAAAAGATGGTGATGGACATGAAAAACTCAGAAAAAAAACCCCCATATCTATCTATATATATAGATATAGATAGATATAGATATAGACATATACACGCACACACACACAATGTGCAAAAAGTGTAATTTTCAATAGTCACATATCATGCAGCTTAAGTAAAAATTTAATTATCCCTGTGGTACCCCACAGAGTTAAAAAAAAAACAAACCCACAAACAAACAACCAAACAACTCAACTGAAAAATAAATAGAAAACCCCACAGGTTTTCTAAGAGAACATGCACAGCATAGCAATCCTGATTATTTGGAGTCAGTGAGATGTGGTTTGCATTTATACTAAATCTTTCAGAATGATGACAAAGTGCCCTAGCACCCACATGGAGACCAGTTCTCATCAGACCAAGCCTCCCTTGAAAACCTTTATGCTTTATTACTAACGTGCAGTTCTACTGCCTTATAATAAACTATGTAGATTGGGATTGGTTAACTCCCCATAATGGCCATACATTATTAGAAGTGATTTAGTGCCATGTGCACTGTATCTCAGAAAGAAAGGAAAAGCAAAGGAAATTACTAGAATACAATCTCCCTCTTCACTTGTTTTATTACAGACCAGGAAGAAGAAACAAAATCCAGAGGACAGGATGGTGAGAAATTAAAACAAGAAGAAGTCATAGTGTGCTGTGTAGGGGAGAACAGGTGTTGACAGGTTGGGCTAATAGCCTCATAAAAGATGCAGGAATAAGGATGGGTGAAGTTTGACATTCCTGGATTGTTGGTAAGACATGGTCTCCACTTAAAAGGTTTTGCTGGCATAACCATATCATTTATAACTGTGAAAAAAAAATCCCACCCACATCATTACACCCTACTTCAAATATAGGTCGAGCAGCAAAATAGCCTATTCAGAGGCTGGGTTTACACTACACCAGTTTAACAGCTCTGCCCATTAAAGCTGTCTTTCTGCTGTGGGTGTGTGGGAAGGAGATAGTACATATTACAAATCTTCTCATGTCTAGGTAAACTCTGTAGAAAAATCAGTATGGTAAACCATGAATATTGAGCCATCTCTGAAACTAAAAAGCCCATGGTAGTTCTCAAGAGTCTGCAGTTAAAATCCTTTCCTATAAAAGTTTTGTCTACACTGCAAACAGATGTATCACATACCAACCTGTTGCCCCTTCCTCACAAGACCAGTGTTTTTGCTTCCTTTCCTTAAATTGGTCCTAAGATTCATTATCTTCCCACATATCCCTTACAAATCAGCCTGCTTCTTTCAAAGACATCTCCTGAGGCCAAATTTTCAGGGGGTGTGACCCATCTAACTTTCTTTGGCTGCCTTTGAGGCCATTCCAACTCTGGTGCCTCTGAGCCCAGCGGAAGTCAGGAAATGAGAGCATGTGGTGAATAGTTTAACTCACACCAGTTTGGCTTTCAATGCTAGCATGGGTTTTCAGTTTCTTGCATCTATTAAAATCGTTCTTAACTCATAAGGCTTTGGTGCAAGAGAATAAATGCAGTAAGTGCAGATAGATTCTCATGTACCAAAGCTTGCTGCCAAATAAAGCTGGGTGTGCCCTAATACACATATATGACTGTGTGGTAATCTTTGTGACAGATGACATCTGAGCTCTGAAAAAAACCCAATCTGTTAAGGTTTAAAGCTTGGTAAGTTTAAACCAAACCAAACACGATAACCAGTATTAGGTTTCTGAGCACATCCAGAGCACTCAGCTTGCCAGCAGTCATGTATTTACAGACTAGCAGCATATGCCCAGTGGCAGACAATGAATTCAACAACAATCCTGTTGTAAAGCCACTTGTAATAGCAGCTGTTGCCTCTATCAAGAAAATGTATTTTCAAATGTTACCTGTTAATACTTCTTTTTTCTCTTGTTCCCTCTTTAATGGGGCCGGGTTGGATGCTATAATAGAAATACAAATCACTTAGGATGGGTTTGTTCTCAAAAGGAACACAGCATAAACATTTTTGCCTTCTATTTACCTGATATTGACCACATACACTGTGTAATTCCAGTTCTGGAAAGTACGATTTAGCTGGAAGAAAAAAAAAAAAAAAAAAGGAAGACATTGATCTCATGAATGATGAGATGCAATCATGCCTCTTAGTTGCCAAAGACAGAGTTAGAATTTCACCCTTCAGTTTTTCAAAGCAAAGAGAGCACTCCAGTTTCTGTGAGGTGATTGCCAAATTTAGATGTGCAACTAGTAGTGACAGGTGTGAGCTTTCTTACATGTGAGCTTTTGCACAGTCTGCTAGGGGTGAGTGACAGCTTTCTAGATTCTTAGAAATCTAAGTACTTCACCTGGCTATGGCTGGTAAGAGAACAACCTTGACAAGTGTGGATGGTTGCATTTCTGGTTTGTAGATGACTACAGCTGGTTTTCTTAGCTTCTGAAAGCCTTAACATTTATAAAAGGAATAATAATATTTGTCACATACTTCTGACATATTTCCATGTAAATAGTTGGTAAAAGGCTACTTACAGATTGTGTGAGTACCACTATGTGAATTGTCCAAATGACAGAGAGTATCTGTATTCAGACAACAGAAATTTTCAGAGGCAGGAACTTCAAGAATTCTCCAACCAGAGGCCCCAGAAAGGAGCTTATGTCTGTTACAATGGATTGGAAAAGACATGGGCTACTAAAAACACCAACAACTGATCTATGCTAGAAGACTTCGAAAGTAAAGAATATTAGGTTAAATCACAAAAGTGTATTGCCTTAGGCAAATGCCTGTTTTTATTATTATTTCTATCACAATATAATTTCAAAACCACAAAACTATTTGAGGGGAAAAATGTTTCTCTGTACATAGTGATATTGGATCTTCTAACTCTTTCATACAACAATTCTAATTTCTGCACACTTTCCAAAATCTCAGTTAGTATCCACATCTCTTAAGAAACAGGTTAGCATAGAGGAGACATTTTAAAATTTTCTCCATGGTGCTTAATAGCTCCAGTCAGACCTGAAGTCATTACCAGTACAAACCAGTAACAGAAAGATCTTCAGAGAAAACATATTAGTCTAAGAATTTATTTGGTATTCTCTTGGATTTTTCCTTTTCAGATTGATTATATCCATGAGGCAGATCCATCTATCTAATTACACAGGAAAAAAAAAACCAACTTAACTTACCCATTCTGCAACCACATCATGTACCTTCGACATCGAGTTGGAGTTGGTACTGAAGACAGTTATAGATATCCTGTAGAACAGCCCACCTGTCCATCAAACACAGCATTATAATATTAGAATCTGTGCAAATGTACCTTTTTCATGATGAGACTTCAGTTTCATGATGAATATAAAGATGGGGCTGAACCCGATACAAGGACACCTCAGGGTCTTGTTGGTGTTATACAAACTTAGCGTGAACAAGTTCTGAGACTTGGACTCATTCTCACTAGTTCTGTTAAAACAGACAAGAATTCCCTACCTCTCCGTATTTTTAAAGACTTGAAATGTGATGCAGAAATTCACAATATACAGCTAAATAGTATTTTGCATATGCCTTTAATGTGCTGTATAAAAACAAGATCATGGAAGTGTCATGAATTTAAAAGAAGTTACTAAAGACAGATAAACTCTGCTCTCAGCCATTGCCATAACGCACAATTCAACCACTTCAGATTAGACTTAAAAACTGTGAGAGCAGACACTGTTCATCAGTTGAAAGGAACTTTCTCTTTTTTTTTTTTTTATTTTCCCAGCACAGTCTTTGCTCTCAGGTTTGGTGATGACCAGACAGCGGAAGAACCCACATGGTCATTACTGGCAGCTGAACAAACCATCTTTCAGTCACTAAATGTGTAACACTTGGCTTGGAGTAATTTCATATTCAGTAAAATTGTTTTGATTCAGCACTGGGTAAATATAGATTCTCTTTAAGCTCATGAGTTGGTAGGCACCATTACAAGATTTCACATCTAATACATGATATTAAATCATCTCACAGTTATGCTCTGTGTTAAAAGTTTCTCCTTTTTAGAAGTCAGTTTTCATTAAGCTACTAAGAATTCCATACAACCTAGTCAGATAAACTCTCCTAGGATGTAAAGGAGGTTTAAGAGTTTTTTAATAGATTCATTTGCATTATTGTGCACATGTGGCATTGTACCAAATGAAGTTATGGGTCTTCATCACAGATACATATATTTATATCAAGATTATGCAAATCTCAGAGACTCTACACTGGACAGAACAGGACTTGACAATGATTTTACATAAATCCCTTTCTGTCTCTTGATTACAAAGGAACTGCTCTATCTTTCTACATCTTAATAAAAGACCTTTTCTTCTAAGCGAAATAAATGTCATCATTTTACAACCTCGTAGACAATCATTTTACAAGAACTTGAAATAAAAGTAATTGGAAAAAACTGGACTCAGTATATTCCAATTTAATTGTGCAGACTGGTTAGTATCCTATTTGTGAGCTGGCTTGAGTATTGTTCTTTCTTTTCATTATGGTATTGATAAAATGATCACTGAGATTAGTACGAAAATTCCTCTATGATAAAATACTGAAGAATTAATTTCTTGCAGGAAGATGGTTTACCAGTTACCCTCTTTGGTGAGTCATGGTTAAATTTTAGATAAGGGTAGAATGCTTGCTTTTTGATTTGTTGTCTCTCGTTCTTCCCTTAACTCAGCAGACAGACAAATTTGCTCTGCAGTTTAATTTGAAAATGTACTTCAGTTTGTTATGATTACTGTGACAGTTTCAAGCAAACAAAACAAAAAAGAAAAAAAAAAGTCTTTGGAAGTAGAAAATTGGTCTTTATGCAAGTTAAAACACTTGCAAGACTTGGGTCTCATGCATGTGTCTCTGTTTACAAATACATTCCATTTTCTATGTATGATGTACCTTTTTAATGTACTATATAGACACAAACATAGTGTGTGGGGTTTATATATATATATTCTCAGACATACATAATTATAACCTTACTCATGTAATTATGTGTATGGACAAAATCACTTTAATACAGGAATATGCAAAGTGTTTTAAAAATGAAACAGTAACTACAAACTAGTCAACTGCTTTGAGGCCTCCACCAGATGGTGAACCAATTTTTTAATGAGGTGAAAAAAGAACAAGAACAAAGAACTAATCTACATTTTAAAACACTCTCAGGAGACTGCAGTGGTAGATAGTGAAAACTGAAAAATTATTTCTCGCTCTCCAAATAAAACAGTGGAATACCCACCTCAAAATTCTGAATAAAAATAAATATTTTTATGGGAAGAAAATTGATGAAAAGTAGCCAAAGATAATTTGAAAAAAAAACAACCTGGAAAAACAATTTTCCCCACACCCAGCACCAACTACAAAAATACAACAATCAATGAAATACCAGTATTCTTTTCTTTTAATTCTGTTATGCAAAAGTTCTGTGATCCAAAAGTTTCTTTTGGAAAAAACTTTGCTTTTTGAAAGGTAAATCCTCAAAACCATATGAATACTGTAAGTGAAAAAATATCCATACAGCATAAAGCAATAAAACAGCATAAAAATACATAAAATATAAGGAAGCCAAATATATTATCCTCACAGTCTCATGAGAGCTGTCTTAGAGAAGTAAACAAAAGTTAGAAGCACACGTTAATGACAACTACTATCACTAAGATGTTACAAATTCCCTTCTACTGTAATTTAATTACTATTTAATTACTATTCCAAAATCTTCTTACGTGCTACATGGATCTATATCTAAATTACAAAAGCCAGCTACTTCTAAGTCAGTTTAGCAACTGAACATCTACTAAATAAGATAATCTGGGTTTTTTTCTACATCTAACTTAATGGCTTGACATACTGTAGTTGACTTCAGGTTGACACAGACAGCTCAGCTCAGTGAGAGAATGACATAAACAAGATAAAAAACCTGTGGAAGAGCTAGGAGGTTGATGCAGTGGTGGGTAAGGGATGGTATTTTGGCTTGTCCCAGATGGTAAATTGGTCAAGGAATAAACATGTGCAGAGTCTGATGACTGATGGTACATTACAGGAGAAACTGGCATTTGGGACTGCATGAGAGACAGATGGATTGCAGGTGTCGCTGAAGTGCCCTTCAAGGTGGTCTCTCTGTGATGAATAATAACTTCAGTATACGAAGATTGCAAAGGGATTGCATCATTCATCATTACAGTTCTTGATGACTCCAAAATTGAGGACAGATTTGCAAAACGTTCATCATCAGCATTTTCAAAATTTAAGGCTTGCGTACTAACAGTATTCAGAAAAGACATTCCTCTGTTGTTGCTAAAAGATCCATACCTGTTTTCTTCCACATCCCATTTGGAAAGTGTCAATATGTCTGTTGATGTCAGAATAGCAGAATCCCTTGTGTCTTTGTTAGCACCAATGATTTCCTGTTCTGTTGCCCAAAGAGAGTATCTAAGACTGAGATCAGACAGAGAGTTCTGTCCTAAAACAGTTAAGTGACTTCTTGGTCTTATTGTTGTTGACAACCTTAACTCTTTCAAATTCCACTGAGGGATCAGGGTTGAAGAAATTCTGTCGAGATGGTTCTGAAAACTTTGTGGGAGTGGAGGTGTGGAGTAGCTGTTAGGAGGTCCACTGAGGGTGAATTTTGAGTCTGAATGCAAAAGGTGCCTTAATTCCAAAGACGATGTCATCAAACTGCTATTTTTTAAAAACGCAGTTGCATCCATTTGAACTTTATTTCCTGTTTTATCAATGGCATCTGTCACAGCACCATTTCCTGAAAGACTTTGAGACTGTGTTCTTGTACTGTTTAACAAACTCTTAACTGATGTATTGATCAAGAAAGCATCTTGGTTGTCTCTTGAACGTGAAGGCTGGGTTCTTGGATGCACAGTAACAAGATGCTGCCTATTGTTTAGGAAGGACACATTGGTTTGATCATTTACTATGTCAGTTCCAATTTGCATCTGCAAACTATCAGATATTAATTTTTCTGTGGAATTTCCAAGTACCCTATCAAAGGGATTTACCTGTACCTGTATGAAGGATTGACTCAAAGGTGCTTCCAGGGAAGGGAAGGGAAAATCAAAATAAAAATCACTGTTGGAAGGTACAGTTAGGTCTGCAAAGTTCACTGTTGACTGCAACTGTGATACTGTCCTGCTACTAATTTCTGAAATGCTTCTTGAAATAAATGAACTAAAAATTTGTGATTCCAAAGCTGACACCTGACTGGAGAAGTTAAGGTCTTCAGCCTTCTGATCTAATAATCTAATGGCAGATGCTTGCTTAGAGATGATGTCAGACTTAACAGGTGAGCTCATGGATGGCAATCGCTCTGTGGGAGAAGACAGCTGTTCACTAAATGAGAGCCACCAATTTTCTGATGGTTGCCCAGAAAGCACTTGAGATACTTCCTTCAAATTATAGGAAACAGTCCAGAAATCTGCAATTAAAGAAGAGGAAATATCTCCATATTTTGTTGGAAAATTCTTGTAACCTGAGTCCCAGGAACTGCCAATTCTGTTTATGCTCCCTGGCTCTAGTATGGAAAAAGCTGACTCCTTGTTTTCATTACTATTACGAAATGCACCTGAATTGTTCCCCAGTGCTCCACTTCTGAGGCTCTCAGTTGGCTTTTGAATGTATACTGAGTGTTTTAAGTAATGAGACCAGTAATTGCTATCAGGTATAAATAGGTTGTCCCTTTCCAAATACACGTGATGCAATGATTGTTGATTAACAGGCAGGGTTGTTACAACATGCTTCAATGCTGAGTCTGCCCGGACTGTTCCTACTAGAAGTGCTGACAATGCTAGTAGTTCTCTACTATGTCCCAGGACTGAATTTGTCAGTTGGATAACAGGTGTAGATTTAGCGTATGCCATTGTTATGTTCTGAAAAAAAGCTGTTGGGTTTGCATATGGAGTCTCTGCAGAGGTTAAATCTGTAACGTCTCCTGAGTGATGCTCCTTAATGTGCATAGATTCTCTAAACTGAAATTCACTATTTGCTGCTAACAGAGAAAAAGTTTTCCTATCAGCGTTGCCTTTTACAAGTTCCAGGTAAAAATTTTCAGGTGTTAAGTCTAACAAATCTAGGCTTTGCTGGAATGATGATTTCTCTGTTGGTGATACAGATAAGCTAGAATATCCATGTTCTTGAAAGTCAAAGGTGACAGGATGATGAAATACAGTCTTCCTCCACCAACTCATAGGCTCCAAGGTGTTGCTTAAACGTGTGAAATTGGTTGTGCTGCTGCTGGAGGACAAAATCCACACCATTTCTTTTTCCTGTTTGTAAGCAGCACTGCTGCTAGTAACAGGAGACTGGAACGCTGACTCAGAGTCGGAATGGTCTAGCCCATCTGCCAAAGCCTGTGCTACATTTGCATTAGGATGTCTGCTCTGAAAGAGAGAAACTGCTGCATTCACAGAAGGCTCTGTAAAAGCAACTGCTGCATCAGATGTGCCATGAAATGAACTTCTGGTATAATTAAAAATATTTCCATTTGGTAACGGATTCATCACAGTACTATCTAGATTGATTTTTTCTGTAAAAGCAGACAATGTATTGTTGCTGGGCTCCTCAGGAGCAGTTGATGTGGACACAGTTGGAAGAAACAAGCTGTATGTGGTTCTTCTCTTTGGGGTCTCATCTGCTGAGTTTTTACTGGAATGGAGAGGCCTTTGTTTCACTGGCCAAATAATTGGGGTTGAAATAATTCCTATGGTTTTGACCCCTTCTATCTTAGACTCTTGCTGCTTCCACAGTTGTGAATGGGAGGATTCAGGTGAATTTCTCTTCATTCTGAAGATAACTGTAGCAGGAAGACTGAATTCCTGCAGGTCTGCGTGTAGTAAGCCACATAGTTAATGGATTAAAGAAAATGACACCAGTTAGCTGAGTGAAAGTTTAATTTACTTCCACTTTAAGTTAATTCGGTTTGTTTTTCTTAGTGTTTCTCCTTTCTCTTGGTAGCTTCAAAGCCAAAGAAAGGACAGAACTGTCTAGCTTTTATCCATACTAACATCAATAAAGTATTTGGTTCCTTCTGTAGTTACAAAAATCAGCACTAACCACTCATGGCGAATGCTGAGTGATTTGCTCCACAAAAAGAAAAAAAACCCACAACTTTGAAAAGAATTTCAATATTTTCTTCTTACTTCTACAGCTTAGTAAATCCAAACTGGGTGAATTCAAATAAATTCTTTCACGTTGTCTACTGTACTGCCTGACTGCCAATGTACAAGAAATGATCTGCCAAGAGAAAAACAGTACTCCAAGAATTTCAAGTCCTACAGTAACTACTAATACTTTTTGGAAAAAAAAAAAAAAAATTAAAAAATAAAAATACCAAAAACCCACCATAAAAATCCCCAGAGTCTAATTTACTTTGTGGAGCACACAGGAAAAATAGAAGCCTCAGATGAAAACTGCAGAATTTTACCTCTGTGTTGTTAATAATGTTTAACGACTATCTTTAACAAACTAATAAATATTTTACCAGTGTCTCACAAAATGATGCTCACTCTCTAGGAGACAGTGATATCACAGAATTTGAGAAAACCTCAAAAGTAATCCCTGCTTTTCTTTTTCCTGTGCTAATAATAGGCTCATTTACCAGCTTATTTTTTCCCTTAATCTTTCTAAATGAAAAGTAAATGATATCTGATACCGTCAACATTTTCCCTAGTAAAGTCTGATCCAGCTCTTCTTGAAGTCAGTGGAAAGATTCCTGTTGACTCAGTGAAAGTGGCTTTGCTCCATAGGAATAATTCCACTTGGCTCCTGTGCCTGACACTAGTGAGGAACAGACAATTCTAGCATACTACCACTCTGGCTACACAACCCAGAGTTCTGCAGTACTTCAGAATATGCAGCCTTATGACATTTAAATAGCATGGCTCTTCTCAGACTCTTAAAAAATCCTTCCCACCTTCCTCATTCTCTGCATGGGTGACATGAATTGCTTCTCTTTTGTATAAGATCTGGGTAAAGGTAATAAAGATAAGCAAGTTTGGTTTGTGTTCCTATTTACACCATTCTTACGTGGTCCGGCGAAGCTACATTTGATTTATTTCAGTGTAAATGAGATCAGAACTGAGACATGACCCTTGACATTATGATAATAGAAAAAAAAAAAAACCACCTTAAAATACAATCAATCCACTCTAGACACAGTATAAGGAAAAATGTAACACAGGATTTCTTACCATTGTTTGGCTTATCGTTTCTGTTAGTATCAGGCATGTTAGTGGTGACAGTGGGTGGTGTAGGAGTAGTAGCATTTACAGTAGCTGGTAATAAAGATGAGAAAGAGGTGAACTTGAATGAAACATGAATGTTAATAAGGTAAGACAATATGGGAACAACGCATGACAATGTAAAATGAAACCATTTGCACAGTGCCATAAATGCCAAATAAACACATTCTTTTTTCTGCACAAAGTGATGAATCGATATGAACTGAGATCCCAACCACGCAATCTTTACTTTCACTGATTTCAGTGGGAGTTTTGCCAGTGTAAGGTTTGTAAGATCAGTCCTGTACTGCTTTCATAAACTCAAAATCCTCTCATGAGAGCTTCAGATACAAATGGCTAAGTAAGGACTAGAAAATAAATCTTTTAAGTGCTAAGATGTATGAATTGAGAACATTGCTTGTGAAAAGAGTAACTGTCCCTACTCAGAGAATGAAGACAACAAACAAATGTGAAATTAAAACAAACTTCCACATAAGGATCCAATTAACTCCACTGAACTCTGTACAATAAAAAGAAATTAAATCAGACTTGGAATAATTAAGAGAGGAATATGTATTTTTAAAGCTTCATGCAGGATCTCAGCTGCACTGTTCTCACTGACACTACGAAGTGTCACTCCATACAATCCTGGTAAATGTTTCCCAGGAAAACCAGATAGAACACTTTTCAAAATCAGAGTGAGAAGACAAAACTTCACATTTCCCCCTCAGTGGATTAGGAGGGTGCACACACTAAAGGAATTCTAAGATCACACCACTAAATTTTCAAATAATAATTTGGAAAATGATTTAGTTGTACCTAGTAACTCCTGGGGAATGAAAATCCACTTGCTGACAGATTTTTTTAACTCCTGATAACTCTTTTTTAAAACGTGAAGGTTGATGCAGTTTAATCTCACAGTATTACAAGGTTTTTCTAGATTTTGGCCAAGAACCAAACTGGAAATGTTAAGCAATCATATTTTAGACAAGAAGCAGCACTTTCAATTTTTTTTTTTTTTTTTTGTGAGGTTGTTTTAGCTAATCTGTTGATTCTGGAATTCTCAGAGAGCAGGTTTGTGTTCAGGTTTCATTGAGTAAGAAATGCAGGGATAGAAAAGGATGAATTAGACACTGCAGCAAGCAGGTTCTAACTGGGAAAGTGAGTATATAAAATGACACCCTGTAAAAATGCAACAAAAGATCTTCTATGAAACGTCAAGGTTACACTGTCTGAGAAACAAGTTATAAGGCTTCTTGCTGATTGTATCTTTCAGTCAATGCTGTTAAAGAAGGCATCTTCCAATGAATCAAAGTATCTGCTAAGCATAATGAAGAAAACAGCTCTTTCATCAGACTGCAGCTGGCATAATCTGGCATTCACAGACTGCTATTGGTGCTACTGCATAACACACAACAATCAAATAAAAAAGGAATCCAAATTGCCCTCTCAGTTTAAAACAGGTCTGCGGTGCTGAAAGAAATGCACAAGCATCTTTTTGATGATATTTCATTAGTATGACAGTAAAGATGATGATGATGAACAGGATAAATCTGATCTGTCATGTCCATAGTGAAACAGAACAACAGTGAGACTTTAACAAACAATTTTCAGAGAAGAAAAGAATTTTTTACCTTTGCCAAAGTACTCATAGTCTTTACTGAAGTTGTGATGGTCTAAGTTAAGAGAAGCAAGTTTGAAAGGTAGCATCTTTTATTAGAAGCAATATCTTCTACTAGACAAGTTAACAAAGCTGGAAAAAAGTATGAGGCTTTTAGAAAAGCAGGTTTGTTTCGATGAAAGTGTGTCCACTTCTACAGTCATATTCACTGACCTAATGAAAGATAGTCTCTCTCCTTTCACACTATGCCATTTTGATAGGGGGAAATGCTGAGAGTTCTTTCTAAGAGAATGGACAAAGTTCTTTATGTGGTGGTTGTATTACCTTTTACATAAAAAAAAGACTAATACTGAATAATTACTGCTGTCATATTTATCTAAGGTACCTCAGTAGTAGTACTTAGATCATATTGTGCTTTGGGAATACGATGCCTGAAAATTACTGCTTGAAATCTGATCATGGACATAACTGGCATTTCACTTTCCAAGTCAAAATCAGTACAATATGCTCCAAGAACCTGAGCCAGATTCACTTCAGGCAAATCTGGGAGAAGTACATTGACGACTGACATAGATATCTTACCAGCTTCTCAAGCAGAATGCATTTTCATTTTCAAGGTACTTGTAAATGTCCATTTGGAAAGAGTTTTGAGACATCCTCCTACCCTTTTATATTTTATTCTTTCCTGTCACCTTCTTCTATCATTCAGCCTGTGAAAAGGGTTACAGAGCTAGACACTGTTTTTGGTGCAGCTGCTGTTGTGATTACAGTTTAACTCAGGATGCACCTCATTAGCAGGCGTTCATGAAGGTATTGTAGAAAGGGGTTGATGTCCGTGCTGAGAATTTTTACAGAATTTCAAACTCTAAGCAAAGCAGAAAGACTTAACTGGCCTTGCATGCCCAATGGATCACAAGGCACAGAAAAGAGGGTTCACCTATTCTTTCAATTCAACTAAGCTGACCTTTACAGACACCTAATGGATCCTTCTATGTGGCCATCTTTACACTATTAAACCACCAAGTACTGTAACAATTCTCTCATTAAATAATAGCTGCTGGATGTTGTTGCTCGATGTTAAATTTTTACCTGCTAATATCACATTATCTAGCCTCAAAATAGATTATTGGAAAAAAAAAAAAAGAATACTAGTTGGTTCCTTTATTTACATCTGCCCATTTATTATTTACAGATGTAGTCACTTCTTATCCTGGTTAATATTTTACTGTCAAAATATGGAGGAGGAAAAGAGATGGAGAAGGAAATGAAAACAGTCAATTAATTAGGTTTTAATATTGTGAAGGCTATTTGGAAAACGTATTATCAGGGGAGTGATCACACTTTTTTCCACATATTGTTATGTACACATATTGTACATTCAGAACACCTGATGAAATTAAAGAATTCTTTTCTTTGCTATGTTTTATTGCAGTTAATTGTCTTTGAAACACTAATTTAGAAAAAAATAAACAAACAACAAACAAGGAACAAAAAATATTCTCCAAAGATGAAACTGTAAAAACGACCCAGGCTTCTTACCTTGGCAAAGGCTTCCCAGGTTTGCACAACTGGTTGGTTCAATTGCAGAAGAGGGAATTAAGTATGAGCCTTTAGAAAAAGAAAGCAAAACAATTAGAAAGGTTTGTCTATTGTGAAGAAAATTGTCAGGTTTCTTAAAATATTAATGCTGGGATTACATAGTCCTCGTCCTAATTTCTTGCAGTGGTGGAACTGATGCTACCCTTTGCCTGTAAGACTCGGGTTCTTTTTGTTTTCTGTTGCAGCTGAGGGATCCATGAAAACCGCACAGACCTGCAAGTTACAGTCATGTATTTAGCTTTCATTAAGTAACTCCATTAAATGAATGCAGTTTGCATGTACTCTGTGAAATGGCTTTAAGCAGAAGAGTTCACAGGGCCACAGGAGTTATGCAATCATGCATAATAACATGTGTCTTGGAGATCCAGCCACACTTTGCTGCTGCAGCACAGGTTACCCATCACACACCTCTGAGTAATCTGCCTGTGACAGACACCAACTAGATAAAAGGTGATTAAACTTGCTCCTTTGCCTGGGATGTGGGTGTGATTAATATTCTGGTATGCATGATTTATAAGCAGATAATGTTATAAGTCTGTATTCCTACTGAATTATTCATAACAACATGCACACACTTTGATGACACGGAGACAAAACCAGGGCAGATAAGAATGGCTACTGAAAAAAAAATGGTTAATTACACCTTGTGCATTAATTACACCTTGTGTATCCCAGAAGTTCAACCGCAGATAGAGCTCCTCTTGCATACTGTGTTGTAAATAATCTGGCCATAGAACATGGCATAATTATGAACCTACTGTGAGGATTACCCTTTTGGCTTTTGCTTTACCACTTCAGAATCACATTGACTCAAGGAGGTTGTCTCAAAAAACTTGTATCCTTCCATAAAGAGGCACCACCCATGACCTCTTGGAGATGGCTACAAAAATACTTCCTGTGATATAAGAACAGGAATTGAAACAGAAATTGTGTCATGCCACAGATACCAATACATGCATTGCTAACAAAAATAGGGCAGACTTTAAAATGTGTTAACCTCAACAAAACTCACCATGAATTCCAGGAAAGATGTTCTAAGTGAACATACACATTCCTACATAAGATCCCCCCAAAAAAAATATTTGCTAATATTAAGCTGTAATGTTACCCTGATGTAAGTTACCTCCTTATTTCCGTGTGATTTTATTTGGTAAAACTCAAGAGAAAAAAAAAAAAAAATCCAGCCCAACTTTACGAAACAGTTAAGTCAGAACACTTCCATTGGGTTTGCATGGCGAGGTTTTGGTAGTCGGGTCAGAGGCGGGGGTGGTTAGAGGGACACTACAGGAGTGGTTTCTGTGAGAGGTTCCCCTATGTCTGATAGAGCCAATGACAGCTGGCTCCAAGAGGGACACACTGCTGGTCAAGGCTCAGTCCATCAGTGATGATGGCAGTGCCTCTGTGATGACGTATTTAAGAAGGTGAAATCTGCTGCACAACTGTGTCTGTTGGAAGACAGATGTGAGAATATGTAGGAGAAACAACTTTGCAGATGCCACGAAGCGGGAGGAGGTGCTCCAGGTACCAGTGCAGAGATTCTGCTGAAACCCATGGCAAAACCCATAGTGAGGCAGGCTGTTCCCCTACAGTCCACAGAACACACCATCCCATACCAGAGCAGGCAGATGCCCAAAGGACACTGTGACCCTCACCAGAAGTCCACATTGGAGTAGATTCCTGCCAGGACCTGTGGAACACAGTCCACACTGTGAAAGCATTTGTTGGCAGGACTTCAAATCCTGTGGGATACCCATACTGCAGCAACCTGTTCCTGAAGATCTGCACTACATGGAGGGATCCTACACTGGAGGAGCTTGTGAAGAACTATAGTCCATGTAAGGGACTTATGCTGGAGAAGTTCAGGGGAGGACTGTCTCACGTGGTAGGAACTCCACATGGGAGTCAAGGAAGAGTTTGAGGAGTCCTCCTTCTGAGGAGAAAGGTATAGCAGAAAACGTGTGATGAACTGACTATAACCCCCATTCCCCAGTTCTACTCAGGGAAAGGAGGTAGAGAAGTTTGGAAGTAAAGAAGTTTGAGCCTGAAAAGAAAGGACAGGTGAGGGGAAGGTGTTTTTAAGACTTGATTTTATTTCTCATTATCTTGCTCTGAATTGATTGGTCATAAATTAAACTAACCTTGTCTAGTTTGTTTTGCACACAGTAGTCACTGATGAGTGATGACTCCCTGTTCTTATCTTGAGCATGAGCCTTTCATTGTATTTTCTCTCCCTCTGTTCAGCTGAGGAAGGGAGTGATAGAATGGCTTTGGTAGGCACCAGAGGTCCAGCCAGGCTCAATCCACCCCAACTGTATACTTTAAGGAGGGATACTTCCAATGAATATATTTAATCACCTTTTAAAAAATTTAATTGGGTTGAATTCTGGCAAGACTTTCCCAACATGTCCACTAAAGAAAATATAATGATTTGGATGTTAAGAGATACTTACCATAAGCTACTTTATGAAGTTAGGTGGCATGGTCAGTAATGTGGCATGGTCAGTAATGTGAACAACAGATATGAAAACTGATATATCTCACTCAGTAAAACTAAGACATCTGTATCTGGTCAGCACATTCCACTTTATAGTCAGTAGAGAACAACAGGTACTCTGACAGCAAAAAGCTTCTGACTTTACTGAGATATCTTCTCCACTATAAGATGCACTGATTTTTGGAACAGCATCTTTCCATTATTCTATTATTCATAAACAGCACTGAGGTAAATTAACTCATCTTAAAATATCACTCAACTGCCTAAGTTGGACAGTAAAATTAAATATTCTTCTGGCCTTTGAGAATGAAGAGTTTATACAAACTGTATATGAAGCAAATGGAATTGCAGGCATGGACAGACACACAGCAATGTTAGCCTAAAACTGAGTAGATGATATCCTAATATAGGTGTAGCCACTACAGGCTCCAAAATCAGTACCAGAAATTGGCTACATGCTCCTTCCTCAGTTTGCCTGCAGAGAGGTCTGAACTGGTGGTGCTACACTGCTGGTGTTACCTAGGCTACCTGTTTTAAAATTAGTCTGTACACCCAGGCAGTGTACATATACCTTTAAATGCAAGCTGTGCAGAGGTACCGCAATAAAAACAGAATTCCATCAAGTCTTACAGAAACACCCCACCATGATTGCACAGCTGTGAAAACATTAGTCTAAGGAATAAACCAAGAGAAGGTAAAACTATGAAAAGATTATCTGGAACAATTTCCCAAGTGTTTTTTATGCTCCATAAAGCTACTTGTAAGAGCTTTGAAAAAACCCATGAAAATAATTCTCCTTGAAAAATATAAGCACTGTTCAGGCATAGATATCCTGAGATCACTTCTAAACGCTTGGTTTGTCTTTTTTCAAGTTATATGCTGCTTCCTGGGAAGCATTATTGGACTGCTGCAAAAGCTTCTTTTCTGCATAAACCCTTCCACTGCTGCTAAATGAAGCCTGATCAGTTTGAGTCATCTCCCCACTGTAAGTGGTTTATTCATGGTTGATAGCCTGACTCATCAATTCCCCTGTTGAAGGCTGGGTTTACAATGAAGGCTTTTATTCAAGAAGATGAAGGGAAGAAAATTCTAACAATTTCATCTCTGGGATTACTAACCATTTCTGAAATGGCACTGAACCCAGTGTTTTCTTTTAGGAAATACTCTGGGTCCAGGAAAGCCTGTATCATAGTGGTCAGTGCTTTGTCAGAACACACTTTATACTGACACAATTTAAACTAAGTTTAAACTATTAAATAGTAAGGTGTTAGAGGAAAAGAAGGTAAAATTGGAGAGGACATTAGATATGAAAAGATATGACACGGCTCAAAACCAAAATATTTGTAATTGATTGACTTTTTTTTTTTTAAAAAACCTAATGTGTATTTGCTTTGATAGAAGGGCTTAAACTGAGGTCTGACAGCAGTTGATTTTCACAAGCACCATCTGTGCATGTATAGGCTGCTACAGGCCATGATTCAGATTTTCCCCTACTCATTTTGTAATTATCCAAATATCTGTAAAATTTTTACTAACCCAAACATCATTTAAAAAAAACAACAAACAAAACCAAAACCAAACAACCAATTATTAGAATAAATGATCCAAATTGATAATGATTTTTCAATTATTTTTCCCAGAGGGGTTGTGGAGTCTCCTTTCAAAACCTGCTTGGAAGCACTCCTATGCAGCCTGCCCTAGATGATCCTGTTTTGGCAGGGAGGGGTGACTTAATCATTTCTGGAGGTCTCTTCCAACCTCTAACATGCTGTGGGTTTGTTTTTTTTTTTTTGGTGGTCATATGTTAAAAATAGTTGCAGTAGAAAACTGTCAACCAGCTGTTCTAACATATACGTACATGAAAATTATACCTGGATACTTACGAAGATCAAGAGTCTGAGCCATGGAATGAGAACAGGTTGGGCAACATATTGAAATTTATCTTTTGGAGGAATCCACAGGAAGAAAGATATTCATTAATTACCAGTTAAAAGACCAGTAACACACCATAATTAAGATAAAACATGATGATTTTGACCTAAAACCTTTCCTGTCTGCTTTCTTAATTTAAATTTTTCTTGTACTTTTCTGTCTCAATCACTGTTGCTTTGTCTCTCCTTCTGCTGACTCTGCATGCACAGCACAAGTCTAGGAAGTGCTCCTTCTCTCTAATCAAAAGGCAGGAACAAAAATATTTACTAAATGGTTAGTTAACACCCATTTTTTTCTCCAGAGACCACTGTAATCTTATTTGAGGCTAGCAGGTACTTGCCTATCATGCTCTTTTGGTATGAGCAGAAGGCCAATAAACAACCTTTTTGTATGAGCAGAAGCCAGATAAACAAACCATTTAGTAAATACTTTGATCTGCAGATCATTTGAAGCAGCAAATCAGTATTTAGGGGATTGTTTTACTTAGGAATCAACACACCACCATTTCAAAGCCTCTGTGTATGCTAGGAGTTGAGCTACAGTGTAAGAAGGTAAACTCTAGCTGTATTTCTTTCACAGGAATTTTTTTTTTCTCCGTGCTGGTATTTATATTCAGCACAATGCAGATGTGCAAAAAAGATTTGTCAAGGCATACTCACCACAACTCAAATTGTTTTCTGCTTTCAGTGCTGAAGTTGGAATACTCCAGAATTCATTTTCCCAGTCTACAATGTTTCCTTTCACATCGCAGCTGAGGTTGGCCAGTGTTTGCGAATTCATGGTGAAATTCCAGAGGCGGAAGTTGTAAATGTCCCCATTTAGAGAGCTCACTTCATTGCTGTTAGAGCCCAGCACCAGCCTCCCATTTCCTGGGATAACTTTGCCAAAGATATCTGGACAGTACTCTGTATGATAGGTGTTTTTGGCATATACACCTATACTGCCTGCGAAGTTGTCCCCTACCACACAGAGTTGTTGAAAGGTTTCTGCAAAAAACTCTGTGTTTCGGGGCAACGCATTCTCAAGGATGCACTGCTGGCCTGAGATTGACAGGAAATGGCCTTTCGTGGTCTTCCCAAAGCTGAAGAACTCTCTTGACAAGGTATCGCTATAGGAGAAAACCTTCCAGTCATCGTTGTCATCGTTGCTGCCCTTGGTTGCTTCAAAGCACAGCGTAAACTGCCTAAGCTCTGGCACTAAGACAGTCTCTGACACGGACACAACATCGACATCAGGAATCTGGGGAATGATGACTTTCTGATTCCTCAGAGACACAGCAACTAGAACCAGGAGAAAATAAATAAATTAACAACAACAACAACAAAAATCATTGCATAGAAATAAAGGTAGACTGGCAGCAGGGGTTAAAGTAACATCCATTAAATCAAACATCCATTGGATGGTTTTTAATCACTGTAAGACACCAGTAGTGCCCATCCAGGGCAATTTGGCTTGGGAGTGCACTCAGCTGAAAATAATGCACGGGGAATGCTGCGCAACACACAGTTAACAACTCCTATAGCTGCAGGAAGAGCAAGATTATGACATACTACCTACTAACTTCCAACACTTTAAAAAACTTACTACTCATTCATCTAGCAAGGATGCATTAGGCAATGGAATAAACCAATTATTTGAAAAAAACTGCACAACTTGCTTTTATAATAAATTATTTTAATTACTTGCCTCCATGACTGCACTACACCAATGAAACCCAGGCCTTGCTTCTTCTAAACATGGCAGCAGACGAAATCTCCCATTATATTTTGTTTCTGAATTCAGCTAGTGGCTTTCTACAAAGCATTAGGCTTTCAAATTTTGTTCCCAGCAACCTTCTGGTTGAATATTGCAATCACATGTTCATGAATTTTATATCCAAGTTGTTCACTATTTGCTAACATTCGGATGTTAGTAGTTTTGGATTTTGCATAAGTATCTAGAAATGGCCAGTCCTCTTGAAAACATGGGTTGCATTTGCATTAAGAGGAGTGTGTCCAGCAGATCAAGGGAGGTTCTCTTCCCCCTCTACTCTGCTGTCTGAGACCTCATCTGGAATATTGCACTCAGTTTTGGGCTCCTCGATTCATGAGGGGCAGAGATCTACTCGAAGAAGTCCAACAGTGAGCTACAAAGATGATAAAGGGGATGGAGCACTGCCCTGTGAGGAGAGGCTGAGGGACCTGGAGTTTTTTGGTCTGGTGAAGAAAAGAGTTAGAGGAGATCTAATCAATGTCTATAAATATCTGAGGGCTGAGTGTCAAGAGGGAGGGACAGGTTCTTCTCAGTTGTGCTCTGTGACAGGACAAGCGGCAATGGATATAAACTAGAGCACAGGAGGTTCCACCTCAACATGAAGAAGAACTTCTTTACCATAATGGTGACAGAGCACTGGAACAGGCTACCCAGAGAGGCTGTGGAGTCGCCTTCTCTGGAGGCCTTCTCTTTCAAGGCCTCTCTGGATGCATTCCTGTGAGACCTGAGCTAGTTTGCATAGTCACAGTATCACAGTATCACCAGGATTGGAAGAGACTATATGCTTCCACTAACTCTAATTTGGAGAACACTGTTTTTCATAACGAAATGTTGATATGATCAGTTTTACTGGCACATTTATGGCAGCAAAACTCTTTCAGTAAATTTCTCCACCGAGAGAAGTTCCAGGTTATCAGTTGTGCTAAACTATCAATGCCAACAAGACCTCAGTTTTACTTCTGGTTCTGCAGTTTTGTGGCTGAATACACAGTATCCTTATATCACATATAACTGTCTTATTTTCCTGAGCCTGGCATGACAGTCACTTTCCCTTTGCCAGCTGCTTGCAAAGACTCTGAGCTCCAAGCTAGCTCCAAGCTACCATATTTGGATATATACAAGGATGTAATTTGACCAATATGTTATACAGTAAAATAAAATAAAGCATTGCACATTATTTGCCAACCCAGCAACTGAAGAATGGGTGGGAAGAGAGAAAAATATTGGGCTTTTACAGTTACTGGATTTACTTCAGAGATTTTTTTATATTTCCAAGGGCAAAAGTATGTTGTAACAATTTTATAGATAGAAAATGTGTTCAACTCAACATTGAAAACAGAGACATTTCTTTCCATGGGTTAATTATATTGTAAGTTTCTTTACATAACATGGAAAATGTTCCAGAAGAAATATAAGGATTCAAGACTTGAAAAAGAACAAAGATCACTCATATAAGTACTGTGTAGCCTGTGTTAGGGTGGGCAGGAGAGTTATGGACCACCTGGTCACATTTAAACAGTATAGAAGAGAAATAAACAGAGAGGATGTTGCTTCAGTACTGAACAAGCCTACTACACGCTGCTGTATTTATCTGAGAGATTTAAACACTGGCACCTTCCCCATATAGTGAAAGAACAAAACTGACAAATATTTAGACCACGTGGAGAAAACAGAATCCTGCCATCAAGTACAGATCTCTTTCCTGATTATTGCTGCACAGTCGATTGTCATACTGATGAATTTCAGGTGTTAATACTGAAGAAACAGGTTATTCTCTGAGGAAAAACATATTCTAGGAATAATTATACAAGTGTTTAGACTACTTTCAGAATTATGTTAAACTGATTCTCTTGGGAAGATAACTGGATTACAACGCACAGGGATTATTTTTGACACATTGCTATTTACTCATGAAGAATGTACAAAAGTCTGCCTGGATGCAGCAGGAGCAACCAGACACTGTTCTGAGACCCACATCTGCTTTCACAGGAGTGCTGGGATGACACAAAGCCTGCCTCTGTTGCTTTTCAGAGCCCCTAGCTTACTTGCAGCTCACTGCTGCACATCTCATATGTCCTTTTACACATAATCAAGCCAAGAGTCCTCCAACTGTATTTTACAACTCCTTGCAGGGAAGGCTGCTTTCCTGCCAATTCATGGCTTTTCAGCATGCTTCAGCGCTTAAATAGTGGCTTCATCCGTTCACAGCTTCACTGCTTTCATCTGCTCCTTCTCAGATGCTGGGAGAAATATGTTAACTTGAATCACATCTCCAAGTGTGTATACACCAAACATCTATTTGAGAGGGGTTTTTGCTACTGCTGTGCTGAATTGTGCTTTTAATTTGGGTTGCTGAACTGTCAGTTCCTTTTACATGACATTGTCCCAAGCATTTCTGTACTAACACAGGTCAATTAGTTCTTCTTCCTCTTGTTTTGCTAAATGCATGACTTCTACTCACCAGTGGAGCTATTACTTATGAGTTAATACTTATAAAATTATTTAACATGCCAGCTCTTCAAGTGGTGTAAATTGACGCAATTCCCCTAAGACTAGCAAAGCTGCATTCATTTACTGCCGCTGAGGATCTAGTCCATCCATCTCCTGTTGGTGTATTGCAGGAGGTAACAATGAGGAAAGCCAAAACTTGTGTGGGTGGTCAGTTTGTTGTGGATAACAGGATGTGCTCTGTGAAACTCAGTTTGAAACTGCTCTTACATAAAACTGTGCAGTCACACAAAACCTGTTCTATTCTTGGCCAATTCCATCCCAAAACTCACTCATCTATATTTGTCCTTCCCCACATATATTTTGCCTTGTGTACACATTGTACCATTAATGTATTTTTAAATACTATATAGTAATTTGCTGTGTTTCTTTGAATACACTTTCCAACTTTGCATTACTCTGTGAAATAAAGAATTGACAAAACTACGTAGTTTTATTATTTACATAGGATAATTTCAGAGAAATAGAAGTTAAATATGAATAAAACACTAGTTCACCCACTCTGGAAGAAACTAATGATTTTGCCCAGGTATCATAGTAATAGCAGTGGTGTCAGTTTGACAAAGGAGTTTTGAAACTTCACTGGGGACCTGAAGTGATGGGGTGTGCAATTTCTCCCATGGCTTTGGGAATTCTTTACAGGGACAGAACATGGTATCGAATCTGCTGTGCAGCTGCATTGTAATTTGTGTGTGCGTGAGTGCTGACATTCTACTGCCTACATGCTTTTAAAACATGAAAGCACTAGAATCATAGAATTACAGAACTGCCAGGGCTGGAAGGGATCTGAAGCATCATCTAGCTCCAGCCTCTCCTGCCATGGGCAGGGACACAGTACATTATCATCATTGCTTTACCAAGCCTCTTTTCTGTATCCATTGCCAGGTTAAGCATTGCCTCGATCTTTGCCTGTAAGCCAGGGTTACAGACATTGCAAGACCGTGGTCAATAAGCAGAAAACAGTTAGAATTTGCCAAATATGTGTGCAGCCAGTTCTTCTGATATACACAGTCAAAACCAAGAACACAGGATCACAGGATGTTAGGGGTTGGAAAGGACCCAAAGAGATCATCGAGTCCAACCCCACTGCCAGAGCAGGACCATACAATCTAGCTCAGGCCACAGAGGAATGCATCCAGACAAGCCCTGAAAGTTTCCAGAGAAGGAGGCTTCACAGACTCTCTGGGTAGCCTGTTCCGGTGCTCTGTGACCCTTAGAGTAAAGAAGTTCCCACTTGTGTTGAGGTGGAATCTCCTGTGCTGTAGCTTATATCCATTGCTCCTTGTCCTATCACAGGGAGCAAGTGAGAAGAGCCTGTCCTCTCTCTCCTGACACCCAGCCCTCAGGTATTTATAGACATTTATTAAATTCCCTCTCAGTCTTCTCTTCTCCAGACTCCCAAGTCCCTCAGCCTCTTCTCATAAGTCATGTGTGTCAGTTCCCTAATCATCCTTATGTCAGGTTAGAGTTATAGATTTGGGGTAACGAAAGAAAATTCAGCAGATGTTTAATAGAAAGCCTTAGCAGAGTTTCTGAAGTAGCACATACGTGAACCATTCAAATATGTCATTGGTGAAGGTCACTGCTATGATTACGCAAGCTGGGGAGCAGCTGTCTTACTCAAAATGAAAGAATATATTCCAAGATTATTTAACTTTAATAGTGCTATCCATGAATGCAAGCTCAATTTGGCACTGAAGTAATATCTTTGTTTTCACAAAAATACATTACCTATAGGTATATATACACCAGTGGTTCTCTAACTACATTTGTGAACCTTTCCTCTCCTCCTTACTGAATATATCTGAGGGCAGTATTAAATATTTTGATTCCAACTATAAGTCATCTTTTCCTTTATAATAAAACAATATTAAAGAGAAATAAAGAAATATATCACTTATAATCAGGTTGCATTTAACTTTCTCTGATTCACCTGATTTTACAACTTTTACAATACAACAAAAGCTGCTATTTTCAAATAGAGACACCTTTCAGAAAATTTGCTTCCACTTTCAGAAAGAAATAGGTGCTCCTGGAATTATTACTGCATTCATTTTGCCAGCATGGAAGGACTTCAGTAGAAATAAATATTTTTAGCTCCTCTGATATGACATTATCATTTTTTCCTTTCAGAACTGCACACAAATTTTGCTGGCTTAATTAGGACTTCCTTTGCCTTGTGATTTCTGGGGGTTGCTATCTTAATTGTTTTTAAATATATGGTATTTATGATGAATATTAAAATCAAAATAAACCACAGGGAGGATTTCCTTGTAACTGAAGAGGTAAACGCAAACCTCCGTACTCTGTATTTCTGCAGCAGCCAGTCAATCAATAGAACATAAGTGTGCTACAGTAATATAAATGTTTGATGCAATACTAGTGTTCACTCCAAGGTGTGTAATTTTGACAAAAGAAAGCCTACTGAGATCATGCAACTGTGAACTGTAACTCTGAAGAGGATGAATGGTGAGTAGCAGATGCTTGTAAGGGATCATTCTAATGCCCTCCGTCTAAGCATTGCCATGTATTTATAGAAGGGAAAGAAAAGTCAAGCTAGAACATGCTAGTTCATCCTTGGGAGTTTGTTCTCAGAACCTGGAAGAAACCCTGAGAAGTTCTGTTTTATGCATAAACTCCTCCTCACTGTTGGATGCCTCATGGGGCCAGAGGTCCAGGCCGGCCCCACTTCTGGCTCAGCTAAGTTCCCTCTCACACTCTCCTTTCGATGTTCCTCTGCATCGTATATATATATATATATATATCCTCTGTATATTGACCTGAAGAACAGGTGTCCTGCTTCCAAACCCTCCAGCATAAATCTGCAGGGAGAGGCAACATTACGTCTAACATTTTTGCATATGAAAGTTTTTCTATCATGTTTCACACCATGTTCCAGAATATATAATGTCTTTTGTTCCAAAGAAAAATAAGTTAGTCAAAAAAACATAACTGCAGTTTTACCTTGCAAGTCTCCTCATCATTCCCTTTTCATGGAGGACTCGATTCCTTTGGGAAGTATTGCTCTAACTCTTATAGTGTATTTACTTCTAATATCTCTAAGAGGGACAAAATACTTTGAGTTTACTTACTGCGTACATAGCTGGCATTAAACCCTTTCTTTTGGATACTGAAGTCACTTTTAAACGACACAATCATTTCATTTCCGGTAGAGTTATAAGATAATCCTTTGGCAGTGATGCCACAAAGGTTCATTGGACTTTCTCCATTGTCTAATGTCAGTGAATCATAAATGCAGCCCGGAGCCTCCTCGATGTCAAAATCAATAAATGTTAGCTGTATGATGAAGCCATGAGGTGCTCGGATGATCCACTTGCACGCTTGACTGTTTGGGTAATCACTGGGGAAGCATGGAGAAGTGAAAACTCCAGAGGGGTCAGTTAGCACGATCCTACAGTCATAGCATCCATAAGCTGGTAAAAAAACCCCAAAAAAAGAGAGAAAGATTTGAAGTCAGGTAGACAAATAATGGGGAAGTAATTATTAACACAATAACCAGAAGTATTTCTACACAACAACAAACAGATGGGTGGAAGAAAGGCAAAAAAAAAGGCCTGGTTTCTCACAAGCAAAATTCTAGAGGAATAGTATATCAAAAGTATATTTTATATAAGAAATCCTACATAAAAGAAATATAAATTATGCTGCTAAATATTCACTTGTGACTGCTATACAAATCTGCTATGTATACTGACCTGGCACAAGTGAAGAGGAAGAAACATTCCTGAATTCAGGAAGGCAAACCAATTATTAAATTGCAACTTGGAAACACAGAATCACAAAATCGTTTGGGTTGGAAGGAACCTTCGAAGGTCATCTAGTCCAGCCCCTCCTGGCCTGCAGTTAGCAGGGACATCCTCAACTAGATCAAATTGCCCAGAGCCCTGTCCAGCCTCATGCTGAATATACCCATGGATGGAGCCTCAACCACACTCCTGGGCAACCTGTTCCTGTGTTCCACCACCCTCATAGTGAAGAACTTGATCCTAACATCCATACTAAATCTGCTCTTCTCTAGTTTGAAGCCATTGCCCCTTGTCCTGTCACTGCAGGTCTTTGTAAACAGTCTCTCTCCAGCTTTCTTACAGGCCCCCTTCAGGTAGTGAAAGCCTGCTATTAGATGTCTCCAGAGCCTCCTCTTCTCCAGGCTGAACAACCCCAGCTCCCTCAGTTTGTCCTCCTAGCTGAGGTGCTCCAACCCCCTGATCATTTTCATGGCCCTCCTCTGGACCTGCCCCATCAGGTCCATGTCCTTCCTATCCCGAGGGCTCCAGAGCTGGACACAATACTCTGGGTGATGCCTCATCAGAGCAGAGTAAAGCGGCAGAATCACCTCTCTAGAGATCTGCTGGCAACACATCTTTTGATGCAGCCCAGGATGTGACTGACTTTCTAAAAAGATGACTGCATCATTTACATTTTTTAGCTGCTGGTCTGATGCTGACCGCTGGCTATTCCAGCAGCTTTGTGCCATGTTCTTGTTTCCAGTGGAATGCCCATGGAATGCAGCAGCACAAGAGATGGGTTAGAGCAGCAGAAGCAGCAGCTCTGCAGAGCCCTCGAATGTTAGTCATCATGCGGCATTTCCAGCAAACGATCTCCACATCACCCAGAAGGGTAGCAGTGAGCTACTGGCTTTTGAATGAACAGCAGATTACTGCATTCTTCCCATGCTGACTCAGCTCCATTGACATATTTGTGGCAGTCAGGCTCTAAGAAATTCTTATCCTATTCCTCATACTACTTTGGCTCACCTGCTGTGCTTATCCACGAGAATTTCAGGCCCAGCTAGTCCCCAGGGTTTTGTTTCTTGTTTGATTTACATTTGCTCATTTACCATATATTTACTTAGTGTGTTATACAAGATAATTACCATGAACTGACTGTTGCTGAAATCTCTAACAGTTTGCCAAAGCAGCACTGAACAAACTAGGTGGGAACTGAATATTGCCAACAGATAAAGAAATTAATCACCACATTTATGCTGAATTACTTTACAAACATTTAATTAGGCCCCAATCCCATGTAAAGTACTATAAATATAAAGCAAATAGGACAATGTGAACATGCATTGTGAGTTGCACAATCTAGAAGCAACTAGAAAAGTTGTCAACTACATGTGAAGTAGCTACGAAGTAGGAATGAAGACAACACATTGCTCCAAAGAGCCTTTACTGTTTCTTTCCACTGCTTGGGTCCTGATATTTTCCAGTCACATTCAAATGGCATTTGGCCTTATTAAATGGACTCTGACTCTTGTGAAGTGGCATGGCAAAAACAAAAGCAGTTTATACCTGCAGGGAGAATTGCAAAGTCTACTTCACAGTGTTTCAATAATTTGTTACTTGCAAATTACAAATTCATATGGCCCAAAAGAGTGAAAGAAGCCGGTACAAGTTGGTTACATTACAAGAGATCAGTGAGATGCTTATTTGTTCAAATGAGAAAAAAAAAAGATTGAGAGACTTGCAGTTAGCTTTGGGAAGAACTGGTGCTGGTGACTTTGGAAAACTTGGCATGTGTAGTACAAAGAGAAGCTTGTTCATTCTTAATTTCTCTGCAAATCTTTATAGTCAGAGACCTATGCTTACCTGCTCTAAAACCCTGCTGTTTCATTTATTAACCAGAGAGGGAATATTTACTCTTAAGTATGGTGATTATAAATCCTGCAGTTGCATAAAGAGATGACCCAGAGGATTTTACACAAGTAGGTAACAGTTTTCAGAGAGCCATCCTAGACTGAAAGTAGGAGGAACAGCAACAGCATGCTCGAAGCCACAAAGCACTCTCCTAGTTGAGGGTGAGTGAGCATCTTCAGGGCAAAGCAGCTGCAAGATGGCTCTGTCTGGAGCTGCCTCCAGCTGGACGGCTCTGTGATTCACGTTCCTGCCTTTTTTATTTTCTAGGATGAGGACTACAGGGACGAAGAATCTGGCAGAATGCCACACCCACTACCCTACTCATTCCTGCCAAAGAAATAAATGACACAGAGCTATCTGGGCAGCTGAAAGCTTTCCATGTGCAGCCTGATGGACTTGGACTGAGCTGTCAAGTGATGTGAATACGTACAGGAACACTGCTGTTAATGCACACTCATTTAGCCTTGGACCCCTAAAGTAAATCTTAAAGGAATTATAAAACATTGCCAAACTAGAATATACACGCCCCTTGTCAGTAAAAGAGTATCTCGCAAACTGATAGAATGTTACATTCAATCCAAGACTAGAAAATTCAAATTTGTTCATCAGAAAGAACAGAGGCATTCTTAACAGATGCCTGCCTTATTAATTTTACTGATCACCATCAGCCAAACAGGATTCTGTCTGGAGACAGACTGAGACAGCTGAAGACAGTCTGTAGAGAAGGTGGCTCTGAGGAGACCTTATTGTGGCCTTCCAGTATGTGAAGGGGGTCTACAAGAAAGCTGGGAGAGACTTCTTAGGATGTTGGGTAGTGATAGCACTAGGGAGAATGGAATAATAGAAGTGGGTCGATTCAGACTGGATGTCATGAAGAAGTTCCTCACTATGAGGGTGGTAAGACACTAGAGCAGATTGTCCAAGGAGGTGGTAAAACCCCATCCCTGGAAGTTTTTAAGGCCAGGCTGGATGGGGCTCAAAGCAACCTGATCTAGTGTGAGGTGTCCCTGCCCACGGCAGGGGGTTGGAATTAGATGATCCTTGAAGTCCCTTCCAGCCCTGACAATTCTATGATTCTTCTATATTTCTCTTGAGTACTTAGCATTGTTTCTAAGCTGTGTGAAAAAAAACAAAACCTCAGTACATGTGACAAAAATACTTTTTATCCTTGCTGTCTTTCACTGTAAATACTAAAACATAAATGCTACTTACATTACTGTTGCTTTTTTTTCTAACTTTTTTTTCTAACTTTTTTTCTAACTTTTTTCTAACTAATTTTTTTTTCACTAACATTGTCTCATTTTACTATATACATATTGTTTTGCCAGTTTTACAGATCTTTAAAAAAAAAAAAAATTAAACCCCAGTCCCTAAATTTAGGTAGGAAAATAAGTGCTCAAAACTTTACATACACGGAAGAAACAGATTTGGCGAGGAAAATAGTTTACTTTTTTTGAAGTGGGTTGGCTCCATTTTGGCATAGTAGCTATTCTGTCCATGACTGCAATTTGAAGGAGAAATATCCTGTTTTCATGCAAATATCCACAGTAGTAAGTAAAAAGAAAAGAAAACAAACAACAAAACTATATATAAACAGAACAGCTTTAAATGGAACTTTTTGCACAGCTTCTCAAGAGACAGTTATTTTTCTATAAACACCACCTCTTTTACTCATTAAAGATAAAAAATGCTGTGGCAACCTTAGGCTGTCAGCCAAGCTGAACAATATTTTGCAATCCCATTGGCCCAGAGCAGCTCTGAACTGTGGATACTGAATACTTGTTGCAATACACACCACAAATATTTCTACAAGCAACCTGTGATATTTTATTGATTTTAATGAGAACAAACTTAGGTATGATATTCTTGGTCAGCAATCCCACATACACAGAATCTGCCTGTCAAGTATTTGTTATCACCCTAGACCAAAGAAAATTCACTCTCTATCTGTATTTTATCCAAGAAACTCCTTGATCTTTTCTTCTCTTCTTCCCCAAACCAAAATGAACAACCTCCCCACATGGTGAAATCGAGCACCTAATTTCATTGTTTGCTAAATTGAAAGTTTCACTGTGCAATTCATTCTTCTCCATCACGAGAATACCACAGAGTATGGTTTTCATTTCATGACCACTTTTTTTTCCCCCTGAAGGACTCGTATTTCCTGTAATAAAAGAATAAGCAAGTATTCAACACTATACTGGAAAGAGAAATTAATAAATTTCTCTGGAGTATGTTAGAGTTTTCACCAAAGTTACCTAAGCAATTCACATATGTTAGTTGACTTTAGAAGGGAAACTGAAGGTAGAGGAAATGTTTTTTTTCCCCTGCTATCACGCCCACTTTATAAGGATAAAGTTAGGCATGGAGATAAAGGGCAAAATGACAGAAGTTTCCATGTATTTTGAGTTTCTAATATAAGAAATCAGAGTGCTGATTTTCCTTAGCTACTTAGTATTTGCAGCAGGTTTTGTATGTCCAAAGCACACTAAATATTCCTAACCATGAGATCATTTCACCTCTTCTATGACTCTCCTGCCTATTCCAAATATATATTTTTTAATTTCTATGAAGAGGAAAGTACTCTATATTAATTTTTCCTACACTGGGATGAATTGTCTGGACGGCTAAGAGGCTAGGGGGAACATGAGTATGAGGCTCATGAAGATTGGACCATACATAAATACGCCCCCCCCCTATCCCATGGGACAAAATTAACTGCCCAGCTTGTGCCATCTACTGATTTTGTCTCTTCAGAGACATAGTACAGAACTGCACCATTTGAAGTGCTGAAGACAGTTACACACACTGAGACATGTGATTTGAAGGTAATTTCCACAAACCACTTGTGAGCAGTTGAAGCCATGGTGAGACTCGAAGCTGTAAACCTGAACTGCAGATTTGGGAAGGAAACATTCTTTATATATTGTCCCATATGTTCATATTTCTGGTTTTGATTTCTTTACCTGACTAACATATTCCAGCCTCCAAAATCTGTGCTGATATTTAGATTTTCCTCTAGTTCCCCACACTTCCCTACTTCTCACTGTGATTATTTTCCCCTAGAACTCTATCTCTTCTGCTTATTTCTCGAGCATGAGTTTTGACTTCTACCTCTCCACCCACATTAATTTCTGTGCTTACCCAATCTTAGGGAAATGCTGGGCAATAAAATTTTGTTTGGGCAAGAATTTTTTTAAAAGAGCTAAAGCAATCCAGCTTAGGATGCTGCCTATTTCAGTTTTGTAAAGACATAACATTTGTGGATGTTAGCATCAAAATAAAGCAGGGTCCCTGAAGAAAAGTGCAATTGCAACGTGTGCACTATATGGTTTGTTTTCACACTAACCTTGCACTGGATTTTTCTTTTTCTTTTTTTTTTTTTTTTTTTTCCCCAGCTGTAGCAGCCTTCTGTACAGTGTTTTCTGCTTAACTGAAGTGTAAAAGATGACATATGCATGGGGTTGTGGCACCAGACACCCAAGGTAGCCAGTGTGGGTTCAATCAATATTAGTGGTGTTTTTTAAAGATTAATTAAAAAACTCTTTTCATAAAAGTAAGATAGAATGTTACTGTATTTAATTTTGGTGTGAAAATTAACTCTACTCCTCCCAGTACAGGACTAAACTTTCATATGAAAATATCCTGAAATAAATCTACATAGCTCTGAGACTGAATTTTCAGAAAACCAAAAAAAGCAGTTCATTTCAACTCTAGTCTTACTCAAGTGAACAATTAAAATCTCCTCTGCCTGACCAAATTAAGCCAGTCATAAACCACAGACCATCTTAACTACAGTAGCTAGCACTTTAAACAAAAAAAGCAGTGCAGAATTAATTGTAATTTGCTTTCATCTGAGAAGCCTTAAGCATTTTACGTACGTTTGTGAAATGGTAGCACTTCGAAGGATGGTAATTTTGAACTAAGAGAGAAGCACAGGGAGATGATGCAAGTGTGTGGCAAAGCCCAAAATAGAAGTGAAACCTTAGAATAGTTTACTGTGATAGGATAAAAAAACACCTATTTTGATGAACATTAAGCAGAAAATTCTTGTTTTATAATAAGGAATTAATTGTTTGGAAAGGAGAGGGGGAATGTTTCTATTTCAATAATGGCACGACAAAGATATGACCAAACATTAGGTTAAATGTATTTATGACTCCAAATAGTCGGGTGAATGAGGTCAGCAATGGACACACCTGCAGACAAGCAAGAGGAAGGGCCAAACCACCAAGATGTGGGTGGGCTGGAATGGCTACAGAACAAACAAACCCATGTTACTCCAATGAGACACAAACACTAAACTCAGAACAACTATCACATGGCAAAGCCTTCAACAGTCACTTCACTTTATAAAAGTCAATTTGGAAGTAAAGGGGACATGTAGACCTACATAAATACCTGTAGGCAAAATCTGAGTATATTAATTGGAAATAAGTGTTGCGTTCTTCAGTCTAGACCAAACATAATGCTCTGCCTGCTCACTTGTAAGAGTTATAAGACAAGACCTACACATTATTTTATGTAAAACATTAAGCACAGCACTCTTCTGGAGCCTCTGCATGCCAAACTATATTGTCTGCTCTGCACTCCACCCACACTTTCAATGAGATCTGTCTGAGAAAGCGTAAATGAGGAGGTACGACTGGTTTATTTTTTGCTACTTTACTTACTTTCAAAATTGTAGAACCTGTTTGATCTCACCAAAAGATCCTTATTTCAACACAGTATGTTGCCTCTGATAAAATTACTCTACGCAACACATAATTTAATGTTAGTGTGGACTGTAATCCTCAAATTAAACAGACAATCCTAGCTGTAACAATTTAAACACCTGGATTAAAACAAGAAAAATAAAAAGGACAAAAATAAAGGATGAAAAAAAAATTTATTTCTGCAATAAATGGAAGTCATACTCTCGTCCTGATGCATGTAAGCGCTTGTGCACATATGACATTACAGGTCTACTGGTTGGAAATACAATTTTTTTTGTGTATGGATGTAAATGTCCCCTGATCTGTAATGATAATATGGAACCATTTCTACTTCAGCATCTACTTCTACTTGTGCACAAAATTCTTTAGTGAACTAAAATCTCACAGATGTGAATTGGATTTAAGCATGGACTTAAAATTCAGCAACTGTTTAAAGTCTTTTCCTGCACAATGATGCCTTTTAGCCCTGTATTTGAAGCTTTACAGGCCCATCTTCATCCTTGCAGCCCCCTCAAGGCAGGACAGAAGGGCATGACTCTCTAACTGCTGCCCCCCCTCCTATGGCAGGGGGTTGGAACTAGATGATCCTTGAGGTCCCTTCCAACCTTACCATTCTATGATTCTATGATTCTATATATAAAACACAGAGCAGGCACTACACAGACCCACGCAGATATGAAAGCTACGTTACCCTCTCCAGTTCTGATCATTTCTTTTCCTTTGAAGGAAAGGAGTAATAACTGGATCAACATATACAAACACTCATTCAGGGAGAGGGATCCACTCTTTAACACACAGATAGGATATGAAAATTCAGGTACCGTGTGATTAACATGAAACACTTTACACCCAGCTTAATGTCCACACAGTAATCCATACCTTCATTCCTTTCCCTGCTAATCCACTAGGCACATTTGAGATTTGCAAGCTGCTGACTGAATTTGAGAGGAGCAAGAGGTCTTTTATACCACACTGTCACAGAAATAGTTCTTTCCAGCCTTTTAATTTTCTTCCCAAGTTACTCTCTACCTAAAGATCAGGAAAAGCAAGGTTTAATTCTAAATCAGTTATGAATGTTCTGCAAGTTTTAGAAAACCATGGAATGTTCAAAGTTGGAAGAGACTCCTGGAATCATGTAGTCCAATCCCTCTGCTAAAGCAGGTTCACATGCATCAGGTTGAGTAGGAACCTATTCTCTCTCCAGAGAGGAGATTCCATAACCTCTCTGGGTAGCCTGTTCCAGTGCTGTCACACTCAAAGCAAAGAAGTTCTGCCTTAAATTCAGAGAGAACTTTCTGTCCTAGTCTGTGTCCATTGCCTCTTGTTCTGTCACTGTGCACCACTGGAAAAACACTGGCCCCATGCTCTTGACAGCTGCACTGTAGATATTTATAAGTGTTGATAAGATCCTTTCTCGGTCTGCTCCACTCCAGGCTAGAAAGCCTCAAGTCTCTCAGCCTTCTCTTGTTAAGAAAGACACTCCAATACCATATCATAGCATATTTGTAGGCCTCCACTGGTCTCTCTCCAGTAGTTCTCCGTCTCTCTTGAACTGAGGAGCCCATAACTGGACACAATACTCCAGATGGGGCCTCAGCAGGGCAGAGCAAAGGAAAACCATGTTACCATGTCAAAGACTCTTACTCCCTGCCCCCTGGGCAGAGTTCAAACCTGTCCCATCACCCTTTGTTAGTGGAATGTTATATTAATATCCAGTTCTGTAAAGCTGTCAGTAGCAGGCTTTAATGCTGCAACAACTTGCATGTGGAGAAATATATTTCAGCTCACCTTTGAGAGGTTTTGAATTTCCTCAGATACTAAACTCCTGGTGACTAAAATACTTAGCGTAGTGTAGGTCATAAAATAAATGAAACTCAGCAGAGTTTAAATAACTATAAAGTATTCTGAAAATATTTATATTAAAAGGTGTAAAATACATAGAACACCCAATAGGATAAACATTAGCAGGGTTTTTTTATGTGAAATCACCTGCACAGACTCATCAGTACTATAACCAGCATAACTTAAAAACAGAGCTCTTTTAAGCTTTTTATGAGTGAAACTTTATGCTATCCTGCTCAAAGGCAGAACACATAATCAAATGCATCTTGCACAGCATGAGTATAATAAAGATGTTACTAGAACCTTTCATCTCTGTGTTATTCTTAGTTTGCAAATGTTGCCTTTTTGTTGATTTGTAAGAAAACACTATTTTAAGCACTATTAAAAACTAAGCTCAACTCTCATTCTGCATCTTTCCCATTGCATCATCTGCATAGTACTCCTTGTACCCAGAAAGAATTTAAAGCCTCCATATTCCTGACTGGAAATAGCACATAACCCTGGAAGAGCCTTTTATAATTCAATCAAAGACAAGATTGTGCTCTCACAAAATAATTAAACAATTGGGTTTCGGTCACTGAAGTCAGGAGACAAAGAGAGTACTATATCCTGGCCAGTCATATCAGCTTGCTTCTCATCTTCTTTTGCTGATGCAGTAAGTCCTGCAACACATGCTTTAAATGACTGAACCATTTGATGCTCCTAAGGATAAAATGGTTTATAAAGAAGTCTCCTCAAAGGCTAACACATAGACATATATGAAAGTGTAACTCCTGTCTGTGAAGTCATTTAACATTCCTTCTTTCTGTTCCTCTAACCCTTACTGCTTACCAGATTATTAACAAATTAATTATTTTTGTCACATGGAATTAGAATTTATTTTCTCTCTTTTGTAAGACAAGAACAAGGCATGTAATAAAATTACGTGTGGCAACTTGCAGTGTGCATATGCAGCCCAGACAGCCAATTGAGTCCTGGGCTGCATCAAGAGAGTTGTGGCCAGCAGGGCAAGGGAGGGGATTCTGCCCCTTTACTCCGCTCTCATCAGACCCCACCTGGAGTACTGTGTGCAGTTCTGGAGCCCCCAGCACAGGAAGGACATGGAAGTGCTGGAGCAGGTCCAGAGGAGGGCCACGAAGATGATCAGAGGGCTGGAGCAGCTCTGCTATGAGGACAGACTCAGAGAGTTGGGGCTCTTCAGCCTGGAGAAGAGAAGACCTTATAGTAGCCTTCCAGTATCTGAAGGGGGCCTACAGGAAGGCTGAGAAGGGACTATTGACAAGGTCTTGTAATGACAGGACAAGGGGCAATGGGTTTAAACTGGCAGAGGGGAGGTTTAGACTGGATGTTAGGAGGAAGTTCTTTCCAGTGAGGGTGGTGAAACACTGGAACAGGTTGCCCGGGGAGGTTGTGGCTGCTCCCTCCCTGGAGGGGTTCAAGGCCAAGCTGGGTGAGGCCTTGAGTGACCTGTTCTAGTGGGAGGTGTCCCTGCCTATAGCAGGGGGTTGGAACTAGGTGATCCTTGAGGTCCCTTCCAACCTTACCATTCCATGATTCTATGACCTTGAAATCCAAGAAAAAGGTAGCATTATGTTATAATGTCAGTCTGTGGAAATCCGATCACAAAAGTATTGAAGCAGAGAACATAAAATTCAGAAAGCAAGTAGATATTTTTCCAGGTATCTAGTAAGATCTTTGAATCTCTCCAGATAAATAATAATTGATGACATATAATTGTAAGGAACTGTAAACTTCATGGTTTATGTTTGGAACTAATCTTAAACAATAAAAAAGTAAAGCATTAATAGCTCCACCTTGACAGTCGGCATGATCCCATGCTCTGGGTCTTGACTGCCTGTATAGCTGTAGCATGAGGCCGACCCTGGGCAGTCCAGTGAGTTCTTTTTCAAACCCTGGGTGTGGCTCAGCATCCAGTACAGTTGAGGGACCAGTACCAGCATTCAACCTGAATACTAGCTGTCCTAGTTTTTATAACCAGGAGCACCTGTGACATGGTGTGAGCTGGCCAGAGGCAGGGAACAGAGCATGTCTCATTCACCAGAACAGAAGTGGCCAGCACGTGTGTGGGAAAGAGAGAGAAGGCACACGAGGCAGGGCACTAGGCCCTATCTTGTGTATCTTATGTCGGAGCCAATAGAGCACTTCTCGCTAGTTCAGTGGTTCAAACACGTAAATCCGGGAGAAACAGGTGGTAGTACATCCTGTTTCTAGCACGACAATCCAAATTATCTTTCAGGATACACTTGAGGTCAGCAACAGTAATAATGCACCAAAAGAAATCAGGAAGAGCAGAGCTTAATTTTGATATCTGAGGTTAAGATTAGAAAAGCAGAAGTGAGAATAGAACACTACTGACTCAGGAAGCATTTACCACAAAAAACAGGCAGTAAATGGCTACTACTAAACCTAGCAGGAGACCTTTCATGAAATCCATGACAGCATAAGCTGATCTGCACTCTCTCATGACACAACTACATAGCGTGGTCCTGCATGTTATTTTGTTATTTATTTTCTCATCATGAAATACATAAACCACATTGTGATTCTTAATCACTTTCATAAGGGACGTAGATAGATTGGAACTTTACACCTATTTAGGGTGTACCGTTCATACACAGGTTGCTGAGAATTTGGACAGAACAGTTTGGGGAACTCTTGACTTCTTCAGACTTGCATCCTAACTATCCAAAGAGATATTGACATTACTGGCATTTGTTAATATGAAAGATCTCTAAAACATTGTGATAGCTGTGGAAAGATTAGAGCTCTTCACTTTCTCAGGGTGGGATCTGGTATGATACAGAAACCATTAGAAATTCAGTGTGCTTCCAGATACTCTATATGCACCCATAGCTCTGTTTTATGCCAGAATTCAGTAGATATTTCTGTTGGGTTGTCATTGCCACTAAAGTTCTGACCCCTCTTGATCACTCTAGAACAAATATTCTACCTCCTGACAGCAACCAACTATCATAGCAGTGATTCCAGCTGGTTTCAAATGATCTGGGAAATTGAGGGAACCAGCTACAATAGAAGAAAATACGTTCTGAGCCAGGGTGGGGGCCCTGCACTGCCTATTTCCCCTTAGTTGTTTGGTTTTGTGCCAATGAAAATGGAAGTGGAAACAAACATACTGACTGGGTAAATCTGCCCTGACCCATATGACTGGAGTTCACACTGTAGACAAAGTTATGGATTTCCCCCAGAGGGAAGGGGTAATGTGAAAATCCTGTGTTACACCCATTGTAACTTAAGAATATTTTCTTTGGCATTCCTGTGATAATCTTATAAAAATAACAGAATTGACTTGCTAGTTTTGGCCTGAGTTGGAATTTTTTTCCACAAAGTAGGAGTTTGGGACAAAGAATGGTATTGACAGTTTAGTTTAGATATGCTTGTTTAAAAAAAAAAAAAAAAAACCAAAACCAAAAACCAAACTAGTAAGCATACAGGCTAGTGCAATATGCACATAAGCTTAACACGTCGTGAAAGAGAAACACAGAATAAAGCAGGTTGGAAAAGACTTTGAGACCATTGAGTCCAACCTGTCACCTAACACCTTCTAATTAACTAAATTTGGCACTAAAAGGAAAAAAAGGGAGTGGGAGGGGAGTGGCTGGGGGTGGCAGGGCGTGTCCCAGGCGGGCTGAAGGCAGCACTAAGTGTCACATCCAGTCTCCTTTTAAATACCTCCAGGGACGGTGACTCCATCACGTCCCTGGGCAGTCCATTCCAATGCCAATCACTCGTTCTGTGAAGAACTTCTTCCTAACATCCAGCCTAAACCTGCCCTGATGCAGCTTGAGACTGTGTCCTCTTGATCTCTCACTGGTTGCCTGGGAGAAGAGGTCAACCCTAACCTGGCTGCAACCTCCTTTCAGGCAGTTGTAGAGAGCAATAAGGTCTCCTCTGAGCATCCTCTTCTCCAGGCTGGACAACCCCAGCTCCCTCATCAGAAGATAACGTTAGGGAAGGGATGAACAACTAAGGCTTTTGGAGAAGTTGCTGTATGTAACAGTGTCTCAAACTGAGATCTACATATCACACTCCAGCACAAATCATGCTGAGATTTACAAACAGGAATAGTCATCAAGAATGTTGTATTTTTGTCCACTCCAGCAAGAAATCCTGGCTGCTGGCTCTTAGCTGTTTATTTGCTGCATTGTTACAAAGAGAACCACATATCCAAGTGGAGTAAATCCTTGTGTAAGCAAGTGTAGCACGTATCTGGAAAGCTGTTCAAAAAATAGAGTGCAAAAGGAGTTGACAATCTTAGTAAGGTGTCATCTGTAGGAACTGCAGATCTCACAAAACTGCACAGATACTGTCGAAAACAATGTTATATCTGGGCACAAGTCATGATACTAATAGAAGTCATAAGATGCATGCAACAAATATATTTCCTCTACATATACACTGGATACAGACTAAAGAAATTACTAGGGTTCAGTTTGTGGGTTGTGCAGTTAAGGTGGAAAACACTGCTTCTTCACTGGATGCTTTATCCAACAAATGCAACACACACCAACACCCAAAGCAGTCTCCATTCAACCCATGATGCATTTAGCATTTTTTAACAGGATAGTTCAATTGTAGAGTTTTCTTTTCCAGGCTGCAATGTTGCAATATCTTTTCAGGATGCTACTATCAGTATTCTGAATAATCCTAATTCTTAAATCTTATAAAGAACTCTGGGAAACGCAAGGCAGGTGTTACTGTACTGCTAGTCACTGACATTCTTCAAGCTTTAAGTGTTTATAAGCCAAACTTGGGATCTGGAAAGCTTTTTTAAGACTTTTTTTTGGCTATCTCAGAAAATCTGCTATTAATGATGTAGATCTCTTGCAGCAGAGGCTGAAACTACGGTTTCCTGGTATTTCACAAGATACAGAAATCATGCACAACTACTTTACACTGGAATTCACTACTATACCAAAATACCAAAGCCCTCTAGACATACTAGAAAACATTAACTCAATTTTTTTTTATACATATATATATATAAAAACATTGATAACAATATATGTATATATAACAATCAATGTGGGTTTATATATATTAAAAAATATAAATATATAGGGAGCCTACACATTTTTTCCATAAGTTTTTTATTACCTGTCCTTTCTACTAGTTTTCAACTATCTATTTACATATTTTTTGTGCTACTTATTTCAGTATTTCAGTATTTTCTGGGCCCCTTAAGTTAGATATTAAAAAATCCATCTGTCTCAATAAGGAGTAATCTGAGACAAAATGTTTGTGATCTTTTTTTACCATCACAAAATAATGAAGTTTTTCTGTTGTACACAGAAATACCATCTCCTATCTCATCACAGAAAACTAGCCATGCCTTTACCTTCAAAAGACAGAAACATACTCAGTGCTGACACTTACTATTCAATTAGTTCTGCCCAGAGCAAATTGAAAAGATGCTCTGACTAATGACACCAGGTATTTTATACTATTTTTAACGGAGGGATCGGAAGATTGAAAAGGTGTTAGAGCCTCCTTGCTAATTGAAGCTTTCACCTCTCATACTTCATTTATGGACTTGCTGTAAACTGCAAAGCTACACGAGTGAAAATGAAATAAGAAATTATTTCTCTGGAGTTTGCATTGCTAAGAATGGAATATTGCTATGTATAATATGGCAAAGCAGTATCGTTCGCAGGGGAGAACTGTGTATATTTTTTACATTTAGTGTTACTCTGACATCTCTGATCCTGCATTTTTGCTCTATATTCTCTTAGAAACTGATTGTTATAATTTTGAATAATTTAAGTGATGCAGCACCCAGAATTGCTTTCTTATCATGCTTGCTTTCACTAGATGTAAAGATGGAAGGGATACCTAGTTCAAAACAGTAATTCCTTCACTGCTGTATTACTTATTTCTCCTTTACATAACAGCAGGAAAGAAAACATTATGAGCACAGACAGTGAAGTCTTGTATTGAACAGTCAGGAGTCTCCTTACTGCTTCCATTAAGCTTACAGTGACTGATCTTTGTGTGACTACACCTGAACCTTTTATTTTTGCCAGTCTGGGCTATGCGATTTATTTTTCTAACCTCCAGCCAGTTCTCCAGCTCTTTTAGCCACTGAACTCCCACTGCAATCAATCAAGAGGTCTCCCTACACATTCCAGTGTGTTTTTTTCCAACACCATTAGCTTTTTCTACCAGTTCCCCAGAGAAAAATATTCCATGGATCAATGGATTTCAAAGTTAGGAATTTGACTCTGATCGAAGTACATGTATTTAAACTCCTTGAGGATGGACAGTATATGCCCCACTTCTCTTTTCTGCATCTTTCTTCTTTACTGAAAGCAAAAACCCAAATTCATAAGGATCAAATCAGAAATATATAACTGATCTGTGTCTTTTTTGTCAACTAAGTCTGTCTAGTGCAAAACCCCAAAATATTCTCTCTTTAACAAGGAAACTACAATGTCTGATTGAGTTTGGCTTGAAAACCTCTCTAGTTTCAATATGCTTTGTCTTGTTTTTATTATTTGTTTATGAACAGATTTCCTGATGCTGAAATGATGTATTTTAACATGACTCCTACAAACCTAAACTTCTCTCTTTGTTTAAAACATGTACAGCATTTAATTATGCAGTACTGGGCAGCTTCAATCTCTGATACCAGGAGAAATAAATTCTTCACTGAAAGAGGAATTCTGAAAATAGAGTTACAACTTCTTGCTTCCCCAAAACAAAATCATCAAATTACTCAGGTTATTACAAGTGCATGACATAGGTTAGAAACTTCTCCCCACCCCTCCCCAATTGAAATTAACCAGACTAGCTCAGACGGCTTGGAAGCAAGATGAAGTTGTATTTACAGCATGGCAACATTTACAAGCATGTATATATTTACAAGTATTTACAATGATATAGAAATTAGAAATAGTACAGAAATCCAAACTCCCTTCCAGACAAAGGAAACTGCCCAGAAGGGCACAAAGTTAACCACTCTTTCTCCCTCTCCATCTCAGACAGGCAAACAAAAAAACCAAAAACCAGCAAAGCTTACATGTTAGTTGTTAGTTGAAATTAGAGGTGAGATATTAGATCAGATCAAAGGAGAAACAATGTCCCAGGACAAAGTGAGGAAAAATTGTTTATATTTTGGTTTTTTATCCCTCTCAGCAAACCGATGAATGATCTAGACCTCATCGCTACTTTCTTTTCACAAGCAATGATCTAATTTCTCTCACTAAAATATTCCAATTAACCTCAAACTGGCACAGAGCAAGAATCATTTCTTTGTCTTAGAAGACCTTGCTTTAAGTGAAGAAACATTTTATTTTATGCAATGGTTCTACAATCATCATTATTATTTGGAAACAACATCTAAAACCCTTGCCACTTAATGGAAACTACAGTTTTGTAATTGACTTGTTCCACAATTTCTGAAACCAAACCAAGCCAATCAACCAAAGGAAACCTCTTTCAAGAATCTGTTATTTACATACAAAGCAGACAGGAAAAAGGTATTTTATTAACTCTGGAGACACAGTTTAAGGAGGTTTTAAAAGATGAGGAAGTATAGTGACAGGTGCACAGTGTTCCTTGAAATGAGGCAGGAAGTGAGTATAAGACAGAATTTTATGGCATCAGCCTTCAATAAAACCAGACGGACAAATTGTTCTCTCTTAATAATGGTGATACACTAATATTTACAAGCAAGTATTGTACCTTTACTTGACCTCTAACACATTGTACTGCATTAATCGCCTTAACTATTCAATTAATGACAGCCAAGCCCTGGGTTGCTCCCATATTACTTTTGACTGAGGCTATTTTTTAAAAGTATTTTCCTGAAATATTTAACTTTGCAGTTGTTTCGTATTCAACAAAACTTTGAAGTTCAAGCAAGCCAACATGTCAACATCTCAGAATTTAACTTTGTCATCTTGCAATTTTTTAGCCAATGTTTCTATGAAAGCCCATGCTCAGTCATCACTCATGATCATGGTGCTCTCCAGAAGAACATTTCCAACACCATTTGCCATTACATTTCAGCTGTTCTCAAGGAAAGGGTCTTTCAAATCCTCTGTGAAAAAGCTATCTTCTTGTTTAAAGCCCATTTATCAATGGTCTCCGGTTTTGCACCCGAGAGATGAACTAACAATATGAAAGTAACCATGTAAAATCTGCCATCAGTATTGAATCATAGAATTCTTTCAGCTGGAAAAGACCTGTAAGATCATTGAGTCCAGCCATTAACCTAACACCATGGCCATTTAAACCATGTCCTGAAGTTCCAAGTCTACAGGTTTTTTTAACACCTCCAGGTACAGTGACTCCACCACATCCCTGGGAAGCCTATTCATGTCAGAATTCCTGGACTCATCTGAGAACAAAACCCCAGTTTGATTTCCAGATTACTATTGCTGACATTTTCAAAGCCTCAAAGATTGACTCTTTCAAGATACTGAGTCAGGGGTCTTCCAATGACAGAGCCTAACTGACATCTATAATAAAACAGGTCTAATAAAGAAAGTAATCAAACTCTAATATTCAATACCTGACATTGAAGTTCCAAACATGCTTATAGTTCTCCACGCTTTCGTATTATGTACCTTATATTACAGATTTAATCACAATTATGCTGATTCTGCAAATACTCAAAATCTTCAAGTTTGTGATTTTTGACCTAGCATTTGAAAAAGCAGTGGTGTGAAGCTGAAGGCATAAACATATCAGCATGGAGAGGATAAGGACACCTCTCCAAAAGAGAGTGAAGGTTTTGCCTCCTGAATGTAGATTTACTTTACAGTAACAGTCAACAAAATAGCTATCAGCAAACAGTTAAAAGTCAGGATCTATTTATTCATTACTACAGGGTTGTGATTACGTTCACTGCAAAGTATGGATGGAGAACTTGAGAGAAATACCTGCATTATGGTACAGAATGATTAACAGAAAAGCAATCTGCCATGTGTGACAGTTAATAAAAACCAGCGAAATATAAAGCATATGCCAACTGCTACAGCACATGCCATTATGTTAACAGTATGACCCTTTACAATGCACTGAGTAGCAAGGTATTTAAACTTACCTCATATAACAAATAGAATAAAACAGTGTTCTTTGGGTTCTCTTCACCTAACCCCATATATGCTATGTAAATTATTAATCTATAAACTGTAAACTTAGGCTCATTAATGAACTCATCGATGACTTAGCTCAGCTCATTTAGGACTTACCTCAATGATTTCCCTACACTGAAAATTGATTTCAGAGGCTAATGAAACCTATCAGTAAAGTATTCAAAGGCAGTCTGGGGAGAATAGTGGAAATAGTTTGTCTCCCATGTCCTATCACCCTGTCAAGCACAAAGTTAGTGTGAATTCTATTAACTGCTGGCACTCAGATGTTCTTGTCATTTTATTGGAAGTGCAGATAAACACTTAAAAACAGGAATGCAGGGTAATAGATTTGAAGAAGATACATTTAAACATATTAAATACATATAAACAACTTAATTCTCTTTTCTTTAGTTTAAGATGCTAGGCTTACTAGAAGTTTTTCTGCTTTCATGACCTTAAGTCAGATCTGGTTTTAGGTTTCAACTACAACTCTTAACTCAAATTAAGAAAACTCATTATCTTAACGCACAAATTTCACCAGAAAAACTTGATCAATGTGCGCAAGTTAAGCTTGGCAATTTTTCATATGGGCAGCATATTACCCATATCACACGATCACAGGATGTTAGGGGTTGGAAGGGACATTTGGACATCATCAAGTCCAATCCCCCTGCCAGACAGGGAACATAATCTAATGCAAGTCACACAGGAATGCATCCAGACAGGGCTTGAAAGTCTCCAGAGAAGGAGACTCCACAACCTCTCTGGGGAGCCTGTTACAGTGCTCTGTGACCCTCACATTAAAGAAGTTCTTCCTCACATTGAGATGGAACTTCCTGTGCTGTAGCTTATATCTATTACCCCTTGTCCTATCACAGGGCACAACTGAGAAGAGCCTGTCCCCTCCCTCTTGACACCCAGCCCTCAAATATTCGTAAACATTAATTAGATCCTCTCTAAGACTTCATTTCAACAGACCAAAAAGTCCCAGGTCCCTCAGCCTCTTCTCACAGGGCAGTGCTCCAGCCTCTTAATAATCTTCATCACCCTCCGATGGACTCTTTCAAGCAGATCCCTGTCCCTCCTGAACTGGGGAGCCCAAAACTGAACGCAATATTCCAGGCGAGGTCTCACCAGGTCAGAGTAGAGGGGGAGGAGAATCTCCCTCAATCTGCTGGTTACACTTCTCTTAATGCACTCCAAGATCCCATCGGCCTTCTTGGTCACAAGGGCACATTGCTGCCCCATGGGCTTTTTGTCAACCAGGACTACAAGTCCTTATAATATCTGATCAGAAAACAGCAGGTCACAGAATGGAGAAAGTTCTCCTTATTACTCCTTTGTTAGTTTTGAATCATTATTCAAACTGGTCCCTATCAGCCATACAGAATTCAGAGAAGATCTGCACAAACAAGAAGTAAAAATATAATGATGAATTGTTCCAGTGGTGTCACCCTGGGTTCCTCTAAACACAGAAAGTAATAAAAAGTGTTAAGATGATGGAAACAGATCACAGAACATTTTTCAGAGGGAAAGAAAACTATAAATGCAGGGTCCAATCTGGGCAATATGTTACCTTCATAGAAGAAGTGTCAGAAAAGGCAAGAAGTGGCCTAAACCACAAAATTAAATTTTGTTTGGCAAGTCCTAGCTGTAACACAGCTGTGATAGAAAAGTTACTGCATGGAAAGCAAGGTAAGGCACATCACAACACCATTTTGCTTGTGAAATGATTGTGTCACTGTACTTACACAAAAGAACAGAAAAATCTAGACAAAATCTGATGAGAAAACAGTAAGAACTCTATCTGACTTCCCTTTTCTCCTATTATTATCTCCTTCTCAATGATATGCTGCATCCCGAGTGTAAGGATATTCCAAAACATCCATGAGGCCATCCTATGGGCAGTACATTAATGCTGCAATGTGTACATCTGAACCTGTTATACAGACTTGCTAAAACATTGCTCAGTATACGTAAGATGTTGGTTAGTGTTCCCTGTTGTGCCAGTGAGAATATTTTTAGTGGGTATATTTCACTCATGCAAACAAAAGAACCACAGAATGTCAGGGATTGGAAGGGACCTCCAGAGATCCTGCCTTGCCAAAGCAGGATCACCTAGTGCAGGCCACACAGGAACATATTCACATGGGTGTTGAAAGTCTCCAGAGGAGACTCCTCAAGCTCTCTGGGTAGTCTCTTCCAGTGCTCCATCAGACTGACTGTAATGTTCTCATCGTGTTGACATGGAACCTCCTGTGTTCCGATTTGTAGCATCTGCTGTTACTTGTCCTGTCACTGGGCACAATCAAAACAGACTACTACCTTCATCTGGACACCCACCCCTCAGAAATGTATAGATGCTGATAACAGTTTCATAACAGGTGTTCCAAAATTAGTCCATCATCAAGACTATGGGAGAAATAAGCTGGACACACTGTCAGAATACTGAGAAACAAGAATCCAAGTCCATCATTAAGAAGCACAAAGGGAATAGAGTCTGTGTAAACAGGAAATAAAGGAAGTCTTGCATTTCACCCTGATCACAGTGTTTAATTACCATGGATAAGAGAAATTAATTCCTTTCACACTACCTACATGCATAACCAAGTGGTCATTATACTCTGCATGTTGTCATGTTGACTTAAATCCGTGTTGCAACAGTCTTGTGACACCATTACCTCCTCAACATGTCAGTAACTAAACCAGGAGTTGTGATAGACTCCCATGGCAGGAACTGCAGAATTTTCAGGCAGGTATCTGAGATTTATTTCGATTTCTGGCCGATCCACTATGCAAATATTGTCTTTGGTCAAGAGTTCAGTCAATAAAACCTAGTGACCTTACATTTTCTTCGAGATTGCTCTATCAAGGACTCTCAGTTAGTGGTTCAACAAAGACACAATCAATATAAAGAGTTCCTTAGTTATAGAAGTATTCCTTCTTATTTCCAGTTTCTCCAATTAACTCCATTGCCAAGGTCTGAAAACAGTTGCTGCCAAAGAGTTAAAAGAACGACTGGACCTACTTTCTCCAAATAGGCTATTACAGATCTCCTAGCTCTTATGAAATCAAGCTTATTAAATCAATTTTAGTAATTTTATGTCTGGCAATAGCATCAATCACTGCCAGTTTTTCAGTGAAAGTTACTGAGCTGTATGTGCAAACCAACAGGGAAGACTTCACTATGGTTCAGGATAGCTTCAACACAGCTCTTCCACAGGATATGTGGAGAAGTCAAAAGATCTTTTAATACCTGCAGATATTAAACCTAATATGAACTTAATACCTGTTCATCTGAACCAGACACGTTAATCTGGTGCAGATGGAAGATTAAAAGGATGATAACTAATAATGGAATCTACCGACAATAAGTAACTTAGGAATAACTTGACAGTAATTTTTTTTGTTATTCTTGTTTGTTTTAAAAAGAAAAAAAAAGACATTTCTTTCAAATAAATATTTTGTAAAATAATAGAAAACATATCAAAACATTTCACTGTTATCACCTTTAAAATTTTTAGGAAGCCTTTTTAAAATACTGAAGTCAATTCAAAACAATGACTGAAAACTTTGCTTTGGGTTTTCAAAGAATGACTTTTCTCCATCATCGAAACATTCCAGCTAGAATTCTCATCCTGTCACTTTTCTTCAAAACTGATACACTTTTCTGTTTCAATAAAACCAGTATATCCGAAGGGAAAAAAAACCAAAACAAAACCCAAACCCAACCCACACTCTGATTTAGTAACAACTTCATTCCTTAACCAAACAGCATTCTAGATATTTTCTTTCCTGTTAGTAGGTTTTTAGGTGTTATTCTGCAAGAGGTATTGTGGTTAGACAGAGTGCTGGAGACCCATCTGTAGTCTGAAAAGCCTTCAGGTGTGCTAGTGTACTGGTTTGAGGCTAATTGGAATATTTTAATGGAGAAAATTATACTATAGGCTGTGAAAGGAAAACATCATGATGTCTACTTCACTCATACTCTTGCTGGAGAATTGTTTGGGAACACTAACCAAAACAATAGATAAGTCAGTCTCTCTCTGTCTCTTGCTGGAACAGGAGCTGTTGGGGCAATATAGCAGCTTCTGGGCTCTGGTTCCTCTGCTGATTAATCCTCACTAACCACTTTTTTTTTCTAACCCTCCTGGCTGATCCTCCTAATTTATCTTTTGCGTAAGGCAAACCTTGGGGTAAGGTACAGGGGTGGGGAGAAGGTGGAAGGGTGGTTGGGAGCCCCTCCTGGGGTCTCTGATTTCTGGGAGGGGTGTTGTGTTGCTGTATTACCTTTAACTTGTATATTTCTGTAAATATTCTGTATATGGTGTAAATATCTGCTGTACATTGTGCAAAGCTGTAAATATAGCTTCATCATTTAAACTTACAGCCGACTGAATTCTAGTCTGGGTCATTTTACAAAGTGTGGGGGGGTGGAGAACTCCCAAACCTTCACAGCTAGACAGCTCTCCTATGCCTTCCATGAATACAGGGATTTCACCATTCCAGGCAGTTCTCAACCTTTCCTTATTCAGTCTCAAGACTACGCAATCAGAACAGCAAAAACAGGCTCTGGCAGTGAACAGTACTAACAGCAATTATAGCATGTGATAATTGAGTCATTATGATCAGGCTGCAACAACTACAAAAATGGAAAATAGCTTAGATGGTAACTGCTTGCATATTTTCTTTAGTTTGGTCTGGATTAGTTATGAAAGTGGCAGAGCACTTCTTAATGGTCTGCCTAGGACACAGTTGGACAAAATGCCTTCCAGTTAGGGAAGGTCTGCAACACTGAACAGACCCTTTCAGGTACCCACTCACATATATGCAATGTCATAGAAACAAAAGGTTTATGTAATCGTGATCTAAACAGTCTTGAAACTGTGACCACACTTCCCAGTGCTGAAGTGTCGAATTGCATGCTGCATAGCATAGTAGTAATGGTGGCAAGATAACACTTTTTGGCTCATCTGGTAAATCTCCTCTAGCCTGAAACCTAAACTTAATTAAAATTAATTGCCAGAAGGAATTTTAAAGCACTTGGTATGTATGGCAGAGGCAAAGGGTTGTCATCAGGCATCACGCAACTACTGGACTCATCACCAGGTATGACTTGCAAACACTTCCCAGAAGTGTCTCCTTTCATTTATGACTAGACAGACAATTGCACTTTTCAAGCTTCTTGGCTGTTCACAAGTGCCACCACTGAAGGTGACTCTACCAACAAAACAAATGCAAAAGGTTTACAGAGACAAAAAACCCCACAAACAAACAAACAACCCTGTAACCTAAACCAAACCCATTTGTCCAAATGGGACAAATTAACAAAACTAAACATAAGCCACATGTTCATATCCCTTCTTTAATGGTAACAAGGCCACCTTGGGCCATACATAGCAGTACTACAACTGCTCTGTTGCCTATAGCAGACTTCTGCACCAAGTAACTCTCTAGGGTGCCTGAAGTTGGGCTTGCTCGCAGCACTGTGTCTCCATGACTAACCAAAAGTCCAGTTTCATCTCAAAAGACAAAGCAAGAGGTGTAATAGGAAGCCACCTCATTCTGATTGGAATCCATGACTGAGCACAGATGCAATGCAAATTCACGGCAAATGACAGGGACAGTAAGAAAACAGTAGCTTCAGTGTAGAAATGTCTTAACCTTAGGAAGTAAAAGTGATGGTAAATATTGTAGAGGATCATTGTACTACGGAAAATAGGTATATCAGAAATATATTACAATAATCAGAAGAACATGATTTTCCTCCCTTTTGGCATTTAAAGTGATAGAATATAACTTTAGAGTAGAAAAGTGGAAAAAATTCTACAGAAGATACTGGGGAGACAAATACCTGTGACTTGTTGCCTATGAGACTAACCTTTGCACACCACTAATGGTATTAACTTACAGAAAAATCAAGTAAGTTCTAGCTAGGAATCATGCTTGCTATCATTATATATCTCTCTTAATTTCGTACAGCGGAATTTATGAAAAGCTACTGTTCTAGTTGTAATACTGATAGTCAAAAGAATTTAAAAGCCCAATAGTTTAAATAATTTCGTTATTCTGGTTCACATTATTTCATTTTACCTTATTCTTCCATCTGCTTTAAGCCAATTTCTTATTCCCTTCAAATGCAAACCTTGACATTTCATTTACAAGTTACAAGCCTTCCTGTTCTGAGGAAACAACTGCTTCCCAGGAAGTAATAGTATCAGATGTTTCTTGGCATTTGAGTTTACTGAAAAAAAAATAAAATGAAAATTCATACAAAAGTGTTATCTTCCACTGACTTGAACTGACTTCTGCATGGTCTTTCAAATAAAGGTTTAAAAAAATATATTGAACTGTCCATCAATAAGCAATAATCTATTCTATGTGACCACAACTGAGTCAATATGAGGGTGTTTAGAAGTCCTTCATTTTTTTAAAGAGAGGTAGGTAGGGCTCTTACTGTCATGATTACCAGAACTGCACTGTGGAGAGTAATAGGTTTGTCTCCACATCTGCAACCAAAACCATTCTATGATTCTATCTGTGAGACAGAACTTAGAGCACACACGGCGAATTACAGCCTTGACTCTGTTCCTTCCGCATTTTAGTTTATTCCTGTCTCTTCTGCATTTCAGAAGAAAGCAGAAGCGCATGTTTTCTTAATTGTGTGATGGTTCTTGTCTCTCCTTCACAGTTCGAGGTGGAAAAAGACATTTGATTCCTTCCTCAAGATGGTCAGACTGTGGTCTATCTATTCCCTGGAACTGAAAAGGTTCTTCAGTTACTGTTCAGAGTTGTGAGCTGCAAGAGTCACTCTAGGATGAAATTATGAGGAACTACCACTCAAGTGAGTTGTTCAAACCTTTCATTACATTGTAATAAACTACTAGAAGCCCTGCTTAGTCCTTTCTGCTGCTTGTCAGCATGACAAAATGCATTCTATTATCTTCAGGGTCATTTCTGCAAGATGCAGTCTAGGTCTAGAGCACTGGAACAGGAGCGCAGTTATAAACCACACACCCTGAAGATGTGCTAATAATATTAACAAAGGCTGCCAGTGGCTGGCAGTCACATAAAACTGGTTTATTCCAATTTTACTTTTCTCACTGAGTAGACCAATACCTCAGCTACCAGAAGGGATCTGTGGTATAAGAAATGCTAGAATTAGTGGACACCTGGATAAACAAAATCTATTTGGAAAAGTCAACATGGCTTCTGTAAAACAATATTTTGTCTTATAAACCTCTTTGGAGTTCTCTGCACAGTTCAGTCATGCTATGTGGGTAAAAGTGACCCACTTGACACAGTTCACTTGAACATTCATTCGGAAATTTTCTGGCAAAGACTTTTCACCAAAAGCAGCTAAGCAGCCATTACATAGTAAGGAAAGTTCTGGCACAGGTAAATAACCACTTAAGAGGTCGGCTGTAGGAGCAAATTTGAAGGTGTGAAAAGGCAAGAAAGTCACCAGCGGAGTTCCATGGGGGTCTTTGCTGGTATCCATGTTAATTACCACGGATTAATTACAATTTCCAGAAAGTATCTGGAAAAGTAGTGGAGGAGTATAGAAAACGTTTCCTGATGACAGAAAGCTACTCCAGATAGTAGATACCTTGAAGGCAAACTAAAGAACTCAAAATTAGCCTTCTTACAAGACAGTGTGACTAAGCAATAAAACAATAAATAAAATTCAACATAGATAAGTGTGATAATGCCCTGAGTATGCTAAAAGTCCCCAACTGGCTTTCTGTTCTTGCTGGACATCTGCTGTAGGCGTATTTGTCTCTGGTCTTGTCTTCTGCCACTCCTGATCTGATTTCTTGCACGGATCCCGGACCTGGTTCATTGCCTCATCGCATCTGTTAACCCAGCCCAGATATGGTGGCAGTGCGCCTGGTCAGGGAGCACCCGACTTGTGCTAGGGTTGTCCCAGCTCTCAGATCTTCCCCCATCATGGGCCACCCAGCTTCTGCTGCTCTTCACTTTGCTGATGGCCCAGGACACATGTGGGTGCCTCAGTCTGGGTTACCATGAAGCCCTTGAGCCATGGGCAAACAGGGGTGAAGTTCCTTAGTTGGGATGGTGTAATGGTATGGGCGGGATCTATTCCAAAATTAATATAGTTTAATTTTTACATTCATAATTTTTAATAATAATAGCTTCTTTGCAGAGTCAGGGTAAGTATTACACAGTGGGGAAAACAGGGAATCTAGAACACTTAAGAAATAACTAGCAATAATATAACAAATATTAAACTATTTTGGAAAGAGAATCTTACAGCCAATATGCCGCTCACCCTCGAGGTAGACCCTAGAAGCTCTTTTTTGCTTAAGGCAGAAGGCACAATAGAATCCAGTTAAAGAGAGGCTTTTGAGTATTTACTTACAAAATGTTATCCCCAGACTCATGGAGCTGAATTATAGTTTCCAGACAGTGCCCAAACACCTGAAGGGGGTTCTGTTGGTGTCTAAATTGCCGTTGAGGCTTCTTAATCTTCCCAGGTTCTAACAGGGTGTTGGGAAAACGGTAGACAATCTCTGACATGATCCTGATTCCTCTTGGGCTCCAGACTTGGCATGGAGATTTGCAGAGGCGCAGGCAGGATGTCTTGCAGATGTGCAGAGAGCATGATGTCAGTGGCACTTCTCACCACATCATGAGGCACTTAATGCCTTCTCCTGGTAAACTTGAGACACAGCGAGTCTCCAGGTAGTCAATGCTTGTACATCAAAGCTAAGCTGGTCTGAAGCATAAGGCAGAGCAGAACACACTGAGGCAGAACAGCACACATTGTCAGAGCACATCAGACTGCTTGCAACTTAGCTCCATTTATATTATTTGCCTCAGTGTAATGGTTCCTTTAGCCTCAGAGATTCACTAATCACAATGGCACTTTGCCAGAACTGACCATACTAGGTGAAACTAGGGTTTGTTTACTCTTGTTTGGGCAAGACACTAACAAGTGCATAAACACCCATGGGTACCTGTTTATCACTTTGGGAGGGGACATAATGGCGCAAGGCTTTGTTTTCCTCCGGCCCTTGCTTCCCCCATCAGTAGAAGGATGGGGCAAGCCAGGTCACTGGAATGGGCTGCCCAGGGAGGTGGTGGAGTCACCGTCCCTGGAGGCGTTCAAGGCACGTTTGGACATGGCACTTGGTGCCATGGTCTAGTCTTGAGGGCTGTGGTGATGGGTTGGACTTGATGATCTCTGAGGTCTCTTCCAACCCTTGCGATACTGTGTGATACTGTGATACTGTGTGACATGTTTTAGGCCTATTGGCCTTCCAGGACAGGTAGTCACGACAAGCAAGGGAGTACCAAGTACTGTTTAAGCTGAGAAGGAGATGATGCAATGGGAGCTCACAAAAGTCTACAAAAGGTCTATGGGTTCTGAAAAATGCCAGTTATTAAATACTTCTGAATTTCTGGAAGACCTACTTGTCTGACCACTAGCTACGTGTTTGGAGGGTAAGAAAATCAATCTTAAGTCTAAAGGAAATCCTTTTTCAAATATGATATTAAGGATTACAATCCTTGTTCTTTTTGAGGATGTTTGCACCAAAGGCGCTAAGGAAGCAGGGGGATGCTTGGCACTGCATACCAGTTACAGTCTTTCATCTAGCAGAAGATCTTCACATCAAAGGTATCCTACCCTTGACTAAGTATATTTATTTACTTACTTTTTTTATTTATTGGTGAAGAAGTAGGCATCCTTCCATAAAATTCAGGGCACTCTGCCATTACTTCAGCTACACAGAAATATTTCATGCATTTCAGAGAACTCCACTTCCTATCAGAATGCTGTCATCATTCAAACTCCAGTCTACACAGGATGTACTCATCCTGACTCCAATATTCCCCGAGTGCTCATCCAGAAACTAACACTGCAGAAGTAGAAGCCTTAACATCTCTTCTCTAGGTAAGTATTTTCTTGTCTCTCTTTTGGTAAGCATAACATTGAATCCTCTTCCAAATGCAGTGTTTTGTTTTCTTTTTTTCAACAATGACACAAATCAATCATTGATAAACTAAGACTTGTTGTGCCTTAAAACAACAGCAAAACAAAACAAAAAAACCCTTATGTACAGTATTTCCCTGGAAAGAAAGCTGAAGAAGATGGAGAAATTTTGCATTTCTAATATGGAATCTATGGATAGAAGAAAAATACAGAAGGGAAAAAAAGTAGTAATATTTAGGAAATACCACAACAGAATTTTTTTTTTTTTTTTTTTTTTTTAAACTTTTCCTCATGAAATACTATGTTCTGGAGCTACACAGGTTGTACAGAAGCAGGTTGCTCTTGTTCTAACTCATGGGTCACACGCAAGTCACAATAAATAAATCAAAAGTAACGTTCTACTCTTAAGTAAATTGCTTCACAGTAGAATGGCTTGATTACTCCATTCACTGTCAATCACAGCTTCCTTAAACATTCTCAAAGATACAGTGGAGAATATCCTGACTAAGCGATAATAAATGGAACAATAAAAAATGGTAACATTTTGTTAACAAAATTTTCTGTTCTGCATATGGCTTAAATTAAAATTCTAAGTAAGCATCTCTAACAGTAATTATATCTTTATCTGCATGCACACATACACACACACACCCCAACATTACAAATCCCTCGCAGAAACATGCAGACACCATTAGGATTGCACAATCAACGACTACTCAAGTTAGGAAATACCAGAGTTAACCTTCCCTTGGCCCTTGTGCACAGATAATTGAAAAGAAATTTTCAATTACATAATCACGCACTACATTTTTGTAGGACCTTATTCAGTGCACAGGAAGGACAAATCTCATTAAATAAGCAACTTTTCAGTATCCTGCTTTATGTCCGTTCTTCGATGTGTGACCCTCAGCCTTGCAGCAATTTCAATCCTCTATTAATACAGAATCACCAATTTCCTCATGACCTGACCTTTCTATGGTGTTCATTAGTATAACATTTGAGTGTTTTTCCAACAGTTACTAATCAGAAACTTACAATACAACTATGAGGGGAAAAGTATTATTAAATTCATCTTATACAAAGGTAGTTGGGGAATATCAAGATTGGAAGAATCCTTTGACTTTTAAGTATCTAATTTCAAACACACAAGACATGACTTCATGATTTGCAGCATTATACATACATACATACATATATATATTATAGAGGCTATGTAGTCAAACACAGTTCCTACTCTATTTGCAATTATAGATCCAAATGACTCTATAGCTTTAAATTAGGCAGAGAAAATGTGAAAAATTTAAGACATCCATCAAATTAATTTGCTCAGCCACCCCTAGCAGACAGAGAGTCATAGCTGGCACTGAGTTTTCTGGCAGAGCCTTTGATCATCCCAACCATGAGACCTTCTTACATTCAATGCCTTGCTTAGTGCACAGTCTACCTCTGGGTACATATTAAGCAAAGATCTTATAAAAGGTGTTTTGTTTTCAGCCTCTTAGCACATCTGCTCTGAACAAAGCTGGAGCCCAACAACAAAAACAGGCGACTGCATCACTACAATGGATGTGAAATGGGAAATCCCACAGAAAATCTGAATTCTTCAATACTGTTATTTCCAGATTGCCAAATCATCAGCTTTCCAGCCTTAGTACTTTATAATATTTTCTTTGTAAAACTTTCTTCTGTTGCTTAAAATAAGTAAAACTTTGAAAACTGCCATTGTGTGACAATCGAAAAAAACCTACTCCAGTAGGCGATACATTTAATTTCACTACACAGGTCTCCAACATTTCAACTGAAGTAGCAAGGGTTGATTACCATTCTCTATTTCAGTTTACTAGCTGAATCAGAACTTTTCTTCACCTCCACATAAACCAGGAAATTATTAGAAAGTAAAAAAACCCACAAACTTAAAGTTCTTAGTCTCTGTTAGAATTGGCCAAAATGAAGGGTTGTGTTGCTTAAAAGCAGTAACAGACAAGTAAGAGACATTTAATAGCACATGAAATTCCAGAAATAAGTGTGCTGTGTCAGAATTAGAAAAGTTACATGGCAGCATCCATGTGTAACTGGGAGCCAGGATACTCACAGAAATCCCTCATATTGCTATTGACAAAAAAGGTGCTCACAACAAAAAACATTATTCATCCCAGTCTCATACAGATATATTTTTCCATGACCAAAGCAGTCCATACTCAAGAACATAATTTATTTATAGCATGGACAAAGGCTCTGTGCTATTGGACTAGACTTACAGTGCTCACAGGCAGTACAGGAGATCCGCCTGCACAATCCAAATATACACATTCAACTGTTTCCGTATGGATATTTGTCCTTAAGCTGTTCCAAAACAAGCTCAGCATTTAAGTTGCATCATAAACATATAATGTTTTCTAGACATTTTGTATCAGTCATTTTAATCACATAATTTTTAATTATTTTTTTTTTAAGTAATGGCAAAGAACAATTCAAGTAATGTATGTGGCAGTAGAGAAGCACAGGGTAATGACCAATCCCACATTCAAACAATACACCTCCAGTGAGAGATGAAGTTGTTAACCAGTATTAGTGCACTAGGGACACAGGTTATCTCCTTGCATTTCAGGCAACTGGTTATTGAATGTATAGATAAACTTGGCATACAAAGTCTGTGTGCATAGCATTTGATTATCATGATATTTGTTATTATTGGTATTTGTATGCATACTTCTAAATTTACACTCCCATACTGTAAGTTTTATGAGGAATGATACAAAGAGATTAACAAACTGTTCATGAGAACGACTGTGAGGACCAATGTAAAAAAAAAACAAAACTCCAAACAAAAAACATGAAGGCAATTAAATTATGACGAACTACCAAGAACAAATTGCAAGTACTACAGAAGAGCTTCTTGGCAAGAAAAAAGTTTCATTTAATTTTCACTGCCATTAAGTAATTTGTGTCTGTCAGAATATTAATGGATTTTTTTTTTACTAGGTTCTAGTTTGAAATTTGTTTTTTTGCTTTTAAAACATGCAAGATTATTTTCCACTCTGCTCTCAGTGTATCATTCCTTATGAGTAGTTCTGCAAAGGCAAGCTAATACAAATCTAAAGTGAAATACTTTAAGTTGCTAAACCCGGATTTTTTATTTCTTTTTTTTTTGTACTTTGGCTTAATTCCTACTAGTAGATGTTTCTTCACATTTTCACATAGTTCAAGTGACTAAACACAGTAGCTGATTAAGATAAGAAGCATTGCAGACCTCACCCTAAAGATTAAAACTCTTCCAGGCTGAGCTGTCTTCTCACTGGAAAGGAATACAGCACAGTGAAACATGAAGAAAGCTCAAAAAAAATCTTCCATGTCACTATAACAAAAAGCAATCCATTTAAAGAAGAAAAAGAAAGCTTTCTGTTGTGTGTTAGGATTAAAAATCAGGCAGACCATGGATGGATGTGTAGACAGAAACAAGAGTGGATGTCTGGATACTTATGATGTTTTAACTGGCTCTGCCAGCTACTGGACAATCTGAACAGGATACAGTAAACCTAGCCACAAAGAGGGCAATAGAGCAAAAATGCTTTCTTCACCTCAGCTCAGTTTTTGTGAATGCTGAGAATGCTCATTTCCTACTGGATCTCTGGGAATCTGAGGTGCTCCTAACTCCTGTAAATGGTGCCATGTTCTGCATAAAGCATGAACAGTGCTGGAAGAAAAAGTCTTTCAGTATTAGTCCTTCCAGGAGACTTTGTGTAGCTTGAGATTTTTGCAGTGGTTCAAGACAGTTCTTAAGCATCAAGTCAAAATTCACATGACAGGGGGATTACACAAACAAAAACCAGAATAAAACCCCTCTTCCATTTCAAGCTCACTGGGTGAGATCACAGTAATCTGCCGACAAAACCCACAAGTTGCGACATATAATTGCTGCCAAGTATACACAGTAACTCTTTCATTCTTTACGGTTTTTCCCTTCTTGAGCACCCAACAGCAATGCTGTGGCACCATGCAAGTTAAATCTTTTGAAGATGTGGGGCAAAACTTTGGCTTCCTGTGACCTAACATGGTTTGTCCAAGACGCTAACTTCTTTGGACTTCTGAGGAGAGAGTTTCCAAAGCGTTCAACTGTCAATGTATCTCCACTCTTACTCAAGGAAGCAGTAAGACTTGCACTTATTTGGTAGGACCAAATAAAATCCAAGTTACACAATACAATTAAAATGATGGAATCACTACGTTATATACAGCTGAACATTTACTGAAGAGTTCCTTTATGTCTCATTCCAAAAGCTGTGCAAAGCTATTTCAAGGTTAAAGTATAGCTGTCTCAATTTCACCATTCTTGAGATTTAAAAAAAAATGCAAATGACATGTTTGTTAGGAATTCATTTTATTAACTTTTTTTTTTTTACTGTGCTATTAAGAGTTACTTTACTTTAATGAAAAAAATCACTATTTAAGAATATTTATTTTTAGAAATAGGAAAATATGGTGAATTTTTGAAATTAACATTGTAATTTTCTCCTTCAAATTCAGAATATTTATTAGATCAAAAAACTGATTATGATGATAAATAAAGACAGTTTTTGGGAAAACAATAGCTTTAGAACCTGGACTTTTCTCAGCCCAGTCACATTTCTGGCATCTGATACATTCCATTGCTCTGACATGATATTCAGAAAAGATTTATGTAGCCAAGCACAAGAAAATAGGCATTCTTTTCCCTAGGATCTCAAGTTCAGCTACTAAGTATATAATTAAATTGCCAGTCACTCAATTCTAATGTTCTGTAAACAACATGGAACAACTTCAGATACTTTCATTGAGGGAAGCAGTTAAAGGAGTCAAGAACTACTGGCGACATCTAAAAGAGGATGCTACTACAACAATGCTGCTAACAATGGGGTGAGGAAAACCACTCAAAACTAAAGACACTGAATAAGCCAGACATATTATTTGAGGGTAACTTTTATGTTACTAATGTTTGGCAAAGGATTTAGAAACCACTCATTTGGTATTACTTGCATGTGAAAAATATGCACAGATTTTATTAGAGGGATAGAGTACATAAAGAGAGATTTGCCCTTTTAATCCTCAGTACTATCTTCTGATTGCCATGTGCCACCAAAGAGACAAATTCCTTGTACCATTGCTACTTCTACCGTTTTGCTTTTTCCTGAGACTCTACTGAGAAGGTGGAAGGGTTAAATGCAATGCATTCCTAGTGCAGTGAAATAAATTACTTAACAGAAAAGTAATTTCCTATGCACACAGACAGAGAGAATGAAGCCCTAGCTGGTGGTATTGTTGCTATATGATGTCTTTGCCAGAAGCACACCCAACTCAAAGTAAGATCAAACATCATGGCAATGTACTACTGAAAACTGACAGGTCAAATTAAAAAGCCAACATTTTATAAACCATTTACAGAACAAACTGTAACCACAGCAGGTGGTGCACCCAGCACATTTGATGTGCCAGGCCTACACATGGAAGGGAGGGGGTTCATTGTTGTTATAATTGCACTTCCTTTAAATATTTTCATCAGTCAAATAATATTTTGTTTTCTAGACACTCCACAACTTCAAATTCATTATAGGAATTGTACCTTTGTTCAACATCAGCGCTTTACCCTTACCTTTCCATATGCATATCACAAATATGATTTCTTGAAATAATAATTCTCCAAGCCAAAGTTGAAGACAATTTGGCCTATTTTTTATTCAAAATATTGGACATCTTTCGGTTTAGATTTCAGTACAAAACACAATGTTGGTGTCCCTTGGGCATGATTCAGCAGGCAAGGCAAGGCAAATTCTGCATTCCCTTTATACTTCTAGTTTCTGTAAAGTGCAATATTATGTATTACTAGCATAATTTTGAATTAGAAGAAATTAGAAAAAAAAAGTATAAATATTTAAAATTTAAACCCACTTATAGGTCCTTCTTGTAAGTTCATGAAAATGAGTAGGAAAAAAAAAAATCCATCAAACAATGTGAACCAAAACACACACTTCCCCTCACTTCTCACACCACAAGCCTAAAATCACCAAGGGCTGGGGCCTGTACAAATGCCTCTGTGATAACTTCAAACATGAGGCCTCTTTCTCCACCTCAAATCCAATTTTGGATTAAAATATGACTTCAGTTTCATAGTATGGATTTGTCACTGCGCAACTCTTAATGAGAAGAGCTATGAGAAGCCAGAGCATGCATCTGAACAAAACAAACTCTGTTCAAGATAGGGAGTTGCAGTTTTCTGTGTGACACCCATGAAGAAGCATATTCATGAGGGAAAAAACTGGAATTGGAAAGCCCTCATAGCATTGTATCCCTTCAGAAATTAGGTCAGTTCTGTGACAATCTTTTCATGGATCCACCCTGTGTTCTGCAAAATCTATATTCTTGCAGATACTTATCCCTGAAAAAAGCAGTTCTTTTACAACACACTGGAAGATAAATGGAATACTTTGAAGACATCCAGAGAAGTGCTTTCAAGAGTGGGAACTAACTTTCTCTGACCCTTTAAGAGAGTAAAATGGTTTCCAACACACTTTTTCAGTCTACAAAACCATTCAAACACTTTCTCTGAAAACATACTGACACTTCCATAGAATATTGAGTATCTTACATCTTTATTGATATAGCTGTAGTTTTAGAGTACTAAACATCTGAGTTACCACCACACTGTCTTCTCTTCAGAACTATTTGTTGCACCAGAATTTGGACAAACCAGTAAATAATGTTCTGAAATTACCAAAGGGAAAATGTTTAGGAGTTGAAATATTGAGGACAATTAGTAAAATTGTTTCCAACTAAGAAATTTTAAATGTTCAACACATAGATAAAGGTACCTTGTCCCAGACAGTACGAAGGACACAGTATGACAGATGATGAAAAAAAGGAGTAAAAGTTCATTGTGGTACTAAAAAAAATATAATGGGAATTGAGTTTAGAGTGGAAAGTGGGTTGATTCTTCAAGAGAAGACCAGTAAAACGAATTAGTGTGAATGTTACCTTGAGTCCAGACTATATAAGCAAAATTCTAACTACGAATTATGCACTTAATTTTCCTGTACTGCAGAAACAGTTTGAGCTTAGTCTGTCATTTACAGGAACTGAGCAGACCAGAGAGCACTGAATCCAGACACAACAAGAAGTGTTTCTGAGAGCTCTGCCTTCACTTGATATGAGGGCATATATAATCATATTTAGGGCAGGAAAAGTAGTTGCAGTTCAATGTATCACAGTAATGGATGTCTCTCACCTAACACCCTCATTACAGTAATATTTTAGTCGACAGTAGAATATGTTTACAGACTACAGCTGAAATATTTTTTTTCCTGTAATGTGAGAGATTATTTCTCTTCCACAATGAGAAGAAGAAATTTTGAAGCAGTACAAACTAATTATTTAATCAAAAGTATTTTTATACAAAAAATTAACAAGGTATGTAATTTTCCAGGTGGGTCTTCTTATTTCTTAATATCTTGCTACATTGTAGCTAAAATTCCTTCATTTTTTCAAAGTTTTTCTAAAATAAAAATCATTTATGTTTTTCTTCATTTTAGTATTGTTCATATATAATATATGAGTGAAGTATATATTGCCAGCTGGGAGTCAGTTTCTTCTCCCAGGCAACCAGCAACAGAACAAGGGCACATGGTCTCAAGTTGTGCCAGGAGAGGTATAGGCTGGACATTAGGAGAAAATCCTTCACAGAGAGAGTGATTTGCCATTGGAATGGGTTGCCCAGGCAGGTGGTGGAGTCGCTGTCCCTGGAGGTGTTCAAAAAAAGACTGGATGAGTCACTTAGTGCCATGGTCTAGTTGATGGGCTAGGGCTGGGTGATAGGTTGGACTGGATGATTTTGGAGGTCTCTTCCAACCTGGTTGATTCTATGATTTTGTATCTGTCTCAGACATCTCTATGCTATGCTTGCAAGAAAACCCCAGACTTTAACATTTCAATTATCAGACAGTGATTACTGAGGGCTTGATCTAGTGCACATTACCTGTTACATCTTATGCAAATCATTAAAGCAATCCTATTAAGTAATCCAATATTCTAGCAAAACAATCATGAGCATAGCAATACTCATCCAAAATCTGCAAGATCAGCCCTTCTTATTAATTGACAAGCAAAGACTTTCCATTAGTAATCACTCACTTCTACAAGGTCCACTAGTACATGGAATCATTCATTGTAATTACTCTGTATTAATTGTAATACATACTAAAACGCATGTCACATGACTGCTAGAATTATACATGAGGAATTTTACCTGGAAAGCTGTTCTAGTCCTAGTTAAAACCTCCACCTCATGCTGCAACATTGCTCACATTACTAATCCACAAGAGGAAAAAAAGTTGACGTTCGCAAAGACTTCAGTCTTTTAGTAAGACAGAAACTCCTTTTGTTCTAAAATGTTCATTTGCTCTACTGAAAGCAACTGACGAATACCATAAAGAATTAATTTCTTTACATAATAACCTCTATTAGAGGCAGCTTTTTAGCACAGTCCAGCTGGCCACAAGTTATTTTGGGGGGGTGAGGGCTATTGTTGGATATAACACTGAGCTAAATAGTTTTGATGTTCATTGTCACAGACAATATTGACAAACTGCCAAATTCTCATGTGGCTATGGTTTTAATTTTTAACAGCGAACAGAAACAATGTTGCAAAAATAAATGATGAACACATTCTACAATCTACAGTTCACCTTCAGTGAAACGTATACTCTTTAGAGAAAGGTACATTCTTTAGCCTATCTTCCAATGAAGGCATGCAAAGACCCTGTAAGACCCTAGTCAGCTTTTAATTTCTGTGCTGTTTCATGATATTTCACTTGTTTGGCTACAGGTGCACATCAGAGGAAAGAAGGAAAAAAAAAAAATTCATTGCGCTTTTAAGGTAATATTGTTGTGGTTAATACAATGAGGCCCAAACACTTTAGGGAAAAGAATTATCAGCACTACCAAAAAATAATCACTGAAAGAGTAAACAGAGATAATGAGAGGCAGCTTCCTGTGAAATTCATTCCAACAGTGATTTACTTTTCTATTAACAAACCGTCAACTAAGGGAAATACAACAAAGTCAACTAGTAACTTTTTCCTCTGCAAGATTTAAGTGAACATACATTTTAAACACATGCCTCAAGCCATTAGAAATTTAGTTATTAAACAGAACATAAAGGTTTGCTTCTCATTTGTTTTGCTCATTAAAATATAAAAGACTGTCAGAGAAAGGGGAAAGAATAATAAATACTACTTTCGTTAAATATCCAAATTCCTTCTGACTAATCTTTTAATTACACATGATATGTGTGTGCCTGTGAAAAGAAAAGACTGACAGATTGAATACTTTTTTCATTTTTAAAAAATTTTTCTGACTTTTTCCATAACTTCAGAAAGATTATTTTCCATGCCTTAGTCAGGATTAGCTCTTTTTGTTCACTCTGTTCAGCAATATATGCCCACTTGTTCCTACTCTGGGGACACCATAGGAGAAGTTTCAAAAAGCATCAGTAATAATGTTATAAAATTATCCCCCATCTCTCTGCCAAATGCAGTGTTTGTGCTGACTGGCTTAATATCTTGGCACTTTGGTTCTTGCCACGCACATGGTAAGAGAAAGGAAGATAAGGGGACGTGCTGACAGCCACTTCATCATTTGCTTGGCAATAGCATCTTTGGCTTTCATCTAGAGCAGGCAATTTCAGATCTTTGGTGAGAAAACACACCTCCTGACTTGGGACATACTAGATAAAACCCCATCCATTTTCACAGATGGCAATTAACTCTTGCTGCTAGCATTGGTGGCATCAGAAATATTTTTCACCGTACCTTGTCCTATCTCTTACTAGGCTCCTGAGACTGCAGAGTCACTTTGAAACCCTCCCATAATCAATCTCACAGGCCAGATTAAGGAACATGATGATTCTATATTGGAGACCATTATCAGCCATGTGGGTGAAGAACCTTACGGTTTAATTCTTCTCACTTCTCTTTTTCTTGATGAATTAAAAACTGGCTCTGAAATGCCACTTAAAAAAAAGGAAATTAAAATGCCAGTGCTGTAATAAAATTGAAACTTACTGTTTAGTTAGGTCCTGGGGATTTATTAAAGCCCTTTAAGGACATGGACACGTGACTAAGACACCAACTCCTTTATTGATGGATGAACAAAAAGACAAATGCTTGCTCTGCCATTATCTACTGAGAGAGTCATTCACTACTGGAATGGGCTGCCCAGGGAGGTGGTGGAGTCACCGTCCCTGGAGGTGTTCAAAGCAGGTTTGGATGTGGCACTTAGTGCCATGGTCTAGTCTTGAGGTCTGTGGCAACGGGTAGGACTTGATGATCTTTGAGGTCTCTTCCAACCTCGGTGATACTGTGACACAGATAAATTAAACCTGTTATATGGGGCACAATGCAGAAACAGGGTAGTAAGATTTGTAGATGAACTCCTGGTTTTATTAAAATAAATGTTTTCAACATCCTGAGTACAACTAAATAGGGTCGCATGGCAGTCAGAATTTAAAACAGTTATTGGATCATACATAATTATGTACCTATTGGTGACAGGAGGAGGTGAAAACTCTAATGAGGATGCAATCTCTTCGACATTTGCAAGTCTTCAAAACCCTGGAAGTCCAGTACCAACAAGAAACTTGGAAACCAGATTGGAAAGTAATTAAGCAAATCAAAGTCTGCTTTTAATGTTACTGAAAGAAAGTTCACTTTTGCTCCTGGGCTATCATAGAGGGCACAGTGAAATCCAAGAGATAGTACAATATTGAAACATTAGATATTTTCCTATGAGAGCAGAAAAGCCAAAAAGCCAGGTGAAACTAAAACTGAACACTTTTTTGTGAGGTTACACATACCCAAAGCAACCAATTTTTATTTTTTATATTGACCTGCCACTTCCTTATGTCAGATAAAAATGAAACCTTCGCAATAGGACAAACACCAACAAAATTTTGCAAGCACAGCAAAAGTGCTGTCATATATTAGAAATTACACTTCTCAGAATTTGAACTTCCCAGATCTTGAACCAAAGCACATTCTACAGGGCAAAGATTGAGGAATCATATCATGTCCTTCTCAGTCCCAAGAGAACTACAGATTTAAAGCATTTCTGGCAAATATTACCATATATTCCCAAAGACTGAGATTCCTCAATCTTCTCTGGCAATGTATTCCACTGCTATCTATACCTTTCGATGAGATGTCCTCACCTCATTTATCTTGCTGCAATTTAAGCCCAGTCTTTTAACTCTTCCATCTGCCCAAAAATATCAGACTATCCCTTCCCACTGAAGCTATGTTTTTAAATATTCTCACTTCCTATAAATTGCCCCTTCTGACCACTCTAGACTGAAAAATAATAGTTCCTTCTGTCTACACTCATTAGTTATGTTTTCCAGAACTCTGTTTGCTCTTGTTGTGCTGTTCTGGGCTCTCTTAAACCAATGAAATGCACACACAAACAAAAAGTTAGGTACATCTGAATCTCAGATAAAAAAAATATTTAATTCATTCTGTTAAAGCCCCACCATTCTAACATCTCAACTTCTATACATTTCATACACTGGAAGATAGACAAGCTGTTTACAAGGAAGGCAAGACATGCGCTCATCATTATAGGCAGGGAAACTGACGCACAGCTAAATGACTCACTCAAGGCCATAAGGGATATCTACCCCAGACAGGAATGGAAACCTGTCAAGTTGCTTACTGAGCTACTCTGGAACTTCACTCGATGTCACAACACAAGACCTGAAGCCAGTATGCCCAAACAGTTACAGCTGCTGAGATTTAAACTAAAGTATATGCTGTATTTTTTATTATATTTATGATTTCTTCCTTTCTGTTTTGTCAGAGTCCATCTACTTACTCATCCAAGATATTCTGAGATTACACTTTACTGCTGCACCTGTTTGTCAATGACCTTACTGATCAATTTCTGGGTAAACATTTTTTTCTCAGACCATGATGCTCCTGTTCTAAGTTTTCTGTGGTGCAATTCTTCTCCTAAGCTTTGTTTCTGAAAGCAGGCCAAATCCTTTAGTTCCTCTTGAGTCAAACCATGAAATTCTTACTTTTGCATTTTCTATCATGTCACAGCATGACTGACATTTTTATCCTTATGAATAGCCCCTTAAATCATCCATGAAATCTGTACCTGATGATCTTAATCTCTCACTTGCATGTAACCTCTTTTAGGCAAAGCTTAACAAGCCCAAATAGCTTTCTAAGCTTAAAGCTCACTAGTGAAGCTGGATGAATATCAGGTTTTATGATATTTCTGCTGTAAGCTGCCAAAGAGATTATGCATAGCATATGAATCCACAGCCAGAGTGACCAATACGTTTTAAGAACACAAAAAAATACAGAAGCAGCAGTGTTTCCCACCATGTCTGCCATGCTCTATTAAAAAGAAACAGAAGACTTCGTTTTGCAGTATAACCTATGGCTTTACATCAACATAAAAAGAAACATGAACCCTGAGGGTCTACAGGCAAGTACTGCCAAATGACAGGTTGCTGAAAAGGTAAATATCTCATTTTCATTTCAATCAAGTATTAAGTGCAGACTATTTACAATCTTTTCCACTATTGAACAGCAAATATTTGTCTATTGAACCTGGGTGTTTCCAGTGTACCTTACTTATGTCTTCTCCATTTATTGAAAATATTAAAGCAAGTTAAAGCAAGAAAGACCCCAGGGGCACACACTTGAGATGTAATAGACTCAAGTTCAGGTCTCTCTTCAGACTTCCATCCTAACCACCTTCCATCATAACCCCCTGGTTATGAGCCTTCTACATGCTAGACTGGTACTTTAGAAAAGAGTACAAACAGTAGCTATAATAGAGGAGACTTTGGTTGCTTTCATCAGTTCAGTGGCACCAACCACTTTATTGTTGAAGCAGTCAGCCAAAAGCATATGATTTCGTAGGAGTGTATCTTGGAGTTTGGCGTGGGGCTTTTGACCTATCTGCTTGTTCTGTATCAGCACAAGTAGACACAGGCTGCTGCTTAGTTGAATACACAAGTGAGTTTGTAGTTGTTTCTCTGTCCCCCCACAGCATACTGGCTAGGATCTTCTTTCTCATGGGACTTACTCTTGCTGTGTCACTTGCACTTTCAGTAATTGAACTTTTATCAAAACAAATTATCAAAGACCAACAGTTGTTGAGTCTTAATGTTATAATCACTAGATAACAGCCCACAGTATCTGTAAATTACAGCACTTTTTTCTGATTTGCTTTGTACTTTACTGAGCACGGAAGCTGCATAGCCCAGGATCACAGGGACAAAGGCTATCAGGTGAGATTTGGGTTCTAAATGCATTTTTTGCTACACAATTTAATAGAAATGGAAAAAAAAACACCTATCAAAGTGGCATGAAGGTGGAAGCTGCTGTTGAACAGCTACTGCAGTCATTATTTTTTGGTCTAAATAAAATGTGCAGGTATAAAAAGAAAATGGAACTTTTTGAGAAAAAAATAATATCAAAGCAACTAGACACTCTTTCTATATATAAACCATCTTTTTTCCAATGGCAAGTCTGTAACAGAACTACCCATTTGATATGGAATTAGCTGAGCACTACAAGCCGATCCAAAATTTTCATATGCTCCAGAATAAACTCCAGAGTTCTTTTTTTCCAGTAAAGCAGCTGGATCTCCTAAAATACTTTGCACTCTAGTGGTTAGGAAAAGACATTTAGTAAAGGCAATCTCTCTTCATATGTTTTAAGAAAAGAGTCCAAACAAATTATATTACTCTGTACTCAAGTGCCACTGTAAGACAGTAAATTTAAATTGCTCGCTCTTTACGGTGTATCATTATCCTTATGTACATATAGCTTGCTGAGGAATGATTCTGTTATTTGAATCATAAAAGTGATTTTACAGCTTTGAATTAGAATGAAGGGCACACATAATCTATAGGCATAAACAGTACTGTGGAAAACAGAAGAATTATGTGACTACTCATAATACTCCAATAACCATAAGAAATTCAAAAGAGAGATAAGCATTAACAAGGTAAAAGCAAAAAGGAAGAGCAAAATTAAAGAATTTAAAAAAACAAAGTCAAAGAAAAAAAATCAATAGCAAAATTATAGAAAAAAAAAATCCTCAGTAGCAGAGTGTGATCTAAACTATCAAATTACAACTAGCAATTATGTGACTTTCATCAAGATGTTCTATTTTAGATAATTCAGTCATAAAAATCCATAATCCTTAGCCACCAAAACATTGATTCCTAGGTCACTTATTTAAGCAATGAGATAAATTGCTGACTTACCTGCTTGCTGCATGCATGCAATGTATGCAGTAAACAAGCAAAGACAATGCTGCAGCTTCCATTTCCAGTGATAGCACCACATTTCACTTATATGAAACATCCTGTAGGAAAAAAAAAAAAAAAAAAGCTTTACAACAAGCCAAAAAAGGGAGAGTAAAGTGGTATAGGTTTGGGTTTTTTTAGATTTTAAAGATTAAGTTTACCTATTTACAAATATGTTGTTTACATATATAACAAACATATGCTTTTTACTAACTACACAAAGATGGGATGCAAGAATCTGTGTCTGCCCTTAATCAGCCTTCCATATTTTTTCAGCGCTAGTATCTTGATAACTGCAACATTTCCTGCTGACAACTTCAATGAAAATCCTGAAATTTTACTTGCCAAAAATCTAAGGGCTCATCTATGTGGACAGTAAGGCCAGGGACTTTTGTATTCTTTTATAAAACAAATAAATGCAATTATACAAAAAGTCTCTGATCAGTTTATAGGTTGACATTTCCTTTGCCTTGAAGCATTCAGGAGATTTAATGGCTCAACAAAAATGTTTCTCCTTAGTGGGCAGAAGAGGAAGCAAGAAAGACCCAATAAATTTGGTCAGACTTTTAACCATGTATTCAAAATGAACAGTAGTCCATTACATTCCTGTCTCATTTTATTCAACAAGTTAGCAGCAAGCAAAAGCAATAAGTAATGAAACACAACATGCATTATTCTGACTGATTCCTTCCCCTCCTTTTGGCAATGATAACTGGCTTTTGTTCAGTAAGATATTATCTGCTTATAGCAAGACAAAATTTCTAACAGAATCCCTAAATATTTCACAAGTTATTCCCAATAACAGCATGTGAAGAAGAACCACAAATGAATAGTCATGAAGAAACAACACTGAGTAAAAATGTTTTCCAGGTTAGTGCATATTAAACACAGAAAAAAAGAAAGGTGTTTGGAATGGCCACTGGTATGATTTATCTGGACGTTAACACGAAAGCTAAGTGAAAGAAAGTACAGGGTTCATCATTAGTGGCAAGAAAAATTAATTTTCTTAAACCCGGGAAAACACTCTTTTTTTTTTTTTTTCCTCTGCACCACAGACACAGCTGTGAACCTGCCTGTCAAACTTGGGGAGGGCAAATGTAAAACCTTTCCAAATACCAGCTTCTGTTTCTTCCCACAATGGCGTTCTGTAACGTAGACAAGCCAATCTTAATGCTGCAAGATAAACCATTGTACAGGAACAACTAATGTTTCAGTTTTAATTGTAGCAGTTCATCAAACTACTCCTGTGGGCTAGATGCCAATGGGTCCAGCTAAATGGCACTTCCAACAGACTGCTACAGTCAGTTAGGTTTCCCTTCAGTGCAGTGTTACATAGTACAAGTCTCTGATTACAGAAAAAAAGTCCAGTTCTTTATGGTGAGTTGTATCAAATTAGGAATTTGAAGCAGATTTGTTTTTCTCAGATATTGTAAAGTCAAACTTAACAAGTGTTGAAGACAAGCACAGAAAACACTCGGCCCTGAAATACAAGAATCTCTTTGATGAAGCCAGACACAAAAAATAACCAGATTATCAAACAATAGAATTATTGTCTTTCAAATTAATGACCTAAAAATCCCTGTTAAAAATCTCAGACACCAAAATGACGATGTTTGGGGACAGCCACTCTTCAATGTATATAATTAATAAATCCACCATTCTCTTAATAGCAATCTAAAAAATTACTCTGAACAGAAGTCCTTTTAAGACATGAAAACAGTTCTATGCACATGCATACACTGACAGCATGCATATATCCTCAAAGAGTGAAGTGGAAATGCCAAAAATAACAGCATGGCATACCAGAGATACAGAATACTGGTGTTTCTACAAAAGAAAGGGCCTGCAGCTACTGCTGAGATACATGCCAGCCTGCTGCATAATCTACCATTGCAAACCTGTACAAGGGAGTGAATTACTGGGTTCTGTTTCTTGTTTTGCTCTGAGAAAACACAGGTAAAGGTATCAGATTAGGAAACAGTTGCAAATAATTATTTATTAATTCAGAGGAAATCTACCTTGATTTTCATGATATTGATACATTTTCAACACATTATAAAAATTATCCCTTCTGATGTCTCTAAACTCATCAGTTTTTGCTCACTGAATAGCTGGAGAACCCAAGTCACAACTTTTGAGATACTCAAGAAAATGTAACATGACAAGTTTGTGCTGCCTAGGTATGGAGTAAATCTACCCAGTCACATGGCCTTTAGTGCCTTTCTGAAGAATCTGAGATTCTGTTTTAGTCTGAGAGCTATTTAATTTGGTCAATTTCTGTTAATGTCTACTTGCACTGCGGCAACAGTTAAAAGCCAGTATTCCACAGTGTTAGTTCACAGTTTGTTTCCTCATCCTCACTCTTGCAAAAAGCACAAGTCATGAAAGGTTTCAAGAATATGGATAATAAAAACAGAGCAGAGCATAAGTAAGTGCAAACAATGAGGCAGAGAGGAGTAACTATAATGGGTTTTCTCCAGAGAAAAAGGGTAGGTAATTATACAACTGCAATAAAAAATACACAATTCTCTACCAAAATAAATTAAAATGGAAAAAATGGCAAGCCTGTCTCTTCCACTTACACTCTCTTCTGCTGAAGGATGAAACAATTTTCTTTACACCACATCATCTCAGTTGACATGAAAGAAAAGGTTTATCAAACTCAAACAAGAATGATCACAGAAGCAGTATGTTAACACTCCACTAATGCAGGAACCATGAGTCAGATCTATTTCTTTTTCAGAGGACTTTCAAGTATCTATGTTACAGAGCATAACTTCTAGCTGAGTATCATAAGTGACTGAGGAGATCAGTTCTCTACATGTTCTTGAGATCTTGCATAGACAAAAAGACAATCTAGAAATCTGACCATAGCTGTGACGTGTGTAACACCCCTGTTCACATAAGAAGTTGTGAGGGATGGAAGTCAGATAACAGATTGCCAACAAAAAGGCTTCTCCTGTAACAAAACTCACCCCTGATATTTTTATAATGTGACATCCCAAATGGCAGATAATTACAAAAACAAGCCAGAGCAACAACTAAATATTTCCCAGATATTAAAAACAATTGAACTTACTGGCACATGTTATTCACCTGTCAAAGCCAACTACATTTATATTTATTTTAATTTTCTTGATTATTAGTGTAAATGACCATCTGGAACTGAATCTAAACAGCATATGAACAATTAAACAGAAAAATTAGCAAACAGTTCTGGGCTACTCACAAAGGGATTATATGGTCCCCTGCTACTACAGCACTGACTTGATGGCCCAAGAAATCCCTTTGGTCTTGTGTTCCCGAATAGTATTAAAAGCATGTGTTCTGTCATGTAATATTCATCAATGACACAGAGAACGGATGTAACAACAGCAATGTACTAAAACAGAGTTTAAGTAAACAAAGCAGTCCATAATGAGGATTCTCAGAACACATACAGATTATTTCAGTCTTTAACTTGAACACATCAAAATTGCTGAACACTGTTTACAGCAGGTTTTCTTCTCAATTCTGTTTCCATTTAATTTTAAAAGGCCCTGCTCTGTTCCCAGTTAGTAAGACACTAGCAGCTCAGAATAAATCATCTTATCTGGGGATAAGGCGTTTGTTTGGTTGTCGTATGTGTGTGTGAGAGGTNATCCATTACAGTTGGGTAAGTCACAATAAAACTCCCCTTTTAACGTTTGGGTTTGGAGGCGTTTGTTTGGTTGTCGTATGTGTGTGTGAGAGGTGAGTGGGTTAAAAAAAAAAAAAGAAAAAAATTACAAAGCGACTTTCTATGGAGTTTGACAGAACTACTAATTTTTCTATGGACTTGGAGTATTCCACTTGCAGACACTGTGTGACACGGACAGCTATGCACTCCGGCTACAAATTCAATACAGTCCAGTCCACAGCTACTTTCATTTCTATAACATAGGAGACAATGAGCTTATTCACAATTCATTCCAGAAGAGCAAAATAGACGTGTAATTTATCTAAACCATAAATGGATGGTAACTTGACATAGTGGGAGTCTTGCTATATCTAACTACTAAATGGTCTGTTCTGCGTGCCATTAACTACCTAAGACATAATCCCCTTTTAGAGAGGATGCAGCTCTCTGCAAGAAAACATACACGAAATAGGAATCATTCAAGACTATTTCACTTGTACACTGTCTGGCCCTAAAACACACACAACTTATTTGACTACTCCATCCTCCTTGTTCAAAGCTTTAGCGAAGTTCCCTGGAGTAGGATGTGAACTATGCCCCAGGCAAGATGACATGACTTTTCTTTGGTCTTTGACATGTCTAAAGCTATTAAGGAAAAATGTTGCTGACATTTTAAAATTAAAAAGAAAGATAATATCAATTTCACAATTCTTTTTTTTCCTCATATAGCTTGTAAACAAAAAGACTTTAAGCTTAATTATCTCTAAGTGGAACTACAAGCGAAAGGTGATTACAACTCAGAGTTTAGCTCCTGCAGGTTCACAGAGTCGAATTTAACTTTGAAACTCTTGCTTTAAACTTGAAAAGCACATGAATGTCTTGAAAATTAATCACACAATGACACTTAAAAGTTTCATTTTGTTAAGCATTACTTGTTCCTACTTAATCTTCCAGTCAACCCTGAAAACACTCACACAGTCATCAAAAAAAGATGAAAAACATAAGACATTGATTTTTAATTTAAACAGTGCCAACTGTATCAGATCCATCCTAGCCCTTTGCCTTTCCTTTCAAAATTAACTTTTCCCAGTTGCAGGAAACTGATCTGCAAACTAGCACTGCAACGCTGGGGCTTTAGGAACTCCCCTTCTCGTTTCTGCCTTAACTTACTTCACCATGCACTGTTAGAAAACTCTACCCTTTTCTCCTTGGACCCATTCCCTTAAGCCAAACCACAGCTTCCCTCCCTTCTCCGTCCGTGAACGCACCGGTGAAACGCCTAATCCCAAATTTTAGTACCTCGCGTTACCTTCGGTGAAAGCCTGTCAGAAAAGGCAAAACATATCGGGAAAGGCGCCCAGCGGCCACTGGAGTGGCCCGCCCAGGACCAGGAGGCGTACGGACAGGGAGGGAGGGCCCCGACACAACCCGCTGGTGGCACCCCCGACCGCCCCTGGCCCCCAGACGGCGACGGAGCCCCGCGGTGCCTCCTCTCTGACGAGCGCCGCGGGGAGGGAGGAGCGGCGGGGCTGGGAAGGCTTCGAGGAGCCCGCGCGGCCCTCCCTCTCCCTTTTCGCCCTGCTTGTCGCTGGCACTGCACCTGGAACGGCTGGAACGGTGCCTGTAGCGGACGAGACTCCTCGACGTGAGCGACCACGGCCCCGAGCCTACAGGCAGGGTCTGGCTGGTGCCCGGGCACCAGTGCTCACAGCTAGCCCGGCCGGGAGCTTGCTACTTGCCCCCAAGCACCGGGAAGCTCACACCAGATCAGTACTAAGGACTGGGTTACTGTGCTCTGAGACG